>JARHVA010000703.1:1055000-1450000 GCA_037957365.1 Torreya grandis | reverse complement strand
GTTTCTAGCAGTTCTAAGTAGTCATCTAGTAGAGATGAGTTTGAGGTGATTTTCCTAGAGTTGAAGAGAATAATTAATATTAATATTTTATTAAGGTATATTATTTTCATATTATTTCATTTATATTAATTAATTTTTATTTTATAGATGTTGGTGGTCAGTTATTCATGACTAGGTTTTGAAGCATTTAGGCAATTCAAAGTGGTCATGTTGTAGAAGTGAGTTTGATGATGTAAGATTTGTGTTGAAGTGTATAAATAATTTGGTGATAACCCTAATTTCATGAAACTTTTTAATATGTAAATTTTTTATGTTTATGTGTAAAAATTGGTTCTATACTTCAAGTGTTTAAGATAGACTTTTTGGGTGTATAAAGACCTAGTTATGAGTAGTGCTAATGATGTGGTCCAAGTAGTGAATTGGACTAAAAGGTGGTATGTAAATATAATGATGTTATCAAGGGTATATTTTATTTGTGTGTGAATTATTTAATCCATTTTTGGATTCTCAATAATTTTCAAGAGGGCTAAGTGTAACGTGTTGCTTGATAAGGCTTAATTGCATTAGGTCTCTATTAAGCCTAAAAGAAGAATGTGGTCTAAATATGTTTGGTTGACTTAATGGTGATATTATTTTTATTGAATAATATGTGTAACATTTAATAATAATTTTTTTATGATCTACCCTAATGTATTAGTGTCTTATTTGACCAAGAGTGTGAGTGATCTAGTGATTGGTATAAGAATAAGGTATAATAGGACTAATTGTGTGTGCAGTAGAGAAGACACCAATGAGGGAATAAGAGGGAAGATTGTGAAGGAGAATGATGAGTTAAATAAAATAATAAGAGGGGATAGATTCTTTTATGAAAATAAAATAAATTTTATACATGTGGATATCAAGGTTAATTGACCTAATAAACCTAGTAAGAGGCATATTGAGTGCAGAAGTCTAATATGTTGTTTAAGAGAGATAGAAGAGTGTGAAGAGAAAAATAAGGTTATAATAATAATTTTATTGATAAATAAGTGTAAAAATGTGATCATAGGTTCCAAGTGTCTGATTTGGTGGTAATTCACCTAGGGGTTTGGTGTCTCCTTGCAAGTTGGTTAATGCCAAAGGCCTAGTTGAGTTGGTGCTTGACTAATGAGGGGTTGATGTTCCTTATGGGGTTGGTGCCTCAATAAATATTTATTAATTTCTTATAGTAATATATTAAACTTTGTGTTTTAGTGTGTTTTATCCCCCATGAGGTTTTCCCACATATATTTTATGATCATATGTTGTATGCTTATGTGGATGTTTATTTATGCATTGGTTTATGTATGTTTTTGAATGAATGCTTCATGAATGAGAAGTAAAATTGAGTGATTATTTTAAGGTAACTAATTCATCCCAAAACCCTATTAGTATTTGTGATTAAAACAATTGGTATCAGATCTTGGTCCTTTGAGAGAAACCTAACAACTGAAAGGTGATCTTAAGAAGCACAATCTTGAAGTATGATGATGATAGTGTTTATCATGATTGTAATGATGGTATACCAAAGAATGATGGTACTGGTATTGTTGAATAAGAATAAGAAAGATGAAAATATGAGGCATGATAAACTCATAAATTAAGGTGAGTTAGGTGTTACTGTAGGATATAAGTTCGATTTGAAAGAATGTCAAAAGTGTTATTTGCCATCTCAAAAGGATTATGTAGAAACCAAGTCAAAGGTCAAGCCTAAGTTGATATTAAATTCTATAAGGACATTTAAAAACTATTGAGAGAAAGGAATAGGTCAAGGCATCAAGGTATATTGTATTGTATAACCTTATTTTAGGCCTTATAATAATGGATGTGTGGGTATCTTGGTGAAGTAAGTAATCCTAGGTATATATGAAGTTGTGTTACATTGTATGGGCTTAAGAATCAAGTGTATAAGTATTCATAAGTGTTTTAAGGTAGACCTTTGAGGATGTGTGTGAATGTATATGAATAATTGGAAACACTCCTCTATTATTAGATATATGAGGTTACAAATTATATATATGATGACTTGATCAAACCAATCACATTTATGTTCATAGAGCAGGTGTATAGTGATAAGAAGGTATACATACACATAAATACATATTGAATGTTATTGAAAGGACTAAGGGCATGATGGATTTTTGATCAAGGAATACAAGATGGATATTATCCATCTTTATGTTATAATATGAGATGGATTGATGATGTATAGACTAAGAGAGATCCCCTTTGTCTGAAAATAGGTTTGAGTTAGATAAGGTGATGGCATGATGGTTCAAACATAAGGTATAGATGATTTTATCTCCAAAATTTAAGATGATATTCAACTACTATGATGAGAATACTTGAGTTAGATATGATATTTTAATATTATTCATGATTTCTTAGAATTGGTGTGTATGCCAAGAAGATCTATAATAGTCATCAAGAAATTTGACTTATGGAATGGTCTACAAGACCAATGTGTTCATGAAGATAAATGACTGTGATCCTGATCTATGTTGAGGTTTAGAATTGATTTCAATAGCTTGTTGAAGGTGATTGACTATGAAACTACGAGTTTATTGTGTGTATACTAAGATTGTGATGAAATTTTTATGTGTTCTTATGATGGTACCAAGTATAAGAACAAAGGGGAAGCCATTCAGATTGATCATGAGCTCTAAGAAGGAATATGAGTTATAGATTGGTCTACAAGACTAATGAGATGATGAGGATCATTTAAATTTTGTTAACAAATATAGAAGTATTGTTGAAAGGTAAGAAGATGTTCTCTATCTCAGGCTATTTGTGTCTAGAAATTGGTAGTTAAGATCTGTAGCTCTATGTTAAGAATGTGGTATTAGTTTGATAATCCTAATGACTCATTGTATGAGCTCAAGTTGTGAAGACAAAGGAAGGTTCTTTAGTAGATGATAAGGTGAGGATTCCCAATGAGTATTATAAGTATGATCAATTGGTTTTAGTCATGTAAAGGACAAGGTGAATAGTAGTGTGTTGTGAGTTCATATAAAAATGATATGCATGGTGTTAGGGGGAGAAAGTGTCTAGGATGCTTCTTAGTTTTTTGTTCATGTGTGTTAAGTTTTTGGTTGCTGAAGATGGTTATCATTTCTAAGAAGATACTTTATCAAAGGGGGATTTCCTTCATAGTTGTTACTAGATATCAAGCAAGGAGAGATATGTTAATATGTTTGAAGTATGCATAAGCTTAAAGGGAACATGGTTGAATACTTCTTTGATTTAATCTCCCATTTGATTGATCAAAGGAAGATTGATCTTATTTGGGGAGAAAACATCTTTTAGGTCCAAGGATAAAATGGTAGTATTGTCAAATATGACCCTATATGATTAATGACAAAGGGGGAGAAAGACCAGATTAGGAGAAATACCATTTTGGGGGAGATCTAACTTGAAGAGATGAGAATGATCTACTTTATTAGAGTGTTTACCATCAATGACAAAGGGGGAGATTGTTGAGGTATGTTCTTATTGTTGTGTTGAGGCATTGATGTAAAAATTAATTGAGTGTCATTAATGTCCTATAGGTTATCTTTTTAGTATTCATGGTAAGTGATCATGATGGCTTAATCATGGTCTACTAGGTCCTTGCATTCTGCATAAGGTCTTGGCACAATGTTGTGATATAACAAGCTTACGAGCAGTGTTATTTTGTAGTGATATGAGAGATCATCAAAAAGAGAGTGTTTGATTATGTTGAGGTGATTTTTTTAATAAGGTAATTGTTGATTAAGTTCATAAGAAGTAAGACTTAATGGACAAGGTGTATTTTGAATCCTAGTCTTGTCTTGATAAAGGCATAAATAGTGGAGCTGAGGCTTGTGAGAAGATGTGTGATAGTGATTGAGTGTGGTATAAGGTTATTTGGTATTATAATGAGTTTTAGATTGAAATTATAGTGGAAAGAAGGTATTCAAGTTTTCATGAGTTTAGAGATAGATAATTTGAGGACAACTAATGTCTTTTATCTTTATGTGTTGTATGATCAAGAAGGCTAGTTCAGTATTGGCAAATGAACTATATGGTTTGAGAAGTCTTGGTCAAAGTATAATTATGGGAGATGTTTGTGATCCTATCTTAGATGTTTAGAGTTGATTTTTGAGCTACATAAATAGTATTGAAGTTCTCAAAGTGGTATAGCACCTAGTAGGTCTGTTTGATAGACTAGTTCTTAAGCTTGGATATGGCATATAGAGGCATGATAGTGATGATATGGATGTGTATGAGATTGGATTTTTGAAATTAAGTTTTATATAAATTTGGATAGGTTATGATTAAGTCACATGACTCTCAAATTGACCCAAAGGGGTAAGTTCTTCTTTAGTGTTCTATTTATGGACCTAGTCTTAAGACCCTAGGTGGTAGAATAAGGTATCATGATCAGGTTTGGAGACTTGTGAGCTCATTTGAGCATGTATTTAGGTTTATAAAAAAAATTAAGTATTTTTGTATAGTTTAATGTCCCGAATTGAAGGATAAATCATGAAAATGATTTTGAAGGTCTCTTGTGTGTGTAGAATGAAGAGATGAAGACCTAAGAAGGATTTTCTAAAGCTCACTGGCACATACAACATATTCATGGGGTATTGAGTAGTTTATGTTAGTTGTGTAAGGATTATAGGTATATTTTCCTAGCATTGGTTTTGAATTTGAAGGGAAATCCTTTATGAAAGATTGTTAAGAGTATAAACAAGTTTTTAGTGCCTTAAAACCTTAAATTGAACCTAATGTTAAAGATATGATTCAAAAGTGATAATAATGTTTGTAAATATTATTATTATGATTTTATATTGGATTAAAATCTCTCATTCACCTTAATTTGGAATTGGTTAGAAAGAGGAGAGAGAAAATGATCTATTATAGCCATATTTGTAAATGAGCCTGTGTAGTTCTCAAAATTTATATTAACCAGAAGAAGTGAATGAATAGAGGTTGAATATTGAGACTTATTTATTATTCCAATAGTGGTTTATTATCATGTTATAGAATTTAAATATGCTAAACTAGTCATTGAAGTTGACCTATTGATAAAAATGCCTAGTGAGGAAGATAGTGAGAAAAACTAGGTAGAAGTGAATGAAATTAAGGATGTATTTTGATGGATTAGGAATGGATATAAATGCATGAGGTTTTTTTTAAATAAATATATTAAAAAAAACACTTTTTTAATATTTTTTTTATGGTCAGTGGATATGTTGAGAATGTTTCTCATGAGTTCACTTCTCTTGTGTAGATATAACAGTGATTAGGTAAGATTGTGAAATTGGTCTGCAAGACCAATGTCATCATTTGAACATGGTATATATATATATATATATATATATATATATATATATATATATATATATATATATATATATATATATATATATATATATATATATATATATACAGATATATATATACAGATATATATACAGATATATACACACACACACATATAATATATATATATATATATATATATATATATATATATAAAATTGGTCTGCAAGACCAATGTCATCATTTGAACATGGTATACACACACACACACACACACACACACATATTAGAGTTACCTAATGATATAATAAGATAATACACATGGTTAAATATTTCCCAAAAGTGTCCACATTGGTGCTGAAAGTCATAATCATCATGACTAGTCCTCATAGCAGAATGTGAGTTATGAGTAAGCAAGTGGGAGTGATGAGTTGGAGGATCTCTACACTCAAATGAAGTGTAAAATGAATATGATGATGTTTTTTATGTAATTAATGTTCTATTTATACTTTTATTGATATTTAAGATTAGTGAAAGTGATTAAATTGGTAAATCGAATGTAAGTAGACTGGTTCAAAAATGATTGGGTATACTAAAGACAAGAGACTGATCTAGAAGAATAACATTTGCAATTATATATTTTAAAATTTTTACTTAATAGTGATATATATATATATATATATATATATATATATATATATATATATATTTTAAAAAAATATCTTGAATTTTTCAAAAGTGATAGTAATTAGTATTTCAAGTATTGAAGCTCAAATATTCATGACTATGTTTTTTAAGTTTCTGGTTGTTCTAAGTAGTCATCTAGTAGAGATGAATTTGAGGTGATTTAACAAAATTTGAAGAGTATAAATCATATTAATATGTTATTAAGGTATATTAGGCTAATATGAGTGAATTTAGAGTCATTAAGTGTTATTTTATAGATGTTGGTGGTCAATTATTCCTGACTGGGTTTTGGAGCATTTAGGCAGTTTTGAGTGGTCATATTACAGAAGTGAATTTGAGGCTTTAAGATATATGTTTAAGTGTATAATTAAGTTGGTGATGACCCTAAGGTAATGAGTGTTATTAATATATAATTTTTTTATGGTTATGTGTCAAAATTAGATACATACTTTAGATGTTTAAGATAGACTTTTGGGGTGTATGAAGACCTAGTTGTGAGTAGTTCTAATGATGTGGTCCAAGTAGTGAATTGGAATAAAAGGTGGTATGGGCATATATGGATGTTATTATGGGTAAATTTTATGTGTGTGTGAATTATTTCATCTACAATTAGAGGCTTAATAGGTTTAAAGAGGGATAAGAGTAACATGTTACTTAAGAAGGCCTAATTACATTAGGTCTCTATTAGGCCTAAAAGAAGAATGATGTCTAAATATGTTTGGTAGAACTAATGACAATATTATTTTTATTAATTAATATGTATAATATGTCATAATACATATTTTGTGATTGAACCTAATGGATTAGTGTTTTGGTTGACCAAGAGTGTGAATGATGTAGTGATTGGGATAAGAATAAGGTCTAATAAGACTAATTGTGTGTGCAGTAGAGAAGACACCAATGAGAGAATAAGAGGGATGATTGTGAAGGATTAGGAGAAATTGAACACCATCAGAATATGGGAGAGAAAATATGATGAACATATAATGATTATTCTACATTATGACTCATTATTTACATAATATGCCATCCTTCATAACCTTCAACATGTCATTTTATTGAGCATTGCATGTAGTCTTAGGGTTTATAACTATCCTAAGGTATAAATTATATGATTTTATCTCTATATGATCATGTGAGTCTAACTTTTCATGTTTTTCTAACTATTTACATGTCTAGTCTTCATATTTTGATATGCACAGGCATAATAGTGTTGAATAAGAGTTTTGATGAGATCTCATGAAGATAAGGATGTGCCAAGATAAATAATTGATAATTTAAATCATAGATATATATTATTTCAGATAGCTATGGATTTTATTAGTTATATATAGATTACATTAGTCAGCTATGGATTCTTTTAGCTAGCTATGGATTACCAAAGTTGTGTTATAGATTTTCACAGTTCACTTTAGATTTGATCATAGCATGTTATAAATCATTCAATAATCTTTTCCAAATTTTCCATGATGATATAAAGACTTCATTTGATACTTTATATTTATATACATTTATATATATAGATTCCTATTTTTGTATGGTATCCATTTGTGGAAGTTATTATTTTAGGCTGTAACTATAGAATCAGAAGATATGGATATATTATATGTATAGATTTGGTGTTTAGATATAGCTAAGTATATTAGTTTTAATATCACATGGATAGTTATAATTATATGTATATATTATTACAACATTTTCTTTCTTTTGTCTATATCATCTAATCTCTCTAAATATCTTCTTGTTCTAAGTCAGTTGAGTTATTATCTAATTTATAAGATAGTTTCTTTTGCAAAGAATAAAAGGACAGATCCATGTTGGATGTGTGTGTGTGTGTGTGTGTGTGTACACACACACACACACTATAAGTTTCATTATTTTGAATACAAGAATACTTGTAGCAGATTACTCTTTCATTCCATGTGTTAAGATAACATTTTAAGACTAAGTTGATTTAAACTTAAATCCAAGGGTGAGAAAGTTCCTACTCCCTAAGGAGATAGGTGATGTTATTTTATTATTTATAAATTTTATTTCTTATTTTTTTATTTAAAGTTGATATATATATATATATATATATATATATATAGAGAGAGAGAGAGAGAGAGAGAGAGAGAGAGCAAGTAAACCAACATTAGCTACGTACTCATCTAGTAGAAAATCTAAAAAGTAGATAGGTTTATGTAAATGAACAAGGTGAAACCATAGGGTAGGTGCCATTGAATGTGCATATACACATCTCAGGTTAGGAAAAACATTAAAAAAACGTTAGATCATCATCATAGAAGTACTTCATGAAAAAAAAGTCAACAAACTCAACTAGAGAAAAAAGAGGAGTTAAGAGAGAAACTTGGAAAAATATAAGAAGTTATTATAACTCCTCCATTTGTTCCTTTTTCTAGATGATTGAAGGAATTGGAAGATAACAAGGAATCTAAATTAATTCAATAACTTAGGAAATTAAACATATAAATTCCATTATTACAAGCCATTAGGGACATTCCAAAACTAAAAATGGTGATCAAAATTTTGTGTATCATGATACCTAAAAGAAATAGACAAAACCCCAAAACCACACAAGTAGATGGAAATCTTACTAATTTATTAGCAGGTAAACTAATTTTGCCTAAATATGGGGATCTAAAGAGCCTTATCATTTATATCAAGATTGAAAAATAGGAGATACCAGATGTGTTGGTGGATTTGGGAGTTGATATTAATGTGATGACTATGGACACCATGTAAAATCTTTCCATAAAAGATATTCAACCCATTAATGCAATCTTATAGTTGGTAGATCATTCCAATACCAAATTAGAAGGTGTCATTGAAGATATAATTTTGACTATTGAATCATGGGAATACCTTATTGATTTTATTTTCTTACAACCTAAAAAAAAAACAAATTAGACACCCATTGATTCTAGGAAGGCCTTGGTTAGCAACTATAGTAGCATTGATTGACTATAGATCAGGGGATATGACCTTCTCAAATGGTATTAAATCAAAACTTATTTCTTTATATTCACCTGCTCAACCATCACCAAATCCTGTCAAATAATTATGGGTAGATCAACCTAAATAAAAATGAGATAGTATATCCTCTCTATCTATGGTTACAATCACTGATCATGTGGAATAATTAGAGGATGAATTATTAAGAAGTATCATAATTATTATGGATCTTGATATTCCAACTATGGATTTTTATATTACAAATATGGATCTTGATAGTCCAGTTATGGAACTTATTAGTCTAGCCATAGATTTTGATAGAGGATCCTTTCATGATAACATTTCCTATTATTTTGATCACCCATCCTTTTCCACCTCTTCCAATATGTTGTATGACCATAAATATATTCAACACAGTGTTATGTAGTGGGCATATGAAGGCTAAAATTCATTCTTAACAACCTTCTATTTTCTATTAATTGTAGTGATTTCTACGAAAGATAAATTTTTGAAATATACTATCACATTTCATACATTTTTACCACATCCCTATACTATCAAATATTTTATGAATAATTTCAAACAGATAGATTCTTCCCATTTAGGTAATAAAAAAAATCATAGTAGCACCAAGAAAGACACTCAACATAAATTATTAGTTGACAAATGATCAGGAAGTGAAAGTTTTTGATTTACTTAGAGATCATACTTAAGCTTTTGCTTTTAAATATCAAGACATGAATGGAATATATCTAATTATATGCACACACCCTATATACATAGAGAACATTAAACCAGTAAGGAAACCTTAAAGAAGATTTATTCTTGCCTTAAGAGACATTATGAAAATTGAAATAAAAAAGTTTCTAAAAGTGGGATTCATTTATCCTATTTACAATAGCCAATGGGTCTCTCATTTGGTTATTGTTCCTAATAAAAATGGCAAATGGAGAGTATGTGTAGACTATAGGGAATTGAAAAAATAAATCATGAGAGATTACTTCCCTTTACCCATTATTGACCAAGTACTTGATAACTTGGCAGGGATTTTTTTTTTCTTGGATGGATTTAGTGGGTACTGTATGAAATAAAAAATGCATCATGTCTATAAATAAATCATGGATAAAAAAAGATAGAGCATACCTACACTTCTGATTGGGAATAATTTTGTTTAAGTGGGGGCATGACTAATATGGGGATCCACTAGACCTGATTAGGGGATCACTTGTCACAATACACCATGCTAGGAGGATTTTATAGCCTAAAATCTAACACAATCATGAAACAACCTTAAAAGAGTAATAGGTTTAATGTTCACTCTAATATAATAAAAAAGAAAGTAAATATAATCTAGTTCACATCAAAGCTTGTGGCACAAAGTGGGGGTTAGAAATAAAACAAACTAAACTAAACAAGCATAAAATACATATACCCATGTCAATGTATATGGAATCCTAATACATGGAATAAATAAGCACAACTAGATTATTTATATACTCTTAGAAAGGATAAAAAAAAGTTAGGAATACTTGCCTTTCATGATTAACTCACTGAATCTCAATCTCTCCCTTGGCCAAGGTGCTTCACAAGAGATTGTTGTGGTATGCAAAGATAACAAAGACAAATAATATCTAGGACACACAACCTATCTATGCATCTAAAAGACTTCTCCACGAGATGAGATCTATATCTCCAAATAAATTATGGAACCTTAAGATTTATTCCTCAAGTAAAATGGTTAATAAGTAGATATTCATTCACACCTATTCTTCTTTACTTCTCTCATTATAAATGGTTGGAAGTGAACTTGTATATATAGGTAGATCTTTCCCTAAATATTTTTGAATATGTTGATTGTATAGGGTTGACCAAGTCAACCATATATGTTTCTAGGAAATAATTCACTATGTCCCAAATTAGGTCAATCGAAGGGCTGACAAATATCCTAATAAAAAATACCCCTAAATAGTATAGGCTTGAAATAGTCAACCCTATATAGTAATTAGAAGCTAAAACTATACAAGGTCAACCTAGTTGGCCTAGTGTAATCAACTAGCAAAAGGAGGTAAAGTTAAGAACAAAGAGGATAAAGCATGACAAATGACTGGAATGGGTATAATTTAGAAGAATACTATTAGGGTAAATAGTTTTAGGAGAAACATGTGTAGATGGCAAGTGGTAAAAAGGAAAATAATCTTATGAAGCACTAATGGTCTATCGACTCCTTTCTCGATACACCCCTTAAGGTGTGCACTCAGAGAGATTGAGACTTGACAAGTTCCTAAAAGATATAAAGTGTTAGTAATTAATAAAAAATTGAAAATATTATGTGTATACATAGACCCCACTCAAAGCTCATTACATGTCATGTAAGTGCAACATGGGATGGTACTTTTAGAATAGAACATGATAACATATAACATTGATGCTAAGTAAAGTGTAGTAAGAAGAAATTAAGATAAATAAAAGGAAAAAATTGGAAAAAACATACCTTTACTTACCTTAGCACTGTAGATAAATAATTAGACTATAAGAGAAAGTGAAGGCATCCAATGTGCAGAACACTAAGTGAACTTTTAGAAGTTAGTGCAAAAAAATATCCAAAAATTGAAATTTTTGCAAGATAGGCATATGATAGTGGAAAATATTCTCTATGTCATCATGAATGCAATGCATGTTATGGTTTGAAAAATGGATGAGTAAAAACAAAGATATAGGCAAACGAAAGAATCTACATGAAAACAATTGAAGAATTTGAATTTTGAAAAGTGTTTTTAAATAGGGAAAAGAGAAGCCATTTGGTTATTTTGACTTGTGAAGGAGAGAAAAAGAGTTTTGGAGACCAAATGCACTATGCTAGTGAGGTTATGGTATGTTAGATGATGAGGGGCTCCAAGAGTGGAAACAGGTGCACTACATGTATGTAACTATGATTCTTAAGTTAGTTTTGTAGTATTTTGTTGAATTTAGTGAATTTTTAGAAAAACATATAATTTTTAGCATTTCTAAATGTTAGAATGAAGCCAAATTACTATAGGTAGGAAAAACCAATTAGGCAAATGGGTTTGAAAGAATTAAGAAGAAAATTGTTAAAAGGCACTTTTTTAGGAAAATGCAAGGGGTCAATATCTAAAAACAACTAGGTCAACCAGTCAACCAAGTAGGTTGAAAATAGGTAAAATCCACACTACTGACCTAGTAGGTGTGTGTTGAGCCTTTACATTTTGTAAACTGCCAACCTAGTATAGTTTGTTGACTGATCTAAAAAGTTTAGAATGACAATGCAGTATTAGGGAGGGGAAAATAAGAGGATTGACTTAGATTTTTAAGTCAACCAAGATAAAAATAGGGGAACTTTGGTTAAACTAGTTTGACCAAAGAACCAAAATTGTATAGAAATGCATGCAAAAGGATTAAAAAGGGCTAGAATGGCCCAAAATAACCAAGTAAGGTCAAAAAGGATCAAGTAGGCTAAAAAATAGGTAACAATGAATGAATTAAAGAAATTTAGGCTTGTTTTTGGTTAAAATTATAAAAATAATTATTTTAACTATACATGACATGGAGGATCTAATAAATCTTTTTTTGTTTCTTGATTGCAAGGATGACCTAGGTTCTAAAGATTGGTAGATGTGTCTTGGCTACCAAATCTAGTGGAGCATCTTACCATAGGAGATAGAGATAGGTTAGTAGTTATAGGCTTAAGAAGGATAGCTAACATGTGTAGGACTCCCCTGAAAATGGATCTATTAATCATGTTCCTTAGATGCTAGGAATTATTGACTAATACCTTCATATAGGAGCTAGATGGGGAAGCCATAGAGGTAGCTATCACTCTAGAGGATGTGCATACCATCCTAGGGATATCAATGATAGGAAAAACAATGACTACAAGCATACTAGATAGCTTGGAGGAGAGGAGAACCATAACCATGTGAGTGATAGATCACATATGATATTATCAAGTAGGAGAGTTAGTATGTTTAATGTGTATGCATCATAGAATTGAAATATCTAGAGAGCTATGATAGGACTTGTGACACAATAAGTGTTATGTCATAAGTTATATGGTAAGGTACCACTGTTCATGGTAGCCTTGAGTAGGATTATTATAAAGGAGGACATGTTATACGATCTCAACTCTATCATCTAGGTCCATCTCATACATGATTTATATGAGGTATTGGTTAGAGGTAAAAATTCAATAGGACCAATCATATTATTGATAGATTTGATCTATGAGAGGTTTCCCATAAATCGATTGGCTAAGTTGCCCCATGTGGTCAATGATAGGTCACTTCGAGTGTGGATATGGATAGAGGATCAAGTAGTGTGGGCCATGTATTAAATTCTAGCACTATACATAGTGAGATAAAAATATATAGTGTGGTAGCCATATGAGCACATAATGACTACATCGCTAAACTAGTGCATAGTTACACCAACTATAATGAGAACATAGGTGATTGGACATTATACTTGGTAGATAATGCCACATCTGGTGGCATGGGTGATAGGATAATAAGATTACCTCATCTAGTGGCACTGATATTGATGTTTGAGTAATGGGATTGACATGTGAGAGAACATGGGAGAGGAGGGGATTAGGGACACTAGTGATGATGTTGATGCTTAGACCATATCATGAGTAGCCATAGACTAGGTGAGTATGATAGGGATCTGATCAAGAAGAGAGGGATGCAAAGGTAGTAGCATCAAAGATAGTACCACTAGCTCCATAATGAGATTATCTATAACCACTAAGGATATGGCATTGATGAAGGTAGGAGTATGAGAGAGTACAAACTATCACCATCCCTAATGACCCAACATGTGAGCTAGAAGAGAGTTGGATGATACAAATGCCACTTAGGCATAGGCTAAGGTAGATGTGAGTCATGATATATAGATTTGAGTTGAGTAGGTGACCTATAAATGAGATGTTAGGAGGCTAAATATATGGATAGACTATGCTAAGAGATCACATAGATGGTGAGACCATAGTGTCCAAGACACAAATAGGTAATAAAGATAATTAAATTATTGCTTAAGTTTTATTTTAAAATAGAGACTAGAGACAGATAGATATTTTGAGATATGATAGCGATCTAATATCTATCTAAGTATGATTTTGTAGGTGTAGATAAGGATGAGGAGGAGAGATGGGGGTACCTTGTGAGGGGATCACTTTATGATGTCCTAGATGAGACTCTATAATCATATGATCTTACTAAATTAGAGGATGCCAGTGTACCATCTGCCCTAACTTAGGTGAGATATAGAGAGAAGATGTAACCACCATCAAATATGGGTGTAGGTGAGATATGAGCATGATAAGATCTAGTAGAGGAAAGGGCTATGTATTTAGCTATAGTGATGTAGATGACATAGGCACATATGGCGATGCAGACCCATTTGATGCAGGCATAGGTGTAAATAGTGCACCTATAGGGATAAGTAGAGGGACTAAGATATTAGACAACCTATTTACAATGTATTAATCAGAGGATTCAGATTGAGGACTAAATAGGTAACGTGGCTAGGCCATGAGATAGATAGAATGGAGCCCAGCCATAGACCTAGAGCATTGTATATAGTTGTATTTGTTGTATCAAAACTCATTATATATATATATATATATATATATATATATATATATATATATATATATATATATATATATATATATATATATATATATATATATATATATATATATATGTATGTATATCATATCTCCATATTGATGTTGATTGTGTATGTTGTCATTATCATGGTTGTGGTTGTGGATGATTTGAATATATTTATTTTTAACAAATGTATTTATATGTTGTTGTCTATGCCAAAGTAAACATATGATATGTGGTTTCTTTTCTATCATTATGTAGAATTCATGCATGGTTAAAAAGAAATAGGCTAAAAGACTAGGTAAAATATAATCAATCAAAAATATACTACACACTATTTCAAGTTGGGAAATGTGTAATAACAAGAAAATGACTAAGTATAAATAACCAAGGGATGGTAAAACAAGATGGTTAAAAAAATTTGTTCTTAAACCAAAGTGAAATATTTTTGCACTAAATTAAACCAAGTAAAATAATACTAAATCACATTGGAAAGTATGAAAATAATGTAATAAAATGGAAGGTATGTAAAAGGGTAAAAATGGTATAAAAATAAATTAAATTAAGTCAATAAATCACACTATATCACATTGGGAAGTATAAGAGAAAAACAAAATTAGCAAAATATTGATCTTAAATTTATCACACAAATTCAAGTTAGGAAGTATGAAAAATCCAAGAAATGGTTGTATTCTTACATGCACTCATAAAATCAAAATAGAAATCAAGTAAGCATAAAACATACTAAATCAAGCTAGGAAGCATGTCAATGATGTGTAACTTCATAATCAATCACATCTCATATTTGACATGTGTAATTTTGTTTGTGAATTGTATTATTGGATAATTTTGTGACAAATGTTAGGTTATATCTATAGTCTTACACTATAACTCACAAATAAAACACCAATAGGATAGAATAAATAGGAAAATTTGGGTAACAAGGATGTGGGTAATAGGAAGAAAAAATGTGGTAATTTACGAGGATGGTTGGGTCCTACCCACATTCTTATAATGAAACTAAAAAATGAGATCCCAAGGGAAGTGATCAATAGACAAAAAAATATTTATCAAGAGGAAATATGAGGGATAAAGGGAATGAAAAAGGGAGTGTAAAAAAAATACTTAGTCATCTTATGAGAAGACCTTAAGAGGTAATAGACATACTAAGGACATGAGAAGACACTAAGTAACTAGTGACCATCAATATACACAGGAAACCTAATCACTATAGACATAAATATCTATAGGTAGATAATCATGCTACTAAGATTAACTCATGAAGGTATACTGGTATAAGAAAAGATAAAATGGACCTACCTTCCCATGACATGTTCCCCATTCCTCAAGACCCCTTACAGAGCTGTCGATCTACTACAAAGATTGGGTACTTGTGTGAAAAATTAGGTGTCACTAAAATATTTTTTTATTCTCCTCTTCTAATCTAATGGCCTACCACACTCCCAAAGGACCTCAGCTCTACCATGAGGCCATATGTGGAGTTTGAGCTTCAACTAGAAGATGTGTTTTGAATCACATATTTTAGTGTGATTTGAATTTTAAGAATATTTTTGCCTTTTATATCATTGCCTTTTGTAAAATTATTTGTAATTTAAGAATATTTTTTCCTTTTATATCAATTTCTTTTGTAAAATAATTTAGCTTTTAATGCTTTATGTATTTTTAAGATTCCTCCTCGATATGGATTTGGAATGACCAATCATGAAAGATATAGTGATACACACGAATGAGCTTTAGGCTAAGGATAAAGGAAGATAAGTAACCAAAGACAAAGACTAATTAGGATGCTTAGGATTAACAATGAACTAGCATGTGATCTTAATTCTCAACCGTGTATATTATTAGTTAGTGAAAAAGGAAGAAGGAAAAAAAGAGACCAAAGGGTGGACCGGTGAAAGGAGATTATAATGAGATGTATTTTTTGCTAACTGATCACATAGTAAAAGGAGATAAAGACCAAATATAAACAAGTCACAATGAAAATTATCTGTGAAAAATAGAGATAAGAAAACAAATAATCATGAAGACACAAGAAGAGAGTTTTGAGAAAAAATCAAGAAAGAAAGAGGAAGAAATGATAAATAAAGATAATCATATGAAAATAAAAATAATAATATAAGTAAGATATAATACCAAAGGTAAATAATTGCTATATAAGAAAAAATATTAGTTTAACAAAAGATCAAATGATATAATAGATATATAAGAATAAAATTGGAGCACATGTCCAATCAAAATGTAAATGTAAAGGCACCATGCATGTGCTCATAAGTAATGATAAATATTCCCACACACATTATCCAAAACATATGATAAATATCTATGAAGTTAGATATGAACTACTACTAATGTCTTGTCAATATTTAATGAACATTGGAAAAATAATTTTATTCTAATCTCCTCAACTAAAAAATTAGGAATACTTGATGAATTGTGCTAAGGAAAATAAAGCAAGGGATGCTCAAGAGAATTTGTGGGAGTGAAAATAATGGGAGATGTAATAATCACCAATGGAGAAGGATCCATGGGTGAAGGACTCATGGGTGGAGAAAGATCCATAGGCCAGGGTAGGTCCACGAGTGAAGGAATAATGGGTAAAGGCATAAAAGGTGACAAAGGCACCATAGGAAGGGATGGAACCACTGGAGGTAGAACCATGGGATAATAAGGAGGAGCCTTATTGAGGTAAAAACTTATGGGAGGAATGGAAAAAGGTTAGGGAATAGCTACAAGGTGATCCTTAAGGTGTTTTCAAAGGATACGATAATGTTCAGTGTGATGGGTGCCATATTTGTGCCATAGATAATACACCTCACCATACTTAGTTATATATTTAGATAGAACCTTTGGGGGAGGTATGTATTTGTCTAAGGATAGAGAGGAAGGATGTAAAGTGTCAATATATTATCATAGCTTATGATAATGGGTATAAGAATGATTATCTATCCCATGAAAGCAACAAATATGCTTGTGAGTGGTCTTAGGAGAATCACTCATAGAAGGAGGTATAACAAGAGTGGAAGAAGATGGATAAGATTCATTGGCCCTTTTGGTTGGAAATGAATCCATCTTAAGTAAGGGAAGAAAAACATCACCAAGAGAATGTGGTGATGGAGGAAGAATGGAACTAGGCTCAACAAAAGGAGAAATGGGATGAGAAGTAGGGGTAGGTTTAACAAGAGAAAAAATGGTAACATGTTCAACTATAGTAGGAGCAAGAATGGGATCAACTATAACATGAATGTGAATGAGATTAAATAAGGGATCTATGGATGGAGGATAAAGATATATAGAGGTCTAAGGTAGATCACACTAGTCTTAGGAGTAAACTAATTACAGTGATCAGGGAACCTAGAAAAATGGTAAGGCTTGGTCGTAACATGATCCATGAGTATACTCCTATGAGGCTTCTTAGAAACTAGAGGTTTTGGTGCCATGTCTACCTTGCAATAAAGAGGAAAAATACTAAAATTAGGAACTATAAATGAAAGAAGATGGGAAGATACATGAAAAGACTCAAGTAAATAAGAATGATAACAAATAATCTTGACATCATAGGCCTATACAATAGTTCATAATAATGGATCATATAGGTAATAACCATCATAAAAATATAGGGTATGAAGATCAAAAACATAACACAAGTAGGGATGACCTTGTCATCTGAGGAAGTGTGGTGAATGGAATGGGAAGTGTTATCTAAAGGAGAATCAAAACTTGGATCATCAAAAGTAATAATGTCATCTTGCCCCAACTCATTTAAATGAGCTAGAGAAGAATCTTGGATAACATGATATGTTCTAGATGGAGTTTAGATAGGTTGAGAATCTATAAAAGTAACCTCCCTTTGTATATTAGTCATGTTAACCACATTACCTTTGGAAGTGGGTTAAACATGAATTTCTATGTTTTTGGTGGAAGAGGTGGCTTTGTCTTGATTATATTGAATAGGTTGATGATAAGGAAGAGGGTCTTTATAGATATCCAAATAAGAATTGGCTTAATTTAAGGATTGAGTTTTATCATGTGATTTATAGTCGTTAAAATCAATTTCATAAGCTTGTTGATGCTTTCAAATGATAGAATCATGATCAAAATTAGGACCAAGAAGAAAGTCCATAGCTAAATTATGAAGTTGTCTACAGGTCTCATGAGAATGACCCCAACTAGCATGAAATAAATAAAACTTATTAGGATCATACCAATATTTCATAGGATAAGTAGGGTCAAGATATTATAGAAGAGGTTTAGGTAGATGCTTAAGAAATTCAGCTGAGGATAAAGGTTTATGAACATTAATTTTTCTTGGTGAAGATAAATGAGGATTGGTATATTGTTGAGAAGGAACTGTTGGTTATGATGAAGGGTTAGGAACAATAGCTTGAACATTGTGAATGGTGTCATAAGAATCTGTAACACCATCATTGATAAAATTAGAATTTTTATTCTTAAGTAAGAGACGAGGACCCATAGAAGGTTGGAGTGGCTTGAATTGACACATAAGAAAATCTTATCATTTAGCTTGGTCAATAACCTCCTCTAATTTACGTTAAGAGATAGAGTGTGTGGAGATGATATTAAAGATTAGGAAAAAGGGCATTGGTAAAGAGATGGAAAATATTATCATCAGCCATGTTATGTTCACATTTGTTTGACAAAGTTTTCCACCTTTTAACAAAGGCTTGAGTAGTTTCATTTTTGAGTTTTTTTCAATTTATGAAGTGGGCAAAAGTTTTTTCATAAAGATTACTAGTTTAGAATTCTTGAACTAAATCATTAATTAAATCCTCCAAACTAGTAATGGAATGAGTTATAAGTTGGTTGTACCAATTCAAGGCATCACCTATAAGAGTTTTGGTAAGAGTTTGACAGCGATAAAGGTGTTCAATTTGACCCAATCCTTATAAATATTTCCAAATGTTTTAAGATGTAGGGTGGGATCAGTTGATCCATTATAATAAACTGTAGGTGTGATACCTCCAATATCAATGTTAGCAATTTGAGTAGTGAGAGGTTCATTTTGGAGATGATTAATGGTTTTGTTGACCAAATAAGGTTAAGGAATAATATTTCCTTGATAATATTGAAGAAGAGGAGGGGGAACATTATATTTATATATGCACCAAGCTATTGGTTGAGGATGAGACTAAAGATGAAGAATGTAGTTTTGCACTCTCATCATTTGATTCATGTTATGATCTTGAAAGGTATTCATTTAATTAAGTGTTTTTAATATAGCTAATGTGTTTGATTAGAATTATTAGAAGCATTAGATTTGGTATTAGTGTCTTGGGTACCAATATTGGTATTGATAAGAACTTGAAAGGAACTATGAGAATGTGAGGCACTAGTGGAAAAATTTGCTTGTGTAGCAAAAGATGGACTAATGAATGGTTTAGAAGAAGCACTAGTATAATTACTACCTTGGGTAGAAAATGATGCACTAGAGTAAGGATTAAGGATAATGGATCTTATGAGAGGCCCACTAGATGTATAACCTACCATGTTAGTGGATATACTAGGCATGAAAGTGGATGAAGTTAGAAAAGAAGAGGTCATGGTATGAGAAGGGGTCATAATCGAAGGAAGAGGATGAGAATCAAAGAAATTTGTACCCAAAAATCAAGTTATGAATGTAGGAGTAGGAAAATGAGGCTCTTCAATTTGATCACTAATCATAATATTGTAAATGGTAGAGATAAATAAGAGAATTTTAGGGGTATAATCTAATTTAGGTTGGTATTCTAATGAGAAGAGATGATTATGTTGTGAAGAGGTATTAGGAAGGGTCTCATTATTCATTGTGCAAGTAGCAATATGAACATTACTAGCATCCAAGAGAGGATCCCTGCTCTATCTATGGGAGACTCTATTAGGGTTGGTAAGATTCATGATGTCTACTGATTACAACTCAGTATTATCATTAAATAAAAAATCCATAATGAAGGGAAAGAAAGAGAGATGAGAAATCAAGAAAACAAGAAATGACAAAAATAGTATAAGGTCAACTAGGTTGACCTAAAACAAAAATAAGGTCTTGGGTTGAACCAGTACAATGAACAAAGATTGGAAAAAGAGGAGATAAGGTCTACAAAGTATACAGGGTCGATTTGGTTGATCCAATATAGTGAGTAGAGGTTGGAAAAAGGTACAGAGTCAACTAGATCAACCTAATACAATAGAGAGGGAAATTAAGAAACTTATGGAAAAGATTTGGACTAAAATAAGATAAATTTTGTAAGTAGTTTGAAGAGAAATGACAAAAAGGAAATAGATGGTCAATTAGATTAATGTTGGATAATCCAATTGAATCACACAACATAAAACCTTGTACCAATGTTGACTAATGCAAGTTTCTAAAATACAAAATACAATTGAGAAAGGATCAAGCAATCAATTTGGAAAGTAAAGAGCTAACTAATTGGTCAACCTGAATGTTTATTAGGTTATTAAGCTATGATTTTAAATATGATGTGAATTTGGCTATAAGGAACTAGAACAACAATCTAAGGATGGTTTTAGGTAGTTTAGGTTGAAAGGGACTATTGTGGTAATGCCACAATATTGATATTGGTGCTTACCCCCTCACTTCATGCACCATAGTGATAAGTTTATTAGGTGCTTCACTATAATATACCATTAACCATGCTCTATACTTGACCAGAGTATGAAGTCAGCGTCCCCCTTGGTGATGAAATCCTAATAGGTTGGTCTTGGGTAGACAAATGTTAAAATGTTTATTTAAATTTTGTGATTTGGTTATGTGTGCATAAAATATAAAATGGTGAAACTAAATGATTAATTTAAACCCACCTAATTATACTATGATCTATTATAATCATACAAGTGAAAAGAAAATAAAGTGTGAACTAATTTAGCATATAAGGTTAATTCCATGTTTGAAACAAGGTACAATGTTGATATGGTCAATAGTGTATACACAAAATATAGAATAGGGTTGATAGGGTTGAACTTGTACTGCGGAAGCAAGGTTTAAAAATGAACAAGGTTGGTAGATTTGACCCAATTATCTAGACAACATACAAAACATAAAATTGGGTTGATAGTGTCGATCCAGTTGACTGTACAAGGGTAGTTTTGAAGACTATAAACTAGGGAAAGAAAGACTATAAAGAAAGATACAAAGAGATAGAAAGGAACCTTGGTGGATCATATATGTAAAAAATGAAGATTATTGTTCAATAAACTTGGTATATAATTATAAATTCTACTAACTAGGTCAACTAGGTTGATCAAGATTTATATAAACTTATTACTAAGTTCTTGAAAAATACAAGGTCAATTGGGTTAACCTATTATGTTGAACCTGATGTCTAAAAAAGTACAAAGTTGATTGGGTTGACCTAGTAGCCTAGATTGGATGTCTAAAAAATTAAAAACTTGTACTGGATTGACTATATTGATCTAATAGCCTATACTTCAAAAACTACACATAGAAGTTATATACTAGGTCGGTAGAGTCAATCTAGTATGATAGATATATGATAAAAATAATGATGAAAGAATGAAATAAATGAAATAAAATGAATAAATCCTGTAAGGGTTAGTTCACATTGGGTTCACTAGAATAAATGCAATAAAAAATGCATCATGTCTATAAATCAATCCTGGCTCAGAGAAGATAGAATATACCTACACTTTCGATTAGGAATACATTTGTTAATTAGGGGCATGACCAATATGGGGATCCATTAGACCTGATTATGGGATCATTTATCACAATAAACCATGCTAGAAAGGGTTCTAAATCCTACAATCTAACACAATCATGTAACAACCCTAAAAGATTCCTAGGTTTAATGTTCACTCTATTCTAATAAACATGAAATTAAATCTAATCTAGTGCACACCAAAGTTTATGACACAAAGTGGGGTTAGAAAAAAAACAAACTAAACAAAACATGGATAGAAGACATATACTCATGTCAATGTGTACAAAATCCTAATACATGGAAGAAAGAAGAACAACTAAATTATCTATCTACTCTTACAAAGAAGAAATAAAGTTAGGAATACTTAATTTTGAAGATGAACCAACTGGGTCTCAATATCTCCCTTAGCCAAGGTGCTTCACAAGAGATTTTTGTGGTATGTAAAGATAATAAATACAAATCATCTCTAGGCTACATAACCTATCTATGCATCCAAAAGACTTATCCATAAGATAAGATCCATATCTCCAAATGAAGTATGGAACCCTACACTTTATTACTCAAGTAGACTGGTTAATAAGAAGATGTTCATTCACACTTATTATTCTTATCTTATCTTCTTACAAAAGGTTGGAAATGAACTTGTATATATAGGTGGATATTTCCCTAAATCCTTCTGAATATGTCAGTTATATAGGGTCGACCTAGTTGAGCTTGTATGTTTTTAAGAGATAATTCACTAGGTCCTAAGCTAAGTCAGTTGAAGGGATAAAAAATATATTAATGAAAATACCCCTAAGTAGTATAGGGTCAATCACTGACCTATATATAAATTAGAAGATAAAAACTATATAGGGTCAAGGCAAGAACAAGAAGGATAAAACATGACAAATAACTAGAATGGTTATAACTAAGAAGAATATGCTTAAGGTAAATTATTTTAGGAGACAAGTATATATGTGGTAAGTGGAAAAAAGGACAACAATCTTATGAAGCACTAATGATCTACCCACCCCTTTCTTAGTGCACCCCTTAAGGTGTGCAGTTAGAGAGATTAAGCCTCAATGGGTTTTTGCAAGATACAAAGTGTCAGTAATAGATAAAATTTTGAAAATATTATATGTATATAGGTAAAACTAGATACAAGTGGCACCTTAATACCAAGACAAAACAACCTTCACTTGTCTATAAGGCATATTTGTATATAAAGTCTTGCCCTTTGGTTTATGCAATACACCTGCCACTTTCCAACTAGTAGTCCTAGCCATATTTTTAGATTTAATTAATGATTATGTGGAGGTTTACATGGATGATTTTACTATTCATGAAGATTCCTTTGATGAAATTTTGACCAATCTTAAAAAATTAATGAAAAGATGTAATGAACACCATTTATCCTTAAGTCATGAGAAATGTTTGATTATGGTATAGAAAGGAATAGTGTTAGGACATCATATTTCTACAAAAGGAATCCAAGTATATCCAATGAAAATTAAATTCATTTAGAATTTATCTATCCCTCAAAATTGAACTGATATAAAAAGCTTCTTAATCCATGCAAGATACTATAAAAGGTTTATAGAAGATTTTAGCAAGATTGTTGATCTAATGAGTGCTTTGTTGATAAAAGAGAGTGAGTTTATCTAGAATTTAGGCTACCAAAAAGCCTTTAAAAAATCAATAAAAAGTTGAGTACTACACCAGTATTAAGAAGACCTAACTGGTCATATCCATTTCATATTTATATCGATGAATCTAATCATGCTATGGGAGCTATTTTAGGACAAAAAGATGAAAATGGATAGATGTATGCCATATACTACATTAGCAAGAACTTGACTTCAATTGAAATAAACTACACAACCAATGAGAAAGAATCCTTGTTGTAATTTATGCCATAAATAAGTTTAGGCACTATATTAATCATTATAAAATCTTTGTTATATTGACCATATAGCTATCAGATGTTTAATGAACAAGCTATTGGTAGGTAGAAAAATTATCAGGTGGTTATTAATATTACAAGAATTTGATATAACAATTGTTGATAAACTAGGTAAACTCAATGTGGTTGCTTATTTTATTTATAGAATGAAGAATCTAGATAAATAAGAACCTATAGAAGATAGTTTTCCAAACAAATAACTATTTTTTATTGCATCACAATCACCTTGGTTTTATGATATAGCAAACTTTTTTGGCTACATAGAAGTTTCCTTTTCAATTTACCAAAAAGGAAAGAAAATGTTTGATTAAAATTAGTTCTTGTTATAAATGGATTAATTTTATATTTTTTAAAATTAGACCTGATTATGTTTTCTATAGGTTTGTAAAGGAGAATGAAATGTATGACATCATTCTTGTTTGTCATGATCAACCTAGTGGAGGACACTATTCAATAAAAATGACAATACATAAGATTATTGAAGCTAGTTACTTTTGGCTGACTCTTCATAAGTAAATCATAGAATATGTTTGGAAATGTGATCCATGTTAGAGAATGGGGAAACTTACATTATCTTCTAAGATGCCCATTCATCCTCAAATAGTTATAGAACCTTTTAAGAAGTTGGGCATGGACTGTGTTGGCCCATAGGTGCACCTTTTCAAGTGAAGGAATACTTGTTGGTATGTATAGATTATGTGACCAAATGAGATAAAGCACAAGATATTTCCTTTGTAAGAGAAGTGAAAATAACATACTTTCTATATTCCAAGATGATTCAACATTTTGGAGAACCAAGAGAGATAGTGTCTGATTAAGGACCTCAGTTCATGTCCAAGATTATCTAAGCATTCACAGACATCTACCAAGTCAACCATAGAAAGTATTATCGATACCACCATTAAGAAAATGGACATGTATAAGTTACTAATATAAAATTAGAGAATATCCTTACCAATATAGTCAATAGTAGTAGAATGAATTGGACAACCAAACTTTTAGAAGTTGTATGCGCATATAACATCACATGGAAGACCACTATTTGTTTTTCACCATATGAATTAGTATTTGGTAATAAACCTCACCTTTTAATTGAATTTGAGATGAAAACTTTAATGAACACATTAGAAGTAGGAATTAACATGGATGAAACACACAAAGAGATAATTTTACAATTGAATGAGTTGGAAGAGATAGAACAAAAGATTTGTTACAGACAGAGATGAATCAATACCAAAGGAAATAATAGCATTATTTACACATGAATTAAATATAATTGAAAGGAGATTGGGTAATCTTGTATGATTATAATTATTATCATTTCAAAGGTAAGTTAAGAACTAGATGGTTAGTACCATTTCAGATAAAATAGATTTTTGACAATGGTTTAGTACAATTAATACCTATAGATGGTAATTAGAAGACACTACTTGTTAATAGAAATTAGTTGAAGCTATACTATAAGCCTTACAGTAAAGAAGAATTCATTCAAATGGTCAAAAATGAGTTTGGCCCCATGAAAGAGCTCAAATCTTCTATGGCTTTTGATCCTTGAAGAAAAGATGACCTGAATAAAGGAAGAATATCTACCTCTTCTCTAAAAATTCAAAAAAAGAAAAAGGAAAAAAATTCAACAATGAAAATCCTTAAGGATGTTGTTGACAGTCATGACCAAAAAACTAGTTTTTTGTATGTTCATGTATTGCATGATGAGCCTTGATCAGAAAACTAGTAAATGGCTGGTCAAGGGAAAAAACTAAAAAAAATAATAAAAAAATAAAAAAAAGTGAGTTCAAAAATTTAGGAGTCATGATTGATTCTCCTTATTCCAAAGCAATAAAAATTAATTATTTTTTTTTTACTATTATTTAAAACTAAGTCATGCAATTTTTTTTTGTTAGAACAAGTGAAGAAATTCAAACAAGGACAATATCATGAATTTAAATGGTATAGTATCTATTCTTTTACAAAAAGTTAGTTTTGAATTTTTGAGTCTATACGTATATGCTCAAATCTTTGGCTAAAATTACCATAAGTGTTATAAGGATAATATTACCATCACATCAACAAGGGATCCTTTTTAAAAAGTCACATTTTGAACACTTAATCGCATGCTATGAACATTGTCCTCACAAGTTATAAATTACTTTATGATGACTTATCCTAGTTATCATATTACATTCATGTGGATAAATTAGTTGTTAAATATTTGATTGAAAGATGATTACAAATAAATAAAAAGGGTCAAAATCTATAATCATTATTATTTCAGTTGGAATTGTCATTAATATTTGATGTGCTTAAAGGCTCTAGATTTTTTTGTAAGAAATTATCAAAAGAGATATCATTACTATCCATTTTCTTCCCAATGAAGTATATTTATTTTTCAAACAAAGTTGTGAGTTAACTATGTTTTTTGAAAAATTAGAACTCAGGATGGGGCAGAAGAAAAAATCAAAACTTGAATCTGTGAATGATCTTTTAAGACATGAGCCAACTAAACAAGTGTTCACAGTAGTAGGGTGGCTTGAATTTATCCTAAAATTATAGGTTTTTTATGAGGCACTTTTTGTATATTTAATCCTCCATTTGAAAAGAGACTTATCTACTACTCAAGGTGTGTAATTTCCATCCTCTACTTAGGTTCTTAGTGATTTATCTATAATTGTAGATGAGGGGGAAAGAATTGTAGGCAGATCCTCCTTTAATGACCTCATCTAAATCTTCATTAGAAAAAGAAAACCAATACTATTATATGTTTAATATGTCAAAGGAAAGATCAAAAATATCAATAGGGATTCTTTGCCTGAACCTTGGAGGTCAATATCTTTCTGGATTATAAAATACCTAACCTATGAGGGTCAATGTAGTGTCTTAAGTTGCATTGTAATGATAATGTTAATTCATCTAAGGTATGGTATGAAACAACCCCAACATCAAATTAATATATGCTCATTCTTATTAGGATCCATTCAAGTCATGGCCATGAGATACCCAAAAAATCAATCTTCCATTCACCAACATGGCTTAATTCAATTAATCATCCAACACCATTTTCTATAGTAGAAAAAAGACATATACACCATTTTCTATAGTAGGAAAAAGACATATAAGCTTGGATTGCCTTCGATGAGGGGAAAAAAAGAAAATACCCTAGACTTGCTCAATAAATACCATGAGACCCTCATGCCTCAAGTTCTAGGGATCCACCAAGGACTTTTTATTCTAAATTAATTATTCTTAAATCCACTCAAAGTACATGATCCATAGTTATATTTTTTGCACTTAAACCCCCAAGTCCTCTTAATGTAATTTCACCATCTAAGCCAAGAAAAAAATCAAGGCTTAGGTCTTCCACAAAGAACCCTAAGAAGTTTCCCCAAATTACCTCTATATAGGAACCTATTCAAATCATTGAGGATGAATCATCAGTAGACCTTGTCTCATAGCCTACACCTCAATAAGCCTCACGTAAAAATATTATTTCTCTCCCTCAAAATAGAAGGATAAAATTGGTATTGGCTATTGACAATGATGAAAAAATGGCTATAGAAAATCTACATAGTCTAAGTTAGGACACCAATACCACTACCAATGGGTCATCGGACAAATAAGAAGTAGAAACCCCTCTTCCATAGGATGATTTTGAAAAAAATATTCTTGAGAATGTTCTTACCACCTCCACATAGAAATAAATAGATAAAGTTAAGGCTCCAATTATTAAAAAAGAAGATGATGATGTGGAATTATGACATGCTTTGGCATTATCTCAGTTGGAAGCCATAGCTAATAAAAATATAGAAGACATTGTTGAGTTAATCTCTTCAACCCAAAGTAAGGATTTTTTCGTTTCACTTCTATTAAAACAAATAGAAATTATTGAAATTTAGTCTTTAAATAAACTAGATGAATTAGAAAATGATATTATCAATTTGTAGAGCTATACTAAAACACTTGGGGAAGATAATATCTCATTAAGAAGAAATATTCTAAAGTCTGAATAAGAAGATGCTAGATTGAAAGATCAAATAAGTTCCATCTCGTATAATATACCTCCTAAAGTCATGACATAATAGGTATTCTAGACCACTCGATCCTATCCTAATGTTATAAACCATTGGCAACAAGTTTGTTCTAAACTTGAGGAGTTGAAAAGGCAGAATAAAATTCTTAGGCAAGAGAAGCACCAATTTCAAGAAGAATTGGCATATGCACAATAGAAATAAGAAAAATCTAAACAAACCCTTCAATAAACATATCAACTTGGTGAAAAATTGTTAGCTTGTAGGATCCCTTCCTCCTCATATAGTCTATTCTTTCATGAGCAATTTTTTAGATGTCAGTTATTACAAATTTCTTATGCTTTACCCCATGAAATTAATAAAATTAATGAACTCCTGATAGTTTTTTTGAATAGTACCCTTGATAGGCAATATTTTTTATGTGAATTCTATCTATGTGATATCATTTTGGGGAATACAAATAATTTCTTGGTGAATTTGTTTATGGGATAATTACAGTTGAAGGATCTTCTTTCTATATTTAGGAATCAGATTATATGGCAAGATAGATATGATGATCATACAAATGCTACAAGGGATGTTGGTATATGCATTAGACCCCAGATCAATGATGTACAAGATATATTGGAAAATTTCCAAAGTTTTATCAACAACCTGAGATCTATGACCATTATCTCTATACTTTTCAAGATGGCATCATCAATTTTGAAGTGTTTGTTCAACATTTCTTTGACCAAGTAGTTATTTATTGTAGACAATGTTGGCATATGTTTCCATTCACTTTAAGACAAAGAGAATTTTTTTCCCCTATCATTATCAAATTGAATCTTAGAAGGGATAAGGTCATAATTAAGATAATTGTTTATATAATTCAAGGGGATGGACAAAAACCATGTATATGGATGAGATTCAAGCATCCTTTATTACTCTTCCCTATGTCTCCGTAGCAAAATATAGGACCTCAATCTGATGAGTAGTTTGCTATTTGGATTCTCTTTGTAAAAATAGATATGGGATGTACTCATCGCCATCAAATGATATTTAAATATTTGTATTCCATCTATGATCTAAGTTTCAAGCTAGAGCAAAGGATTCATAATTATGAGGATAGAGAGAATTAGTTTTAAATGGGACTTTTAAAAGGTAAGGTGTGAAGGAAATGATGAGTCTACATTATGACTCATTATTTCCATAATATTCCATCCTTCATAGCCTTAAACATGTCATTTGATTGAGGATTGCATGTAGTCTTAGGGTTTATAACTAGTCTAAGGTAGAAAGTATATGATTTTATCTCTATATGCTCATGTGAGTCCAATTTATCTTTCTTTGCATGATGTTATAACTATTTGCATATTTAGTCTTCATATTTTGATATATATAGGCATAAAAGTGTCAAATAAGAGTTTTGATGAGATCTCATGAAGATAAAGATGTGCCAAGATAAAGAATTGATATTTAGAAACATAGCTTCATATTATGTCAATTAACTATAGATTATGTCAGTCAACTATGGATTACATGATCCAACTATATATTCTACCAGTTAGCTATAGATTACAATAGTCAGCTATAGATTATCACAGTTATATTGTGGATTCTCACAATTCAATTCAGATTTGGTCATATCATGTTCTAAAGCATTCAAGATGATTTTCCACTTGTTCCAAGATGATCTAAAGACTCCATTTGATACTTTCTATTTCTATACATATATATATATATATATATATATATATTGCTATTTATATATGGTCTTCCATTTATGGAAGTTATTATTTTAGGTTGTAACTCTAGAATCAAAAGATATGGATATATTGTATGTACATATTTGGTGGTTAGATATAACTAAGCATAGTAGTTGTAATCTCACATGGATCTTTGTATTTTTGTGTAGATATTATTGCAATGTTTTCTCTATTTTGGCTATATCACCCAATCTCTCTAAATATCTTCTTGTTCTAAGTCAGTTGAGTTGTTTCCTAATTTCTAGGATAGTTATTTTTGGATATAATAAAAGGATAGATCCATGTTAGATCTAGAGACATATAGATATACATAGATACTATAAGTTTGATTATTTTAAATACAAGAAGACTTGTAGTAGATTACTCTTTCATTTCATGTGTTAATATAACATGTTAAGGCTGAGTTGATTCAAAATTAAATCTAAGAGGTAGTAAGGGCCCACTCTCCAAGGAGACAAAAGATGTTATTTTAGTATTTATAAAGTTTATTTCTCATTTTTAAATTATTAAATTGATATATATGTTTTGTGTGATTAGAATTATAACCTACATGATAGAATAAATATTAATGTGTTTAATTTCATAATTGAATAAGAATCTATCATTCTTTTAATTCCTATAACTTTCATTTTGTAAGTGTGGATTTGAGATTTGACTTTAGTGAGTTTATTTTATAGCATTGTGTGATTGTTTTTAGATTATTCAATTTATTAGTTTGGTGTGTTAAATTTCATACAAGAGTGTTTCTTTTCAACATTAATTTAGATTCTTAGCAATATACATTAGGTTAGTAAAACATTAACCCCCCTTGAAAAAAATAGTACTATAATTTAAAACCAATAAGTACCTTAAGATAGATAGCCTTGGACACTAGCCCTATTAAGTATTAAAACCAGCATAAGTTGGTTAAATGAATAGTTAAGAATGACACCCATCATATAATAGAGTTGTTACATGTGGATATCAAGGTTAGTTGACCTAATAAACCCAATAAGAGGCATACTGAGTGAGGAAGTCTAATAGGTTGTTTGAGAGAGATATAAGAGTATGAAGAGAAAAAGAAGGTGATCATCATAATTTGAGTTAGAAACAAGTGTTGAAAGGTGATCAGAGGTTCCAAGTTGTTGAGTTGGTGTTGAGTCACCTAGGGGGTTGGTTCCTCTTTGTATGTTGGTGCTTGACTAGTGAGGGGTTGGTGTTCCTTGTGAGGTTGGTTCTCCTTGTGGGTTTGGTGCCTCATTAAATCATAATTCATTTATTATAGGACTACATTATAATCTATGTTTTAGTGTGTTTTATCTTCCATGAGGGCTTCCCATATACCTCTTGTTTTTCATATGTTGTATGCTTATGTGGATGTTTTTAATGCATTGGTTAATGTATGTGTTTGAATAAATACTTCATGAATGATAAGTGAAATTGAATGATTATTTTAAGGTCACTGATTTACCCCTACCCCCTCTTAGTGGATGTGCATCCAATAATTAGTATCAGAGCTTGGTCCTTTGAGATAAGCCTAATAGCTTAAAGGTCTTAAGTTATGATGATGATAATATTTTTCATGATTGTAATGATGGTCTACTCAATAATGATGGTACTGGTAAATTTGACTAAGAATAAGAAGAATGATAAAATGAGGAATGATCAACTCATAAAACAAGGTGAGTTATGTGTTACTATAGGATATACATAAGATTTGAAATAATGTCAAAAGTGTTATTTGATAGCTTAGAAGGATTATGCAGAAGCCAAGTCAAAGGTCAAGCCTAAGTTGATAGTCAATTCTATATGTAAATTGAAGAACTATTGAGAGAGAAAATAGGTTAAGGCATCAAGGTGTATTATAAAACCTCAATCTAGGCCTTGTAGGAAGGTATGTGTATCTATCTTGGTGAAGTAAGTAAGTATAGGTATATGAGAAGTTGTGTTGCATTGTATGGGCTTAAGATTTAAGTGCATAAGTGTTGTAAGGAAGATCTTTGAGGAAATTTGTGCATGTATATGAAGAATTAGAGATAATCCTCTATCAGTAGATGTATGAAGTTACAAAGTATATGTATGATGACTTAATCAAACTAGTCACATTTATTTTCCTAGATCAGGTGTATAGTTCTAAGAAGGTATACATAGACATATAAACATATTAGATGTTGTTGACAGGATTGAGGTCATGATGAATATTTGAGCAAGGAAGGGAATATGGATATTATTCATCCTTATGTCAGAAGATAAGATAGATTCATTATTTATAAATACTAAGAGAGAGTCCCTTTGTCTATAAAGAAGTCTAAGTCAGATAAGGTGATGGCATGATGGTTCAAACATAAGGTAGATGTTGACCATAAGTCAAAATAGGTCAAACCCTTATAGTTAAGACATGATATGGGGGTATAACATAATGTTATAGGGTGTTTTTTGGTCTATTTTATGTAATTTAATGCCATTTTAACCTTGGTCATGATGTAGTTTAGTCTTATGCCACTTGGAGTCATCTAAGGGGTGAGAGTGTCATGACATGTCACATAAGAATAAATAACATAGTCTGGTTGTACATTTTACAAGTGTGCTTAAAAAAATTCATGTCAAAATTACTATATGGACATGATTATTTTTGTGCCAAGATCATCCTCTATAAATTTCATGTCTTGATGAGCTTTCTATCTCAAGATATAAGTATTTAAAGTTAGACTAGCAGAGATAGACATGTGCGAGGACATCAAATTCAGGCCTCATGAAAAGACCATTTGGATTTAAATTCTCCTAAGTTTTAATTTAGGGTTTAAAATTGGTATTATATTTGTTTTTTAGATCATATCTAATGACATGTATGTATTTAATGAGTCAAAAAGGTCCTTGGGGTAGATCAATAGTGTGTGTTCATACGTACAAGGTAGATCAATAAACCATATTTAAAGACTAGGACCCAAGATCAATGGTATGCATTTGATAATGTAATATATTTATAATTGTATTATCAAGGGCCAAAGATTAAAATGATATTGAGATGAAACATAGAGCTTCCAAGTGGTGAAATGTCATTCAATCAATCTCAGATCAATGACAGACATTGAGTTGTTCAAATGAGATCCAATGGTGTATATTGAGTCAAAGATTAAAAAGACATTGAGAGAGAATGAAATGATGAAAATATCATAATCTTAAATTCCTAGGTCATATATTAATGACTGATGTCAAAATTTTAATCAAATAGACACTAAATAAGATTGATAGATCAATTTCAACTGGATTCTAGATGGACAAGATGAGGCTATTTGTCCAAAAAATGACAAACATATTTTAAAATGGAATGAATTATGTGGTTAGGGAATGAAACATATTTATCCATGTATTATTAAATGATTTTATAGTATATAAAATACTTTGGACTTATATGCCACCATGAAAGCTTAGTTGAGATTTGAGATGAATAGTGATCACCAAATGTGAAGAATAAAGTCCAAGAGATAAATGGATGACTATAGATGGTAAATAAAATAATTTAGAATATAAATAAAATATATTAAAATGTATATTAAATATCATATCATATGTGTTAAATCTCCTAATTTAGTTTCAAAAGCTTGAGAGATGATCCATGATGAAGGCAATTTTGCAAAGGCTAGTTCAAGAGTCTCTACACCATTTCTTAGAGAGTTTGTCATGGTTTATATAGTAATTTGTATTAAAAGACATTAATGGTATGTTTCAAATTCCAATACCCTATAATGTAACTATTTTTCATGACTTGACATGTGGCATTGTGACCTTTGAGTTTCTTTAATGCATTCTATCCTCCTCCAGTTTTATAAGTAGCTACCATTTTGGCCTTTGTAATATAATACCACATCATGTATGGTGAAGCCCTAATGGTTTAGAAATTTTAATTTTACTTATAAAAATAAATACAATCTATGTTTATTTCATATCTAATCTTTTTAAAGTGTGTGAAGAGATGTATAGTGAATAACTAAGTGATATCAATCTATCCTTGCTTTCTCTTAGTCCTTCCATGTTTAATGCAAGTGATTATAGCCTAGAAGGTCATATCAAGTCTAATTAAGCATATGAATATTTAATAAGCATATAATGAGCCTTATTATCTATAAATGATCTATTTTTTCACTTACCTTATATAGTCTTCATGCATCTTACCTTCATATTGAAACATTAATGCTAGTGCATTCTAGGACTCTTAGACTAGTGTTGTAGGAATTATTTCTTTGTGAAAGAAGTAAAATGGTCATGTTTAAAACATATTTATGTATCAAACCATTATAATAGGTTTATTTCATGAAAATTCTAACTTATTTCCCTATAAACAAGCATTAGCATAAGTGAAATCACTTCAAGATACATTCAAGGAGCTAGCCCTTACACCTAGAGGCTCACTTCCACTATAGGTACACCCACATACCTGGAAGTATTCCCATGTTGCCAAATATTAAAGAGGCTTAACCACTCTCTTATTTCATGAAAGATTTGGTGATAACAGTTCTACCATGCCTAGTGGGATACATTGTCTTCAAGACAATGTGTCAAGGTGAATGTTGATCTTGATAACATCAACTATAAATCAATGCGCTACTCAACATTTGGTGACTCCATCAAGATAAAATATGGTTCAATACCATTGTCATATTATAAAATTTCTCTGATAATTCATGGTTCTCACTAGGTCATCCTCTAATAGAGTTATCAACCCTATTAATCCACCTATTTAGCATGAAATTCCCCTTCAAGTTTAATATCCTTAGCCTAATATACCCTCTGGAGAACTAATAGATTTTTATAGAGAGGAAGAGGTTGAATTAATTTAAGATTTTGAAGAAGATATGGCTAGAACTCATGCCTTCCCTACCTTTAATACTAAAAATCTATTTCATCTTCAAGTATATGATGCCATCCCTCCTATTTATACAAAAGGTGTGCCCCTATTCACTGGTGAAATTCATGTTACACCTAGTGAACACGTTAAGGATTTATCCAACTTTTTTAGCTTTCATAACATCACTCTAGAGATCATTGACATTATACTCCTTGCCATGTCTCTTATTTATTAGTATAAGACTTTAGAAGGTGGATGCATCACATCACGGGATGAGTTTGGAGTGTTTCTAACCTCAAGATTTGGAAATGAAAGTGACCATGATTCTCCCATAAAGAAGCTTAATGTGATCAAAAGAGTCCCTAAATAAATAATGCATGACTTCTACAAGAGGTTTAAAAAGACTTGGAATAGAGTGCTTCCTATGAGGCCACCTGCTAGTTTTGTGTTCCCTACCTATTTGAAAGACATTGGTACTGAAATCACTATCATGTTTCAATCCATGTGGGTTTAAACTCTTCCTAAAGCATATGATCTTGCTATCAAATCTGATAATAATCTCATCCAATATGGAATATTTACTTCTAAGTTTTCTATACCTCCATTGTATCACACTTTTTCTAATACTCTAGATGTGGCCCAAATTCCCAATGCTAACACTAAGTCTAGAGATACTCCTAAAAAGGAAGATAATGACATAGAAAAAGATGTATTTATTAAATGGTTAGAATATAAGATTGGGAGATGAAATATGAAATAAAGTGCCTATGAAAATCTATACCCCTATCAGCAATAACATGGTCAGTAGTATGGGAGAGGAAGAGGTCAAGGGTAGCCTAACTTCAACTGACTTGCCAATGTACATAACCAAAACTTCACTAACTAGCAATTGATTCACAATCAGATATACTTATTTTGATCAAAATAAATAAGGAGAGTTACCATAGACATGTACCTTTTACATCATTTAAATGTCAAGTCAAGGACGCAGACTTGATAGGATGATGTCACTATATGTGTACACTTAATCTTCTAATTTGACCTTCTAATGATTTTAATATAAGATGATAAATCCATGTAGTAAATGGAATGTTGGAATTAAACATGAACATAATACTGTGAATTAAATGTTTAAATTATTGAAAGCTTCCTTCAATAATTCTATGCAAGAATGTAAATCACACAATTCAGAAATAAAACACACAACACATAAATAAACTAAATAACATGCTTAGCTATTTAATGGAATGGATTATTGCTAAAATAATTATAAAGGGGGACCTTCCTAATTTTGACTCCAACTTAAATCCTTCCTCTTACAAAAATATAATAGACTCAGAAATGTTTTTTCATATTAATCAAAATACAACAATATATTGATGTAATAAATTATAATAACATCTGCTTGACATAATGTACTTCTGATAATTATCTAATTGATATATACTACCTCTCAACCCTATTTTTACCTATATATATATAGATAAAGAGATATTTTTTTATACAAAATAATATATATTCTAATCTAAGAAACATTTGACTTAAGGTAACTAAAATTGGCTCCTTTTACTAAAGTCGCCCTTCATGTGAGTTATGCAATATTGATTTAAGATAAACAAAGTTATTTAATTATTTAACCATACACTTATTATGATCCATGGAGGTTATAGTCATTTTTATGAGTCAGTTTTACTAGGGATAAAATTGTCTTCATCTATGACTTTGGTCATGCAGTGGCTATAGGATGTGTCTATGCGATGAGATTCCTTTGATACAGGATGTTCTATGATATATAATTGTTACTCCAGAACATATTTAAACCACATTACATAAAAAGCATCATATAGAAGAAGATGACTATTATAAACTTGATCTCAATACATAGTTTTAACTATTCAAAGTGTATGGGAACATAATGTTATTTATAGGATTATGGTTATTCAAGGAAGGAAACTTTATGGGAAAGTACTCAAAATCATGGCAAACAAGAAGGATGAATGTAACATATGAGGATAATAACATGATATTTTTGGGGCTCATCACACTCCCCAACTTAAGACCTTGCTCATCCATGAGAAATAAAATTGTTCATTTTCATTTCATAAATAGTTCTAAAATCCATAGGGTCTATGGCACCACTTGCAAGGTGAGCATAAAATCCATGCCACTATTCAAATAGTTGATAAATTTTGACCTCCCTAGCTTCATTTAATGGGTATTTATCCTACCAATCTAGAATCAGATACCAAAATAGAGGGGGATATAATTTGATGCTCAATAATTGAGATCCCATTTCACTCACAAGCAGAATATATCTTGTGATTCTATTAAATGTTGCTTTTAAGTTAAAATGGGAATATGGATTTTTCCTTCTTAACTCAGGAGTGAGATAATTTCATCATTCAATGCAAGATTATTTTGTTTTAGGAATAATAGAAGTTTTCAACCCCAAGTAAACATTTTGTGTTTCATCACAATTTTTAGCAAACCAAGTTCTAACTTCCTTCTTCAACATGATGTTATCCTATTTTGTCAATACAATGTTAGGTGACATTGAATCTCTTTTGATAAGCAATTGAATTTTATTTTCCTTTTCCCTATATTTAGCCACCTCTCTTCTTTTCTCATTCAAAAGATATGATGAAAATGCCTTTATAAGGACATCTCCAACATACAGGTTAGAATTCCATTCTCTATCATAAGTCACAACATAGTTATGAAGATAGAACTTGCACAATTATGTTTGTGCTTCTTGTGAGCTCTCTTTATAGATTTGAAAGAAGGAGAGGGGATCAATTACATCATGAGGCATGTCACATTAAATTCTCATAAATTTAAACTTATGCCATTGCTCCTCAAGATAAACTAAATGCACCCTTGCAAGAGGCCTATAGTTAATGAGATCTTGAGTAAGACAAGCCATATATTCAATTTTCTATTTTAGTTTGGAGATTTTTTCTTCATTTAACCTGACCTCTTATTTCAATTTCTTGTTCTTTTTTTTTAATGCCTTAAGACTTTTAGACTGACTATCTATCTAATTTATCAATTTAAAAGACATTGTAAATGAGGAATTATACATGACATCTTGGGTAGTTGTAGGTTTTTCTTGTTGCTTTTATTATATATAAGGTTATGAAACAATGACTATAGGATGGTTTTTGGCAAAGGGCTGTAGTTGAAAATATATTGTAGTAAGCATATCTAATCCTTCTCCTAATTGATCTTGTAACTTCTTTCTTAGTCACTTAATTTCCTATAGGGCTTGCTCTAGAGTAGGAAATTCCACTTGTATGGAGGGTTGCTCCATTTGTTTCACTTCTTTATACATTGGTTCCTCTTGTAATTCTTCAATATTGTGTTCTACTTGTCTTACCTCCTTATTATATTCTTGAGAACATTTTTCTTTGTTAGTTTCAAAAATAAATACCTTTAGTGATTCGTTACTACTAACAGTTTATTTTTCTCCATATTATTTATTAATTTCAATAATATAAGAAAGTTTAGGTCTTGGTTTACCTTTCATATTCTTTTTTAATTTGTGGAATCTATGAGGAGTAGATGTTACCTTAGCCTTTTTAGGAGGAGGTGAAATTTCCTCCTTAGATTCCTCACAGTCAAGTTAAAAAATAAGTTTATTCTTTCTTCTTCTAGATTCCTTGCTTGTGAAAGCCCCTTCTTCAGTATTTGTCCTTGATTTAGGTTTTTATGTTTCTGTAGGAAGAAATTCTTCTACAAGTTATTGTGTGGTTTAGGAAGGTCTTCTTTTATAGGTTCTTATGAACCTATAGGAAGGTCTTCTTCTATAGGTTATTTTGGAGTTGAAAGAAGGTTTTATTCTATCATTTATTATTCTACGTCCATTTCCTCTTGTATTTCATTTCCCTCACTATCACTTTCTACATTTATTGGTACTTGGATAAAATCTTCCCAACTTATATTGGGTTTAGTCCTTTATAAATAGTCTTGAACAATCAACTGGATTAAACAATGATGAGAGAGAGCTTTGGAATTACCTCTTTAAAATGCCTCTACTATTTTTTTGATTATATTAAACAAGAAGTTGAGAAAATTTATCTAAATGACATGTCATAAATGATTCATGAATTTTAATTGAATGCAATGTAGCATGGAATACCTCCCTTCATAGGTGAAATATCTATAGATAAACTCAACATACTTAGCCCATCTTCCTAGAAAGATAACTATGTAGTGCCCTATTTTGAATTTTCCAAGATTTCATTTCCTTTGATAAATTTATACCTCTCTACCTCGACATCAAATTTTTCTTTCCATGTTTCCCTTGTTTAATAAATCCATTTACTCTATTGATGATGGTTTTTTTAATCTTTATTTCCATTCCTCTTACTATTTCCATGTTGTTATACAATAATCCAATGAATTCTTCTACAATTCCTTGATCCAGAGCCTATATCCTCTCAAAATATTTTGCATATCCTACATTATGGAATAGGACAAAGAAGTCTGGATTATTGGTTAGAAGAGTGATATCAATCAGTTTGTGTTTAAGCAAGTCCCTTCCATATTGTGAGATGAAATTTGAGTTTCAAGGTTTGTGCTCTTATAACCAAGGTTTTGTAGTTTTGGGTGGAAGGTTTACATTTTTTTATTTGGGAGGGAGATAATCCATTTGAATTATGATAAATCCCACCCCCAAATTAGACTATTTTTTGTCTTTAATGGACATTGCTAACATGCACAAACAACTCATGGCAATAACAAGGGATAGAAACAACAATGCATTAATGGTCATGTCAATCCATGGGGAAGAAGATATCATGAGACAACATGATAAAGATAATATATGGTGTTATTTTAATAGCATTAAGACCCATCATCTTAGTAGTAATTAAAACTCATGACATGAAATAAATATAAGACAATTTGCTTAGTAATTTTAGGAATACCTTTCATTAATACATAACTGAAGATTCAGAGTGGCAAAGTGAGGTGTAATGGCATGTGATATCATTTGATTGGGAGAAAAAATTATTTTCAAGAATGTAATGTATGATGGAATGATAATAATTCATCCAATAGTGATAAATATTTCATGTAGCAACAAAAAGTATATTGTGTTATTCCCAAAATCTGTCACTCATTTTTGGAACAACATATGCACTATTTTTGGTCCTGTAGGCCAAAAATTTCTCTCTTCCCCTCTCAAATTTTTCTTGGGCATTAAAATTCTCCATTTTTCAAGCTTTTTCAGCTAACAGACTCTGCAAGATAATTTCTATGGACTCTGTAGGCTTATTTCTATGCACTCTGTAGGCTTATTTCTACGGACTCCACAGGTTGATTTCTACAAACTCTATAGGCATATTTCTACAAACTCTGCAGGTTGGTTTATTGGTTCTATGGATTAGTTTCTATGGACTCATTTCTACATACTCCATAGGAAAGTAACAAGTTTCCAACACTTAGGCATTTTTAGGATAGGTTCAACGCCTTAGTTTAACCAAAAATGTTCTTTGCCAATCTTCAAATAAAGGATTGAACCATTGAACCATTGAAACATTAAACTCCGCTTCTAAAAGGTTTAAAGGTTCAACAGGTTCAAAGGTTCAATGGCATTAGCAAGCTTAAAGAGTTAAGCACTTCGTCAAAAGTTTAACCACTTTAATAAGTTCAAAGGCTTCGAAGAACAAAGGAATGAACTGTTGAACCATTGAATCGTTGAACCTTGAACTGAATTGGTTCAACGGGTTCAATGGGTTTAATCAATTTAAATAGATCAAAACACTTAGGAAAAAGAATGCTTAAACCATTGAACCATTAAACCTTAAACCAAAATGGTTCAAAGGTTGAATGGGTTCAATGGTTCAAAGGTTCAACGAGTAGTTGGTTCAAAGGGAACAGTTCAAGTGGTCAATTAAATGAGTGGAAAAAAAGATTAAACCATTGAACTGTTGAACCTTGAACCAAAAAAAATGTTCAAAAATTCAAAGGTTCAAGGGTTCAACACGGTCAATTCAAAGGAGTGCCAAAAAGTGGAAAGACCAAGTACCCTTGCAAAGGGAAGCAAACCAAAGGTGAGTACCCTTGCGGAGGGTAATGAACAAAAGTGGGACCAAAGAGATACCTTTTAGAGGGATTTCCCATGAAGGAATGATCAAAGACCCACCAAAAGATCCTAAAGGACAAGTACCCTTGTGGAGAACACTTTGGAGCTAGAAGGACCCTCACAACTTTTACAAAAGGCAATCTTGGAGATCAAACAACCCTTGCGGAAGGTAGGTGAGGAGCAAATGGACCATTTTAGAGGCTGAAAAGGTAAATTTTCCTTCAATAAAGTGGATGAGGCAAATTCCTTCAAACTTTTGTTTGAAAGAATTAGCCCGACCAAAAGGAAAAGCCCAACAGAAAGCCGACTAAAGGCAAGTAGAAAATGGCTAAAAACAACTAAGGCATGGACAAATTTCCTTCAGACATTTTCTCTAAAATAATTGAACCCAAAGGCCACCCGAAGGACCCTGAAGGGTAGGTACCCTTACGGGGGGCTCTCGCTGATAAGAAAATGGACCTTTCTCAAAACCCTGAAGGGCATCTCCCCTTTGGGATGGATCAAACAAGAAAGCAAAGAAGCAAATGAACCAAAGATGTGATGGAACCAAGGAACCAAGGAGGCCACCTGAACCATTGAAATAGTGGACCAATGACATCCTCGTGGACATCAAATTTAGGGTAACAAAATGTTTGTTGATTTTTTAAAGTGGCATGGAACTTGAAAAAAAACTCAACGACCAACTGAAGGGGGAGCTAAAAGGCCAACAAAAAGGGGAAAAGATAGCCTAAGAGCTCAAATTACAACAAGAAAAAGGGAAAGACCAAAAATATCTGTCTAGGAGTTATTCTAGTAGGTGGAATAGTCTACAAAGTAGATATTTGAGCCTATAAACATTGAAGGTGTAGCCTATTTGTCTCCCATGGAGTAAAGGCAAAGTGGACAACTACACATATATCAGGTGATAGACCAAATGACTCAGGCCCAGGAGAAGACATTTGAGATGAATTGACATGCCATAGTTAAGACAACCACCTTGTTCCAACATGGCCCCCTAATAGAAATAAAAATACATTCAAGGCATTGAATGCACAACATGGGCCATTCCATGAAATAAAGCACCAAGTCTTTCTTGGCTGCTATATATTGTAATCTCTTTTATTATTTTAGGGAGATCTCTCTGTTATAGAAGCAAAACTCTACCAAATTGAAAGGTGATTACTGAGACTTTAAGCTTAGATTGTTAATCATATTTCTCTATTTGAATGGGAAAGCAAGTTACTTTTAGACTTTGTGCTATTATAGCTTTTATCATTTTAAGAGATTATTCTTATGTCTATCTTATGAATGCATTCTTGTCTAGTTAATGAAATAAGTAGAACCTGTGGAAGTAATCAGGAAGGTGTCCTAAAGCCAATAATGGGAAGACTTTGTGCTATCTACAATTGCCTTTAGTGTGTTTGTCTATTTTTTGTTCCTATGTAAAGGACCTTGGGATGACTTTGTGCCCTCATTATCCTTCATATTTCACTCTTGGGCAGTCAAGGTGGAGACTTTATGCTACACCTCAGTCTAATGGTTACTATGCTCTTGTTACCAATTACTTGTTTCCTATCTGAAAGAACTCTTGATGTTTCTTGCTAGACCACTTCTGAAAAAAGAGAAGTGCCTTCAGTGTCTGCACTAGGATTTCTCCTTTGCTTTTGAACATCATCTCTAAAAAAAGAGAGATGGATGGTGTTATCCTATCCCTGAGTGTTATTTTCTACACATATATATATATTATATAGCTCTTCATAGTTATAAGGGAACCTCCCCTTGTTGAGATGAGAGATTTGTCCCCTTTCAATGTGGTAAATATACACATTTGGATGACCAATCTCCCTATGCTATGGTTTAGGAAACCTATTTTGCTCATCAGTTAGCTAGTGACAAAATATTCACCCAACAGTTTTTGGTGACTCCACTGGGGAAGAGCGTGCAGTTTGAAGTCTCAAGATTCAAGCTAAAGCAGATCTTACTCTTTTCAATTTTTATTCTACAATCTGAAAACTCCATGTTATAATAGAAACCAAAGAGCTCAAGGTGTTATTGACCCTATTTTTGAGTTAGTTCAGCAAAGCAATTTTGATTTATTTCCTCCATAACCTCACCTTCAATGAACTAGGATTCTTCGTCCTACCCATACCAGGTTATCAATACAAGGTAGAGCTTCTTTTTCTACTATTAGCAGAGCTTTGCCTATCCATACTCCACCCAAATTTGTGATCCCACTTCTAAATAATAAAATCATGGCTCAAGGCCCCTAGGGTAACTTTTTAGTCCACTAAATTGACCCCACCTCTACATGAGCTTCCATGCAGTTCAAGGAAACATTTCCCCAAATTTTTTGGTGATGGGAAAGTTCACCTTGATGAACATATTGATACCTTTAACATAGCTTTTGGTGTAATTAGAGTGGAGTATGAAGCCATAGCAGTCAGGCTATTTGTGTAAACACTACAAGGTGTTATTGCAGACTAGTCCTACCATCTACAGGCTCAGTCAATGACTGACTGGGATACTATTAAAGCTAAATTTGAAGCCAAGTTTAAGCCTATAGAAGATGTGCATGCATTATTAGCCTAGCTCACGTAGATGAAGAAGGAACCTCATGAACCTATGAGATATTTCATTGCAAAGTTTGACAAGCTGAGGAACTAGATTCCTATCATCACTCAACCAACACTTGGAAACCTCAAATGCTTCTTCATCAACTCATAGCTACCTGAAGTGAGTTTTCTATTGAGATGGGCTAGTCACATAGACCTTACTACTGCTCAGGATTTAGTTACTAAAATAGAAAATGACCTTATCTTTGTAGGAAAGATAAGGAGAGATCCTAACAGAGGTAAATCCACTTCATCATCTAAATACTCACCTATGACCACTACTAATCCAATGGTGCAGAAGTTAGCAAACAAATTGATAGCTCTTAGAAAGCAAATGGTGTAAAGAATGTCAACTACCCCTTCATATACAAATGTACCAAGGAGGACATTCCCCAATCAATCATATCAAGGCCATGCTGCTAGGAATCAAGGACAACTAAATCATCTTCCTCTCTCATAAGGGAACCTAGCCTTTAAAGCACCTCTAATCAATTCAGTAGTTGGATATCTTGAGGCTGATTCAGATTTCTCCTTCCAGCCTGAATTCAACTCTGAAAATGATGTTGATCTCTTTGCAGTAGACCAAGAAGAATTAGCTGGTGACTCCCATGTTGGTTTCCTAAATTACCAAGATAAACCCATAAGTAAAGGTGAAATGTTTGATGGATTATATGTTGTATTCACCTACTCCAAGAACTAGTCAACACAATAAGCTGATAAGGAAAGAATAGAAGAGTGAGCTTAGACTACAATTTCAATTGCTAAGCGGGGAACCACTCTGCCCTTCTAGCCAAAGGACTTAGTGACTGTTAAAAAGGTGAGTACCTCAAATATGCCTTCACCTCTAACTTCAAATTTCCAAACCAATCCTCCCCCTCCTAAAAACAAAAAAGATGAACTACCTTCCCCTATTCCTAATTCATTTTAGAAATTTGACATAATTGACCATGTCAAGAAAACCAAAATTCAAATGTCTGAATTTGAATTTCTACAAGCTAACTCTGAGTAGTTGGACATGTTGGTTGAGTGTGTGAAGAATAAAGCTATCCCTATAGGATAAGATGTTAAGAAGGTAACTCATGTTCCCCCAAAGAACATGTCCATCCCAAACAACCTTGTCATTACTCCTCCTACTACTCCCATAATAACTGAACCATTTTATGTCTCCCTACTGATAAATGGACATCAACTAAACAATTGCATCATAGACTAAGGTGTGTCTGGTAATGTCATGCCTGCCAAAGTAGCTGAATCCCTTAGTCTCACATTGACCAAGACATTTGGTAGATGTTTATCCATGGAGAACAAGCAAGTGCCACTACTGTGACAAATCAAGGACACCCAATTTGCATTTGACACCTTTCCAAAAAAGAGAATCAAGATGATAGTCTTAGTGGCTGACGTCCCAGCTTCATATGGCATCCTTCTTGTGTGAAATTTCTACAAGGATGTTGGTGGTGAGCTGAGCATGGACCTGTCTGAAGCAAGGATCTTAGTCAAAGGTGTTATGTAGATATTGCTCCTTGAAAAGGAGGCAAATATGTCATCACAAAGACATCAACGCCTGAAGCTCAAATTATGTTTGAGCCCTTAAGCAAGGGTAATTATTTTCTATCTACTGAAGATGTTTCTATTACAACAAATGAAAATATTGTAGGTGGTGATCCCAAAATTGATTCAAATAAGACATCAAAAGAACTGGTAGGGTGCACTACAAATGAAAAGAGATCTTCCCTCTCTAATGAAGACAAATCTGATTGAGGAGTAGTTTTTGATGATGTTTGGATCCTAGAATTTGATGGCATCAATTCCTCTACTAGTGTTGGAGCTAGGATTGTTCTAATATCTCAAGGAGATATTTTTACTTCTTCATACAAGTTATAGTTAAACAACACCAACAACACTGCTGAGTATGAATCTTTATTACTCAGGTTGAAGGCAACTCAAAATAGAGGTATCAAGCTTCTTCATGCCAAAGGAGATGTTGAGTTGATGGTTTGTCAGGTGAGGAACCTGTGTCAAACTAAGAATAAAAGATTATGCCACTACTTCAATCTAATAGGGGACTATATTGAAAGTTTTGATGCTTTTAATATATCAATAGTACCTAGGGGGCTTCATAATCATGCAAATTCATTGGCTAACCCCGTGACCCTCTTGGTTCCTCACCCTGATTTCAAAGATAATAGGTACACTATTAGATTGGTCTTGTGACCAAGTGTGCCTAATAATGCTAACCATTGGTAGGTGTTTAATGATGACAATCAAATCATGTGCTGGACTAAGCTAGAAGAAAAATAAGCTATGGTAGTGGACCATACTATTGTGCACCAAAGTCAATAAAAGGAACTCTTTGCCAAGAGAGCAAAGATTTATGGTTTTCAGATTGGAGACCATACCTTGCCATGGGGCAAGAAGAGAGAACCAAAATTAATGCACAAAAAATGTGATTCCTGGTGGAGAGTTCCGTTTGCCCATCACCGATTCTGGGGAGAAAATGGTTTCTTACTAGTTTATCAGGATGGAATGCCATTTTCACTATCTCACAATGGGTGGCATTTGAAGTGCTTCAATTCTTGAAGCATCAGATAAGATCACCTATACATATGTATATTTGTATAGTCTTTAGTTATATTTTGTGATTTTCATTTGCATTTTTGGCACCTTTATTTTTTAGGTAGCATAACTCCATAGCCCAATGGCACACTTCAAGGCATTGGAGATTCTAGTTTCTACTTCCCTCAGTTGTTCCAAGTTTCTAGAGCGAACTGTTGTTCCCAAAATCTGTCACTCATTTTTGGGACAACATATGAACTATTTTGGGTTCTATAGGCCAAAAATTTATCTTTTCCCCTCTCAAAAATTGTTCTGGGCATTCCAATTTTTCCATTTTTCAAGCTTTTTCATCTAACGGACTCTATAGGCTGATTTATATAGACTATGCAGGCTTATTTCTATAGACTCTGTAGGCTTATTTTTATGGACTCCATAGGCTAATTTCTATGGACTCTGCAAGCTTATTTCTATGGACTCTGTAGGTTGGTTTCTTGGTTCTATGGACTAGTTTCTATGGACTCATTTCTACAAACTTCATAGGAAAGGAACAAGTTTCTAACACTTAGGCATTTTCAGGATAGGTTCAACGCCTTGGTTCAACCAAAAATGTTCTTCACCAAGCATCAAATAAAGGATTGAACCATTGATCCATTGAACCCAACTTTCAAAAGACTCGAAGGTTCAATGGGTTCAAAGTTTCAACGACATCAGCAAGCTTAAAGAGTTAAGCACTTCGTTAAAAGTTCAACAAGTTCAACCACTTCAATAAGTTCAAAGGCTTTAAAGAAAAAAGGAATGAACCATTAAACCATTGAACTATTAAACCTTGAACCAAATTGGTTCAATGGGTTCAATTAGTTTGAAGAGATCAAAACACTTAGCAAAAAGAACGCTTGAACCGTTGAATCGTTGAACCTTGAACCAAAATGGTTCAAAGGTTTAACGATTCAAAGGTTCAATGAGTGGTTGGTTCAAAGGGAACAGTTCAAGTGATCAATTGAATGAGTCAAACAAAAGATTGAATCATTGAACCATTGAACCCTGAACAAAAAAAAGGTTTAATAGTTCAAAGGTTTAAGGGTTCAATGCAGTCAATTCAAACGAGTGCCCCAAAGTGAAAAGACCAAGTACCCTTGTGGGGGGTAGTGAACCAAAGGGGAGTACCCTTGCGGATGGAAGTGAACAAAAGAGGGACCAAAGAGATACCTTTTAGAGGTATTTTACTTTAAGGATTGATCGAAGGTCTGCTAGAAGAGCCTGAAGGACATGTGCCCTTACAGAGGACACTTTGGAGCCAAAAGGACCCTCACAATTTTTCCAAAAGGCAATCTTGGATATCAAACATCCCTTGCAAAGGGCATGTGAGGAGTGAATGGACCATTTCAGAGGATAAAAAGGTAAATTTTCCTTTGGAAAAGTGGACAATGTGAATTCCTTTAGACTTTTGTTCGAAAGAATTAGCTTGACCAAAAGGAAAAGCCTGACAGAAAGCTAACTAAAGGCAAGTGAAAAATGGCTAAAAATGACTAAGGCATGGACAAATTTCCTTTAGACATTTGTCTAAAGGAATTAAGCCTAAAGGCTGGCCAAAGGACCTCGAAGGGTAGGTACCCTTGTGGGGGGCTCTCACCGACCAAAAAATAGACCTTTCTCAAGACCCTGAAGGGTAGGTCCCCTTCAGGAAGGATCAAACAAGAAAGCAAAGAAGTGAATGAACCAAAGATGTGATGGAACCAAGGAACCAAGGAGGCCACCCAAACTATTGAAATAGTGGACCAATGACATCCCCACAAATGTAAAATTTAGGGTAACAAAATATTTGTTGATTTCTGAAAGTGGCACGTAACTTGAAAATAAACTCAATGACCAGCTGAAGGGGGAGCTAAAAGGCCAGTAGAAAGGGGAAAATATACCTCGAGAGCTCAAATTGCAATATTAAAAAGGGAAAGACCAGAAATATTTGTGCAAGAGTTATTTCAGTAGGTGGAATAGTCCATAAAGTAGATATTTGAGCCTGCAAACATTAAAGGTGCGGCCTATTTGTCTCCTTTGGAGTAAAGGCAAAGTGGATAGTTATGTAGATATCAGGTGATAGAATAGATGACTCAGGCCTAGGAGAAGACATTTGAGATGAATTGACATGCCATAATTAATATAGCCATGTTGTTCTAGCATGGCCCCCCTGACAGAACTAAAAATGCATTCAAGACATTGAATCCACAACATGGGCCATTCCATGAAACAAAGTGCCAAGTCTTTCTTGGCTGCTATATATTTTAATATCTTTTATTGTTTTAGGGAGATCTCTCTATTATTGAAGCAAAACTCTACTAAAATTGAAAGGTGATTATTGAGACATTGAGCTTAGATTGTTAATCATATTTATTTGTTTGAATGAGAAAGAAATTTACTTTCAGACTTTGTGCTGTTATAGCTTGTGTCATTTTAGGAGATTGTTCTTATGTCTATCTTCTGAATGCATTCTTGTCCTGTTAATGAAATAATCAAAACTTGTGGAAGTAATCAGGAAGGTTTCTTGAAGCCAATTATGGGAAGACTTTGTGCTATCTACAATTGCCTTTAGTGTGTTTGTCTATTTTTTGTTCCTGTGTAAAGAACCTTGGGATGAATTTGTGCCCTCATTGTCCTTCGTATTTCACTCTTGGGAAGTCAAGGTGGAGACTTTGTGCTACACCTCAGTCTTCTAGTTACTACGTCCTTGTTATCAGTTACTTGTCTCCTACCTGAAATAACTCATGTTGTTTCCTGCTAGACCACTTCTAAAAAAAGAGAAGTGCCTTTAGGGTCTTCACTAGGATTTCTACTTTTCTTTTGAACATCATCTCTAAAAAAAGAGAGATGGATGGTGTTATCCTACCCCTGAGTGTTATTTTTTGCATATATATATATATATATATATATATATATATATATATATATATATATATATATATATATATATATATATATATATATATATATATATATATATATCTCCTCATAGTTATAAGGGAACCTCCCCTTGATGAGAGGAGAGATTTGTCCCCTTTTGATGTGGTAAACCCACACATCTGGATGACCAATCTCCCTATGCTATGGTTGAAGAGACCTATTTTTCTCATTAGTTAGGTGGTGACAAAATATTCACCCAACATATTGAAACAATAATAAATATCTTGTAGTAGCAAGAGTTTCATCTTGTAGCAAAGAGGAAGGTGTATTTTTACTCCAAGAGAATGAATCTATAAATAAAAATAGATGAAAACAAAAAATTTATTGCTATAGATCTATTATTTTCTTTATTATTTACTTTGTTTTAATTGTTTATAACAAATGTTAATAAGCCAATGACCTAGTTTTTTGAGACAACATCTATCAGCAATGCCTAAAGGTTTTCATTGTTGAATTTTCTGATTTTTGTTTTATTTTTTTGGTCCAAACTCAACTAGAATTGTAAATTTCTAGAAGGTAGGATTTTATTCAACTTAAACTAATCCATTGTGAATGACTTGTTTGAGGATACAAGAAGCTTTACTACTCTTTAAAAACATTGGAGAAGGGTTGATAGAAATAACCTTTGACTACAACAACATGTTGATTTACTTCATGAAGAAGGGATAAATGTTATTATTCAAAAAATTAATGAGTGAGAGTTTTCTTGGAAAATGGTTTCTTATACAGATTAATTCTTTGACCATTAACAAGTAGACAGAACTAAATGTAGTCAATAGTCATGAACTTTACATGACCATTGTCAAAAACATGTTCTATCTCATAAAGCCTAAGCCATCTAAACTGTAGATTTCCTTTATGATCCTTATATTTAGAGTCCAAAAGGAGTGCCCAATGACTAGGTTATAAATTCTTAGTCTTGATGTTCCTGTCATGCCAACCCACAAATTGTATTTTCACTATCTTAGTGTGATGAAATGCTTTCTTTCTTAGTTCATCAAGTGCATCTAGCTGCATGATCCTATCTTATTGAGATTGGGAAAGATATAATCCCAAATCAATTGTTATACTTAATGGGTTATTCTCAAACTCAGTGGGCATAATAAGCTTCTTACCATATACTAGTTTATATGGAGTGAAACCAGTTATGATTTTCTAGGTGATTCTGTAAGCCCAAACTACTTCTAGAAGACAAGTTGACCAATATTTTTTATGCAAGTTGACAATCTTAGTAAGGATATTTTCTAATTCTCTATTTTTAACTTCCACCTGACCATATGACTAAGGATGGTAAGGGGTATAATTTTTGTGTCTAATTTCATATTCTTTTACCAAGACAGTTATGAGGTCTGATGTGAGCCGTGCACCTTGGTTTGTGACTATTTTTATTAGTACTCCATAGTGGGTGAATATTTATTTATACAAGAGCTCAGCTTCTTTCTCATATTATGAATGGGTTAAGGCCTTAACCTCCACCCATTATATGACATAATTAGTGTACACCAACATATACTCTTTATTATTAGATTTGTTATCTTTGGGACCTATAAAATCTAATACCCATTTGTTAAAGGGTTCCAGAACCACTTTTGGTTGTAATATCATTTCATTCGAGCAAGTGGGTTTCTTCATACATTGGCATTGATCATATTTTTAGGTATACATTAGGGAATCGTCATGTAAATAAGGTCAATAATATCTAATAATAAGTAATTTCATAGCAATTTGTTTGGTATCAAAATGACCCCCACAAGGTTTATCATGGTAGGCTCTGAGAATATCATAAGCTTCATCTTCTTAGATACATATTCTCATAAATAAATATGGTCCAGTGATAAAGAGATATCCTACAATACAAGAATAATGTCTACTCTTTTGGATCAAATGTTATTTTTATTAGGTGATAAATGGTGTGGTAGTGATCTTGTAGCAAGATAGTTAGCAATATCTATGAACTAAGGAGATTGAATAGTTACTACAAACAAATGTTCATCATGAAAAGAATCATCAACAATAGGATTGTGCTCATCATTTTGGAATTGAGATATAAAATATGCTACTACATTATCCTTACCTGGTCTATCTATATTTGTAATGTCAAACTCTTGTAGTAAAAATAACCATCGAATTATCCTACCTATTATAGTAGGTTTGTTCATTAAATACATAATTGATGTGTGATCTATGTGGATGAATACTTGGTAACATATAATGAAGTGTTGAAATTTGTTAATGGCATGTATGATGAAAGGAAATTCTTTCTCTATTATAGTGTAGTTGAGTTAGGCCCCTTGAAGTTTCTTGTTGATAAAATATATTTCATAACTCAAAGATTCATCTTCTTGGCTAAGGATAACTCCTAAAGTAGTGTCAGATGCATTTGTATGGATGTGAATTTTTTTTTTCCAATCAGGCACTTTCAAAATAGGATTTTTTATGAGAAGGCCTTTAAGCTTATAAAATGTAGTTTGAAAATCATTAGTCCACATAAATTCAACTTCTTAGTAAGCAATCCAAACAATGGGGTGGAAATTTTACTAAATTCTTTGATGAATCATCTATAATAACTATCATGTCTTAAAAAACTTATAACATCTTTCTGATTTTTTGGTGTGGGTAGATCCTTAATGATAGTTATCTTTACTAGGTCAAATTGAATTCTAACAAGGGATATGTGATTCCCCAACACAATCCCTTCGGTCGTAAACATGTAACATTTTTCATTACTCAAAGACAATTAGTGGTCTTGGAAGCATTAAATAACTTTTTCCAGGTTGGTAAGTGTTTATTCAAATGTCTACCCATAGATAGTGAAATCATCCATGTAGATTTCAACATAGTCATGGAAGAGATTAGAAAATATGCTCAAAACAACGATTTGAAAAGTAGCTAGGGCATTACAAAGACCAAATGGAAAGATGACATAGGCATAGGTTTGAAAAGGCAAGTAAAAGCTATTTTATCTTGGTCTTGTAGAGTAATTTTTATTTGATTATAACCACTATAACCATATAGGAAATAAAAGTACTTTTTATTTATTGATGTGTCATATACTTGATCAATAAATGAAAGGGGAAAGTGATCCTTCTTGGTAGAAACATTCAACTCTAGGTAGTCAGCACAAATACACCATTTGACTCCTTTTTAGGGATAACAACTAGAGGAGATACCTACTGGCTATTTGAAATAGGATAAACAAATCCTGCATCCAAGAATTTTTAAAAATTAGTTTTGACAATGTATTTAACTAGAGGATTCATTGGTCATTGGGGTTGGTGAATAGGTTTATATTATTCCTTAATGTAAATTTGATGCATGCATAAATTTTGGGGTATTTATCTCATGAAATGGTAATACTAGGTAGATGTTTTTATGTGATTTTTTATTATTATAATTAACTTTTATTTTGAGGTGCTAAGGAGGTGCTGATGTTGAGAGGTTTATTTAGTAGAATGTCTACTCTCTTTATTAAAGAAAGCATGGTTTCTATGTTGGTGATTAAAGGAACATAACTACATTGATGGGGAAGCAATTGATGGAATGCCTAAATGTCTCTTACAATTTTAGAAAAATTATTCTCAAGACAATTATTCTAAATAGGGCATGGTGTACATTCCAACATTTTTATGGGTACAAGATCCTATCGGTAGGTATTTTGTAGGATACTAGTAAGGATATTATCTTCTTATACTTGTAAATCTAGACTCTGGTCAATTATGCAGAGATTTTTTAAGGAGATAGCTTCATCAAAGTCATTAATCTAAGGTGTTGGGCCATCATTCTAGGAAGGTTGAGCTAGTGGATAAAGAATTAGTTTCTTGGTGTCATTTTTATTGAAAATTAACATTTTCCTGACCTATAGCCAATAAAAGCATCAATAGTGGCCAACCATGGGTGACCAAGGATGAGAGTATAACGTCCCAAGTTGATTTTTGGTTGTAGGATAATAAATTCTATTGGATATTTATAAGAGTTCATAGTGATAACTAGGTCTTCAATAATCTCCTTAGGCTTAACAGTTGACCTATCAACCATTTAGAGGATGGTGGGTGTTAGATGGAGAGTTGTAAGTTTCAGTTATTGCATGGTATCCATGGTCATCAAATTGATGGTTGTATCCAAGCGAATTAAATTATTGGAGATGGGTTGGCCATGGATTCTCACATTAGCTACAAGACTTCCAAGATTAGAATATTTTGGGGGAACAATAATTTCTAACATAATATCTACTAGTTGGCCAATGACTTGGATTATTTTAGGATCCTTCTTCTTTCTTCCCAATTTTTTCAAACATAGCTTTATAACATCCTTATTATAGATAGGAACATACTTTATTACTTGAAAGAGTGGGATTTTTATGCACACATTCTTGAGTTATCCTAAGATATTGAATTTGGGCTCTAGTTCAGGTTGTGATATGTTCAATCTCTCTAGAAAACGAGGATTATCAAATTATTTTTTATTTTTTGGTGGACTTGGCTCAATATTGGCCATGGATTAGTATGGAGTAGATGGTTCTTAAAATTGTTCTATAATTATGGGTGAGGTGGGTTGTGGAAGAATACATCATAAGCGAAGTTGGACTTGATTGATATCTAAGGTATATGTTGGATATTGTATTGTTTTAATGGGTTATGTTAGTTTAACCAACTTATTGGCAAGATTGGGGATGGGTTGGGTGGGTAATTGAGTGGTTATAATAGGTTTATAAGTTTTTGTAATTAAGGCCTATTATTATGATGATTGTTGTATTTGTTGGGTAACAATTGAGTGGTTATAATAGGTTTATAAGTTTTTGTAATTAAGGCCTATTATTATGATGATTGTTGTATTTGTTGGGTAAAGCCTTGATTACCTCTCCATTGTTGCTACCATGGATTAGAGGGAAATAACCATTACTAATTTTGGAATTGCCTAGGTTGAGGTTGTTGTCCATTTTGTTGCATCCATAATTTATTCTAGGGTAGTTGTCAAATTTTTTGGGGCCAATTTTTGTTGGGTATATTCATCTAAGAACCTTATTGAATATTATTTGAGAATTGAGAATTTAAAACATAGAGTTTGATGGCATACCTGATCTTTATACCCATGGTTTTTATTGAGCCATAAAAAACACTTGATTCTCATATTCCCCTATGACATGTAGCTGCACTATTTCAAGAATCTCCTTAGTTATGTTGGATACCTAAGAATTCATAGAATGGCATGTGTAATCCACCTTCTTTTTTGCATTTAGGGAAATAGGTAGCTAAGGCTTTCTTAGTTTCTTCTTGCTTCCTTCATGTATGTAATGCATCAAGTTGAATAGCAAAGTGGATAATAATGTCCTACTTTATATCTTGGATTAGGTTGCTAACTTCACCTTTAAACAATCCTAATATAAATGATGTAGGAAGGGTTTTTCCCCTACTTTTGTTCATAGTTGATCTGGAATAGTTTGTACATAGAACTGTTAGTTCATTAAAGTATAGTGTAGAAACATCACCACTAGATATTAGATCTAGTGACTCTAGATAATCATATTTAATCCCTTTCAAGAATATAAATTTTATTTATTATTTCTCCATTTTATTCTATTTATATATTTTTAAGGTGAATAAAAATCTTTCCATATATTTTTCTAATGACTCATCATCAATTTGTGTCATTCAGAATATTTCATCTCTCCTATAGTTTCTGCCCCTACAATAGTCTTGGTATTTCATCAGAAAGATTTCCTTCATTTCTTCCCAATTAAAAATGGCATGCTTTCCAAGTCCAGTGAACCATCTAAGTGTTGTATCTTTGAGTGTTGTTGGAAAAAATTTAAGTTTCTAAGTGTCTTGATTATAATCATAGCTACAACATAAAATGTTGAACTCAAAAATAAACATGTTTGGATCCTTAGATGTTTTTTCCCTAAAGGTAGGGAGTGAGGAATATTATTCATGGATGAATTTTTATTAGGTGTAAGGATAAGAAATTCAAAAGTAGCAGACTCATTGGTAGTTTTTTTTCCTGATGGTCATTGACGAATAAACTTTGTGTTGGTATATTAGAAGTTGTTTCTACCCACCCCTCAAAATTCTTATCAATTCTTTTATTTCTCAAGGTGTAGAAAATGGAGATTTTATCTTTTTTCTTAGAAATATTGGCTTCCTTGATCCAAAACTCAGAAGTTCTAGTTGATAAATATTTTAATAGCATAGAAATAACACAGTAACAATGAATTCTCTGAGAAGAGATGTAGTATTACTCAAGATCACAATACAAATATATGCTTATCTCTGGGAAGAGATGTCTGTATTCACATTTTGGGTTACCTCTTCATTTTTACACATTTTGAAAGCATGGGGAGGATGTGGAAGGTCACCAATCTCAATAGGGATCATTCATATACAATAGGGATGGTGTAGAGATTTCAAAATATTTAGATTGTGTCTCAACAAAGAGTCTTTTTAAATTGGAAGATTCTATTGCCTCAATATTTCTTCTTAGAGCAATAATACCCTTGAATGCCTCCTTAGCAAGATATTTGGGCAATGGAGGGAAGTGAACTTTAGATTCTTGAGTATGAGGTGATAAAGTGGGAATTATCAATGGTGGTACATGTGGGTCTCTTTTAGGGGTATGAAAATCTTTGAAGTATCCAAGTTGTGCTACCAATCCATCCAAAAAAAATTCTTTTTCTACCTCTTTTATTGACAACTATGAGTCATATTCAAGAATTCTTTCACGATCCTCAGCTATTGTAGGATGAATTTTTTATCTTGTAGAAAATAGTGATGATTTAATAAAAAAATCTTCCTATATAGTCCCTTTTTCTTTACATGTACATCAACCATTTTTCTCTTTTTTTGAAAAAAATGTTTTGCCCACCCTACCTGCACAAGGTTAGTAATATGGGGTTTTTTGAAAATTTCCACTATTCTACTTACAAAAAGGAAAAATTAAATTATAAAATCTATAGATATTTAATGTAAAAAAATACAAATCTTTGAAAATAATAATAAAGCATCGAGAAACAATCATTGTCAATATTGAAGATTATAAGTGTGTGACGCCTATCCCCAACAATGATGCAAAAAATGACTAGTAGTTGATTCACAATCAGATATAATTTTATTGATCCAAATGAAGGAGAGTTACCATAAACCTATACCTTTTACATCATTTAAATTTCAACCCAAGGATGTAGACTTGATAAGATGACGTCACTATATGTGGACACTCAATCTTCTAATTTAACCTTTTGTTAATTGTAATATAAGATGATAAATTCATGTAGTAAATGGAATGCTAGAATTAAACATGAACATAATACTATGAATTAAATGTTTAAACCCTTAAACATTTCTATGCAAGAATTCAAATCACATAATTCAAAAATAAAACACACAACATAAAGAAACTACATAACATGTTTAGCTATTTAATGGGTTGGATTATTACTGCAAGACTTCCGAAGGGAACCCTTCCTCCTTATGACTCTAGCTTCAATCCTTCCTCTTAAAATAATAAAATGGACTTATAAATGTTTATTCATATCAATCAAAATTTAGCAATGAATTGCTACATGAAATTACAAGAATAGCTTCTTGACAAAATGTACTAATAATTCTCTAATTGATATCTACTATCTTTCAACCTTGTTATTACCTCTCTCTCTCTCTCTCTCTCTCTATATATATATATATATATATATGTATATATATATATATATATATATATATATATATATAGAGTAGGGGAGATTGTTTTATACAAAATAATATATATTCTAATCTAAGAAATATTTGACTTAAGATAACCAATATTGGCTCCTTCTACTAAAGTCATCCTTCATGTGAATTCTATAATATTGCTTGAGGAAAAATAAAGTTGTTTCATTATTCAACCAAATATTTATTATGATCCATGGAGGTTATAATCATTTATATGAGTTAGTTGTAGCAGGAATCAAATATTATTCATCCATGAATTTGGTCATGCAGTGGCTACAAGATGTGTCCACATGACAAGATTCCTTTGTTGTGTGATGTTCTATGTTATATACCTATTACTCAAAAACATATTTACAACACATTATTGAAAAATCATCATATAGTAGAAGATAACTATCATATTCTTGATTTCAATACATAGTTATAACTATTCAAAGAGTATGGGAACATAATGTTATTTAAAGGATTATGGATATTTGAGGAATGTAAATTTATGGGAAAGTAATTAAAATCATGGTAAAAAAAGGATGAGTGTAACAGTTGAGGACAATAAAATGACATTTTTGGGGCTCATCATTCACCACCAATGCAAGAGAGATGGTATCAGTTCATAAAAACTTGGTGTAAGGTGAAAATGGTAGCAAGGCCAATTTATGGATGCTAGTGAAGGTGGATAGAAATATCTTGTTTATTAAGGAGATGTTACTCTTCTCTTATCAAATAAGGAATTCATGATGCAAACAAGTGAAGGTGGAAAGCCTTAAAGAGAGATCTTTACCAGCTTCTTATTTGAGGACACTTTTATGGTCAATCAAGGAACCTATGTTGTAGACACCATTGGAACCAAGATAAAAGATTTAGGTGGTGATATTAATGTGCCTATAAGCTCATTAAATCCTCATACAAAGCAAAAAGGTATAACTACAGGTGTGGTAACCTCAAATAACTATGCACATATTCCAAATCAGAATGTTGGATAGACTATTCAATGCACTCCAACTCCTCAGGCTCTAAGCAATTACTTGCCTCCAAGAATCCAAGATAAATTAGTCATATATTATTTTGACATTGTAGATTCATTAAATAGTACTAAAACATCCATTTATATTTGCAATGTTCTTCATATGCTTGGTCAAAAGGAGCTCATACAAAAAGAGTAATATACTATCCCTACTAGTGTCCCTCCTTCAAATCAAGGTCATGATCATGTTTCCTTTACAAATTATCCTAAACATATTGTTGAACCATCCACTATGGTTGAAAAACCTCCTCCATTCTATTTTACTCTTATATTGGGTGTCGAACTGGTCCATAATTGCATAATTGATATTGGAGCTTATACTTCGGTCATCGTCAAAGTGGTAACTGATAAATTGGGCCTAAAGTATGATCCTCATAGCAAACGATTTCTCCATCTAGATGGTACACCTGAAAATATGATAGGACTAATAAAAAACGTTAAAGTTTTATTTCATGATTGTCTTAGTTTTCCTATCCTTCAAGATATAGTTATTGTTGACCTCCTAGCTCACTTTGAAATCTACCTATCAAGGGATTTTATAGCTAATATAAGTGTCTATCTCTTAGTTGATTGGTTTTTATTATATTTTAAAATAAGATATGGAACTAAGGTGACCATAAATACTTAGCCTCTTGTAAGGTTTTATATTGAGCCCTATGTTGAGACAAGCTCTAATATGAATTATGTTATGCATGAAGATAAGGATTATATTGTAGATGATGGCACTTCTTCAAATCTTGAAGGAATTTCTAATTTGTTTCATAATAAATATAATACCAATACTTATGAGTATGATACTTAATCATTAATGGATGAAAATGATCTAAGAGTATATTGTATACATGAAGAAGGAATGCCAACACATCTACTTGACAAAGAAGAAGGTGGAGATGATGAGGTGTGGAAGATGTTTATTGATGGTTCAAGAGGTATATTTTGTTTAAGAGTTGGTGTTATGCTATTATCCCTATATAAATAGTAATACTATGATTCATATATATTCTATTTCAATTTTACTTGTAATGTGGCTAAGTATGAAGGTGTAATTCATGGCCTTCAATGGGCAAGGAGAAAGGGAATCAAGAACTTAAAAGTATATGGAGATAATGAATTGGTTGTTCATCAAGTTAGGAATGTGTTTATTGATAATAACCATTTAATTAATTCATATAATCATAAGTTATAGGGTTTTATTGAAGACTTCAATGCATTCAACATACAATCAGTCCCAAGGGAGCAGAATAATCATGCTGATAAATTAGGTTCCATAAGAGCTCAATTTGACACTCCAACAACCATAAAATAAGAGGGCAGGTAATCTCAAATTAATATCATTATCAAATATTATAAACTTGATAATGAATTATCTTAACAAGTGTTTGATAGTGATAAATAAATTGCATGCTTCTTGAAAAATGAGGTTGAGTTTTCTTTAAGGAATCAAAGGCGACTCCAACAATAATTTGGTGATCAGATTGTGAAGTTAAGGGAAAATAAGATACCTAATAGTCCGGTGACCTTGGAAATTATATTTAATGAGAATGATCAAAATAAGAAGGAAAAATTTAGTATGTCTCCAGAAGAGGATAACTATGAAAGAGTCTTGATCTTTAAAGACAAATTTATCAAACTAGGCAAGGTATGTTCTACATTAGAGAAGCAAAAATTCATTGAGTTGTGTAAATATTTTCACGATATCCTTACTTGGTAATATAAGGACCTTAAATTATTTTATCCTAGCCTATCACACCATACCATTAAATTGGAACCTAGGGTTAAACCTATTAGATAGAAATAAAGACCCATCAATCCCAAGGTTGAGCAACTCATGAGGTTAGAGCTTACCAAACTCCTTGAATCTAAAATAATCTTCCCTATCAAGAATTAAACATGGGTAGATAACCCTATGCCTATTATAAATAATAATGGGGAGATAATACTTTGTGTGGATTTCAGAGATCTTAACGAGTGTCACTCAAAGGCCACTATCCTCTACCTTCAATGGAACAAATTTTGCTAGTTATTTCAGGATCTCAACATTTTTCTCTCTTAGATGGATATTTAGGCTATAATCAAATTATTTTCAATGAATATGATTAGTTTAATACAACATTCACTACTAAATGGGGGACTTTTGGTTATAGAAAAATTCCATTTTGTTTGTTAATGTTGGTGCTAATTTTTAAAGAGCAATAGATATGGCCTTCAAAGGTTTGATCAATGACATGTTTGTTGGTTTATCTAGATGATATAATAGTGTTTTATAAAGATGATAATGAACATATTCAACACTTGAGACAAGTGTTTGAAATATGTAGGTAGTATGGAGTGTCTCTTAATTTTAAAAAATGCCATATTTGTTGTTTATGAAGGTAATCTCTTCGGACACATTATTTCTAAAGATGGTTTTATTATTGATCCTGAAAGGATTGGAAATATTTTAGGCATATAATTTCTCTTACATAAGAAAGGTATCCAAATTTTCTTAGGTCAGATAAATTTTGTAAGGATATTCATACCTAGTTTTGCATCTTTGGTGAAACCTATCATAACTATGCTAAAAAAGAATTAGGTATTTTCTTGAACTAAAGAAGGTAAAAATAGTTTTGAAGCCATAGAGAAATCAATTGCACAAGATCCTACTCTTGTGAATCCTCATTTTTCTATAGACTTCATGTTGTATTCATTTTATAACCTTGATACTATCTCAGCTATTCTAATGTTAAAGAATGATGAGAGCATATATCAACCAATTGCATTCTTTAGTCAAGGTTTATAATATTATGAAATAAAGTATGCCTTTGTTGATAAAAAAAGTCCTTATTGTTATCAGAGGACTAAATAAGTTTAGGCATATGGTTTCAAATAATAAAATTCTTGTTATGGTCTCTCATCCTAGTACCAAGGAGTTCCTTTTGAGTAAAGACCTTAGTGAGAAGAGGGCAGGGTGGATCACTAAGTTAATGTAATATGATGTTCATATCAAAGTAATAAAGTTGATAAGAGGTATGGGCCTTTGTGAACATATAACTTCAGATCTTCATGATTCAAAAGAATAGTTTTTAATCAATCCTGATTGCCCCCAACTAGTTGGTTCCTTGCATATACAGAGTTGGATATAAGATGTGATCATATTTATTCAAAGTGGTCAGTATACTAATGATATGATTAGATCTCAAAGGAGACATTTTAGATTGCAAATTATTCCCTTTTTCCTTGTATATGGTGTGATTTTTAGAAGAGATACTAATGGTGTATTATTAATGTGCATTGATAATGACCAATTTAGAGTGTTGTTTAAGAAGTTCCATGATGGAACAACATGAGGTCATTTTTCCCCAAGAACCATAGCTACCAAGATCATGAGGGCATGATATTATTGGCCTAACCTATTCAAGGATTACCATGATTGGGTGAGAAGTTATGTACAATGTGATTTATTTGTGGGAAAATAGAATCTTGCATCTCTTCCTTTGAAGCCTATCCAAGTGGATCAACCTTTAATGCAATGGGGTCTTGATTTCATTAACATGATAAACACCCCATCAAGTGTTGGTCATATATGGATAATCAAAATAACTGATTACTTTATGAGGTGGGTTGAGGTAGTAGCATTGAATTAAGATAATGAGAATGCTATCTTAGAGTTATATGAGAACATCATAACAAGGTCTGACACTCCTACTATTATTTCAAACAATGCTCTTGCTTTTATGGGTGGTAAGACAATTAATTGGGTAAATAGTAATGACATATTCTTGATTAATTCATATAAATATTACCCTCAAGGTAATGGGTTGGATAAATATACTAATAATAATATGATCAAAATAATTATGATAACCTTGGATCATAACCAAAGGGCTTGGCATACCAAATTAAAGATAACCTTATGAGATGACAGGATAACCCCCAAGTGGTCAATAAGGAATTCTCCTTTTATTCTTGTCTATTGAAGAGAGGCTAGGTTGTTTATCTCTTAAAATATGCCCACCTTAGAGTTGACACATCAATTAGAGTTTCTTGAAAACACTCTAATGGAGGTGAGATTGACATGATTAATGGAGCTACAAGATACTAGAGATAAGGCTCATCAAGCTATGGATCATCACCAAGTATTAATGAAGAGGTCTTTAAACAAAAAGTCAACTCTAAGATAATTTCAAGAAGGTGAAATAGTATTGAAGTGTGATGAAGATAGAGAAAAATTAGGAAGGCATACTAGATTTGACACCCTATAGAGTGGACCATATGTCATCATCAAGTGCAAAAAAGCAATTATTTCCAATTAGAAAGTAGGAAAGGAGAGTAATTCATATACTTATGAATGGGATATATTTGAAGCCTTAATATTGAAGAGTAAAGGTCAGTTTTATAAATAGTAAATTATGTGTGTGTTTTATTTCAGTTGTGTGTGTTATGTTCCCTAAGTGTTTTAGTTGAAAACATGTGTGTTTATTTTGAGTTTGTCTCATTTTATGTGCCTTTCCCTTGTGTTTTATGTGTTATCAAAGGTAAATTATGTGTTAAACCTATGTACATGTGACTCCATATCCCAATGGATAGGATTAGGTAACTAGTCTTGGCATAGAAAGTATACCACACTTAGGAAATTGCCAAGAATGTCAACTATTTTGACCACAAGTTAAAATGGATCAACCCCCTATAGTCAAAACTTGATATGGGGGTATAAAATAGTGCCATAGGGTGTGTTGTGTTCTATTTTATGTCATTTAATTCCATTCTAACCTTGGTCATGATCTAGTTCAGTCTTATGTCATTTGGAGTCATCTAGGGGGTCAGACTGTCATAACATGTCATACAGGAATGAACATGGTAGTCAATTTTTACATTTTACAAGTATGCTTGGAAAAAAATTTAGGTTAAAAGGACTATATGGACATGATTATTTTGGTTCCAAGATCATCTTATACAAATTTTATGTCTTGATGAGCTTGTTATCTCAAGATATAAGCATTTAAAGTTGGACTAATAAAGATAGACATGCATAGGGATGTCAAGTTTAGGCCTCATGAAATGACTATTTGGATTCAAATGATCTTAAGGTTTAACATAGGGTTTGTTGGAATTATTTTCATTAATGTCAAAGGTCTAGCATTATTAGCGATAAAGGCCCCATTACATTATTTATGTTTTTAATAGTCATATATTGGCTAATATGTGTTAATATTTATTTAATATTAACGAATATATTTTTGGTTGCATAAAGTCAAAATAAGGGCCCATGGAAAATTTAAAGATTCATGAGGTAAAGATAAAAGAATAATGGGATGCATTTTCTCATGAAGGGACACTTTGAGGAATATGAAAAGTCACCAAGATAAAGACAAAAGAGGAAAGGATGCTTTTTCTTATGAAGGGTCACCATATGAATTTTCAAATGAAAGTATACAAAGGGTCATGCAAGTTTGGCACCATTTTCCATAAGGATTGAAGGGTCACAAAGGGTTAATGCCATCAATCATTTGGAAAGCTATAAATAAAGGCTTGAGAAGCCATTTGTAACATGGAAGATAGAGTATGATTTGTAATTGTTATATCTAGCTTAGAAGAGCAAAAGAGAGAAAGGAAAGAGATATTGTAATGTGATATCATTTGTTGAGAAAGTAACATTGAGAGATAGTTGTGTGGTATACACAAAAGGGGTTGGTGCTCCTGTGGATTAGTGCTCACAAATAGTTGTTGTGTTGGTGCTCAAAAAAGGGGTTGGTGCTCCTACAGGTTGGTGCTTGCAAATATTTTAGTTTGAGTTGGTGCTCATTCATATACTTGAGATTGTTCTCTATGGGTTTTCCCACATTGGGTTTCCATGTTAAATCTGGTGTCTCTCTCTCTATCTTGTGTGGTGTTTATTATTTTAGTTTTATTACATATATTAAATGTATGGTTAAGTGGAATTTGATTTAGTGAAATTTTATAAGATTTATGATATACTAATTCACCCCCCTAGTATATCCCATGCTTAAAAATTGGTATTAGAGAAGGTTCCTTTTGAAAAAGTTTTACAGCTTGAAGGTAGATTAGGAAAGCATGATGGCTAGATCACATGAAGGATTTTATACAAAGAGGTCACCTTTGTTTGATGAGATGAATTATGTTTTTTGGAGAATAAGAATGAAGACTTATTTGATGGCCCTTAGATTCAACATATGGCAAGTAGTGGTGGAGAAATATGAAGAGCCATAGACACTTGTAACTACTCCAATAGAAAAAAAGGCAAGTGAAAATAATGCTAAAGATTTAAATGTTATTTTATGTGGTTTATGTGAATCTAAATTTGTTAAAGTTGTGCAATGTAAATCTGCTCATGAAACTTGGGTAAAAATTGAGAATATTTACAAAGGTGATGGAAAGGGTCAGCAAGCTAAGCTTTAGACTTTCAGAAGATAGTTTGAGAGTTTGAAGATGGAAGAAGAAGAAAATTTAGCAAGTTATCTCTTGCAGGTTGATCAAATGGTTAATTAGATTAAAGGTCTTAGATAAAATTTACAATAATCGACTATGGTTAAAAAGGTTTTGAGAAATATACCATTGAGATATGATTTAGTGAAATTTTATAAGATTTATGATATACTAATTCGCCCCCCTAGTATATCCCATGCTTAAAAATTGGTATTAGAGAAGGTTCCTTTTGAGAAAGTTTTATAGCTTGAAGGTAGATTAGGAAAGCATGATGGCTAGATCACATGAAGGATTTTATAAAAGTAGGTCACCTTTGTTAGATGAGATGAATTATGTTTTTTGGAGAATAAGAATGAAGACTTATTTGATGGCCCTTGGATTCAACATATGGCAAGTAGTGGTGGAGGAATATGAAGAGCCACAAACACTTGTAACTAATCCAATAGAAAAGAAGGAAAGTGAAAATAATGCTAAATATTTAAATGTTATTTTATGTGGTTTATGTGATTCTGAATTTGTTAAAGTTATGCAATGTAAATCTTCTCATGAAACTTGGGTAAAACTTGAGAATATTTACAAAGGTGATGGAAAGGGTCAACAAGCTAAGCTTTAGACTTTCAGAAGATAGTTTGAGAGTTTGAAGATGGAAGAAGAACAAATTATAACAAGTTATCTCTTACGGGTTGATCAAATGGTTAATTAGATTCAAGGTCTTGGAGAAAATTTACAATAATCGACTATGGTTGAAAAGGTTTTGAGAAATATACCATTGAGATATGATGCAAAAGTTTTGGCAATTGAAGAGATGAAGAATTTGGTCAAGATAAAGATGGATGAGCTTCATGGTATTCTTACGACATATGAGATGTGGACATAATAAGATAACCTCAAAGAGAGAAGTGGATTTCAAGACATCAAAGAAAGAGAAGGATAAGATTTAATAATAAAGTGATATTTCTAGTGATGATGAAGATGACAACATATATCTTTTCATTTGCAAGCCAAAAAAGGGCACAGGTAAATATTAAGGAAAATTACCTTTTAAATATTTTAATTATGAAAAGATTAGACATTTTGTAGCTAAATGCCCAAATAAGGGTAATGATGATAATGAAGAATGAAATTCTACATACAAGAAGAATTTCAAAGGTAAATTCAAGAAGGGATTTGAGAAGTATTCTAAAGATCCTAGCTCAGCCGAAGATAGTGGAGTTAGTGATTTAGAAGAAGAAGATATTCTATTCATATCCATATATGAAGATGCCTCTGAAAGAAAAAGTATATATTATTAAGAAGAAGAACATGATGAAGCCAAAGTGAATTTAGAAGGAGAACTCATTTGTGCCTTAGAAGAGTTAGAAGCTATTGAAAAGAAAAATCGAAGATTGAAGCACCAGATCGAGAAAAATGAAAAGGAATCAAAGGAAATAATTGATGATCTAACAACATAATTTGAAAAAGCTAAAAGGAATGAAAAATATCTAGTATCATAATTGCAAAAATTAAAAAAGAATGTGAAAGGTATGTTATTGAAATTGCCTCTTTAAAAGAAGATATTGAGAAAGCAGTCAATGATAAAGTAGTTAGTGATTCAAAATTTGAGGATAGCACTAACATGTTGAATAAGATATTAGAAAGTCAAAAGGAAATATTAGATAAGATAGGTATCATATTTGAAAAGAAAAAGAGATATGTTGAAGCTCTTACAAAAGAGTAAACAAAAATGGAATAAGTGAACAATACAGAGGACATCTCAAACAAAGAAGGCTGGAAGGAACAAAGTTACAAAATACAATCAGGACAAAGATACACAAAAATGATTTATTTTCATGGTTATTGTTTTTATTATAATGGATATGGTCACAAGAAAATAGAATGTCAAAAAAGAGATAAAAATTTTAGAAACAAAGAGAAAGAAACTCATGCAAAATCTAGCAGAAGCTACAACTCTTTTTCTCCTCTATCAAGCTTTGATGAAGAGGCCATAATATGTTACAAGTGTAATAATTTTGGACACATAGCCTAGTCTTGTAGAAGTGTGTTGAATTCAATCAATAAAGACCAAATTTTCAAGGTTATATTCATCAAGAAGAAGGTTCATACATGTTCATTGTAGAAGAAACACCCTGAAGATTCTAGGTTGGTTCAGACAGCTTTGCATGCAAGAAATTAATAACAACCATGGTTCATTGATAGTGGATGTTTGAGGCACATGACAAGAGAAAAGAGTAAGTTCATAACTCTAAATAATATCAATGGTAGCATAGTGAATTTTAGAGATAAAACCACTGCTAGGATAGCCGAAAAAGGTACTTTGAGTTTGGATAATGGTAGAACCAAGACTAAGAATGTATTGTATGTAAAAGGTCTTAAGCATAATCTATTGAGTATAACTCAAACATGTGATCAGGGATACACATTAAAGTTTTATGTACAAGGTTGTGAGATTAGAAGAAAATATTCAAATGAGTTGACTGTAGATGCTCAAAGGACATGCAAAAATTTATATGTATTATCAAATATCTTCATAAAAGCAAAATCAAAGGACATATTCAAGGATTTGCAAGAGGAGTTGGGAGTAATTTCTTTTACTTCCTACCATTGAAGTTCAACATCAGTTGAGGGGGAGATAAATATTATCTCTAGGTAGGCCCTTTTCCATTGATGTCAAAGGGGGAGAATAATAGGTATAGGTACAGGTATAGACATAGGTATAGGTAATAGGTACAGGTTGCTACAGTAAGGGGGAGTTATTTTATGTTTTTTAGATGATAGTATGTGCAGGTTTTAGGATGTGGCTATTTTAGTTTGAGGTTACCATCAATGACAAAGGGGGATATTTTTGGAAATATTATCATTGATGTCAAAGGTCTAGCATTATTGGTGATAAAGGCCCCATTGCATTTAATGATGTTTTTAATAGTCATATCTTGGCTAATGTGTGTTAATATTTATTAAATATTAATGAATATATTTTTGGTTGCATAAATTCAAAATAAGGGCCCATGGAGAAGTTAAAGAGTCATGAGGTAAAGAAAAAATAATAATAGGATGCATTTTCTCATGAAGGGACACTTTGAGGAATACGAAAAGTCACCAAGATAAAGACAAAAGAGGAAAGGATGTTTTTGCTTATGAAGGGTCACCATATGACTTTTCAAATGTAAAGATATGATGGTTCATGCAATTTTGGCACCATTTTTCCATGAGGATTGAAGGGTCACAAAGAGTGAATGCCAAAGGTCATTTGGAAAGCTATAAATAAAGGCTTGAGAAGCCATTTTAAACATGGAAGATAGAGTATTATTTTTAATTGTTATATCTAGATTAGAAGAGAAAAGGAGAGAAATTAAAGAGATATTGTAATGTGTTACCATTTTTTGAGAAAAAAAAATTGAGAGATAGTTGTGTGGTATACACAAAAGGGGTTGGTGCTCGTATGGGTTGGTTCCCACAAATAGTTGTTGTGTTGGTGCTCAACAAAGTTGTTGGTGCTCCTGCAAGTTGGTGCTTGAAAATATTATAGTTTGAGTTGGTGTTCATTCATATACTTGAGATTGTTCTCTATGGTTTTTCCCACATTGTATTTCCATGTTAAATCTAGTGTCTCTCTCTATCTTGTGTGGTGTTTATTATTTTAGTTTTATTGCATATCTTGAATGTATGGTTAAGTGGAATTTGATTTAGTGAAATTTTATAAGGTTTATGATATACCGATTCACCCCCACCTCTCAATATATCCCATACTTAACAGGGTTGATAAGTGGTAGGATCTTAGGTGTTTGAATCAGATCTAATGGCATGTGAGTAGTCAATTAGTCAAAAAGGTCCTTCGGGTAGATCAATGGTATGTATTCCTATGTATAAGGTAGATCAACAATCCATGTTTAAAGATTGGGACACAAGATCAATGGTGCATAAATTATCATGAAATGGAGATCCAACAATGTGAGTGAGGGTCAAATAATCAAAGGATCTTGAGATCAAACATAGAGGTACCAAGTGGAAAAACATCATTCAATCAAGCTAAGATCAACAACACACATTAAGTCATGTATATAAGATCCAATGGTGTACATTGAGTAAAAGATTCAAAGGATCCTAGGAAATCACACAATGATTAAAAATTTCATAATATTAGATGCTTAGGTCATAGATCAATGGTTGACATTGAAAGTTGAATCGAAGAGACTCAAGAGGAGATTGACAGATCAATTTTGACTTTATTTCAGATGGACAAGATGAGGCAACATATCCAAATGATGATAGGTATAATTTAAAATGGAACAAGGAATGTGGTAAGGGAATTACAGATGGGTATCCATGTAGGATAAAAGGATTCTATAGTAGAGCAAATATTTCATACTCATACACCACCATGAAAGCTTAATTGAGATTTGCGATGAATAGTGATCACCAAATGTGAAGAACAAAGTCCAAGAGATAAATGGATGACTAAAGATGGTAAATACAAGTTTCTAGAAGACATATAACATATATGAAAACTTATATGACTATCATAGCATATGTGTCAACTCTCTTAATTCAATTTTAAATGTTAAATAGATCATCTATGATGAAGGTAGTGTCATAAAGGCTAGTTGAAGAGTCTCTGCACCATTTTTCAGAGAGTTTATCATGGTTTATATGGGAATTTATCTTAGGATACATTCATGGTATATTTCACACTCCATTTCCATACAATTTAATTGTTTCTCATGCCTTGACATGTGGCATTGTGACTTTTGAGATTCTTTACTACATTCTATCCTCTTCTAGTTTTCTAACTAGCTACCATTTTGGCCTTTGAAATCTAATACATCACCATGTATGGTGAAGCCATAGTATTTTTAAGATTAAAATTTTCCTTATAGAAATAAATTCAATCTATGTTGAGTTCATATCTCATCTTGTTAAAGTGTGTGAAGAGATGTATAGTGAATAACTAAGTGATATAAATCTATCCTTGATTTCTTTTAGTCCCTATATGTTTAATAGAAGTGATTTCAGCATAACAAGTCATATGAAGTGTAATTAAGTGTATGAATATGTCATAATCCTATAATGAGAATTAGTATCTTCAATTGATCTATGGTTCACTTAATTTGGATAGTATTCATGCATATCACCTTCATATTGAAACACTAATGCTACTGCATTATAAGACTCTTAGGCTAGTGTTGTAGGCATTATTTCTTTATGAAGTAAGTACAATGGTCATGTGTAACACATATTGGTGTATCACCCCATTAGACTATGTTCATTTCTTGAAAATTATAAATCTTTTACCCATAATCAAGCATTAACATAAGTGGAAACATTTCAAGATACATTCATGGAGCTATCCCTTAAACCTAGAGGCTCAATTCCACTATAAGTACACCCACTTACATGGAAGTGGTCCCATGTTTCCCAAATATAAAAGAGGCTTGAACACCCTCTTCTAGGGTGAAATATTTTGTGACAATAGTATAGATGATTTTATATCCAAAATTCAAGATGACAGTCAACTGTTGTGATGAGAAGACTTGAGGTACATATGAGATTTTCATATTGTTCATAAGCTCCAAGAGTTGGTGTGTATGCCAAGAAGATATGTCGTAATCATGAAGAAATTTAAGTTATGGATTGGTTTACAAGACCAATGTGTTCATGAAGATAGTTGGTTATGATCTTCATCTATGTTGAGGTTTGGAATTGATTTCAAGAGCTTGTTAAAGGAGACTAATTATGCAAAAATTTGAGTTTCCTATATGCATAGTGAGATTGGGTTAAAATTTTTGTGTGTTATTATGATGGTACCAAGTATAAGAACAAAAGGGGAGCCATTTAGAGTGATCATGATCTCCAAGAAGGCACATGAGTTATTAATTGGTCTATAAGGCCAATGAGATTATGAAGACCATTTGAAGTTTGTTAACAAAGTTGGAAGTGTTGTTGAAAGGTAAGAAGTTATTATTTGTCTTAGACTATTGGTGTCTATTAGTTAGTAGTTGAGATCTGTATCTCTATGTTAATAATGGTATTAGTTTGGGATTTCTAATGACTCATTCTATGAGCTCAAGTTGTGAAGACAAGGGAAGTTTCTTCAGTGGATGTTAATGTGAGGTGTCCCAATGAGTATTCTGAGTGTGATCAATCAGTTTCAGTCATGTCAAGGACAAGGTGAGTAAAAGTGTGTTCTAAGTTCATCTAAAAATGATATGCATGGTGTTAGGGGGAACATGTGTCTAATATGCTTCTTAGTTTCTTTGTTTTTGTGTATTGATTTTTTCATTATTGAAGATGGTTATCATTGCTAAGAAGATACTTTGTCAAAGGGATAGTTATTTATTCATTTATTACCAGATAAAAATCAAGGAGAGTTATGCTCATATGTTTAAGGTATGCATAAGCTTAAGGGGAACATGGTTGATTACTTCTGTGAGTTGAGCTCCTGTTTGAATGATCAGAAGAAGATTGATCTTGTTTGGGGAGAAATCATGTTTTAGGTCTAAGGATCATATGGTAATATTATCAGAGATGATCCTTTGTCATTAATGTTAAAGGGCCTAAAATATTAGATTGGGAAAAAGACCAATTTTGGGGAGATCTAGATTGAGAAAATGAGAATGATTTGCTTTGTTAGAGTGTTTTCCATCAATGACAAAGGGGGAGATTGTTGAGGTATGTTATTTTTTTTGTGTTGAGACATTGATGTTGTCATTCATTTCAAAAGTAATTGATTGTCATTGATGTACTATAAGTGTTATTATGAATATGCATGGTAAGTTATCATGATGGATTAAGCATGGTCTAGTAGGTCTTTGTGTTCTACATAAGGTCTTGGCACAATGTTGTGATATAACACTAGTAGAATTTGGCAAATAAATGACTACATGACTAAAAATTTTAGTCACAAAAACTAAAAATGTGTAAATTCTACTAATTCTTTGTAACTTAGCTATAAATAAGTAAATAAATGACTAATTTGGTCATTGACTAATTAAATAGTTACTCACGCAAATACATATTAGATGAAACTTTAAAAAAATATTTCTAACAAGAGTGTATTCATTGAATATTTCCTTATTTTGTTAGTTGGTAATTATTCTAACACTGAGGCATTTTGGGTTATAGTAGTGACTTGCATGGGTGATAAAGCTCGTTTGGAGAGGACCTAGAGACTTCTAAAAAGGTGAGCAAGGAATTTGGAGTTTGCTACAAATAATTTGGATTCAATGAGGCCCTTTATAGTGAAGTAAGATTTGGGGATGCCCTCTATAGTGAATTCATAGATAATTCAAAACCCTCATTACATTAAACACACAATCTATATATATTCTTGATTGGCAACTTACAGTAGTTACCTAGGTAACTGAGTACTAGAACCATATAGGTAGTTTAGGGTTTAGGGGACTATTTTTTCATTAGTATTGATTAAAATAAAATTTACAGATGGGGAGTTTATATTCATTCTAGTTTAGTACAAAAATTCTCATTATTGATTAAAAATTCATTCTATTACAAAAAAACCCTATGGGTTTTATATTCGTTCCAAAAATTTCTCCCTAGGGAAGATACAAATTCCTAGAGAGCTTTCCAAAGGCCTTGGTTTCATTCTTATAAGGGTGAAGGAAGATACAAGCTTTAGACATTTCACATTCCAAAAAAGGACTTTTCATATACCCACCCCTTAATATGACCTATTACAACATATACTTTTTTGACTAGTCTTAAATAGACTGCCAAATATATTTTGAATACATATTGGAAAGAATAAAAATAAGAAAAAGACAAAATAGGAGGACATCCAAGTTTTTTTGGTGCCATGTTGATGTTAACTTAATGCTCATTGCTCTTATTCATACTTGTCCTACTTATTCTTCAATCATCAAATGATAATTCTCCAATTGGTACACTATGAAATCACTAAACCACTTATATTCTTGGATCTAGAGTAGGTTGGCCTAGTGATCTTTCCATCTCTGGTCTAGCATCACTTTGACATCAATGATGAGCTTTGTATATCCAATATCTAGAGAAATTAATCTATCCAAAATGACATTGAAATTGAGAATATTTATGTTTTGATATTTTTTCAAGAAATCAATGACTTGAGAAACTATTTGACCATATTAACTTTTCCATGCATCAAAAACTTTGATCTTTTTATCCTCTATCAGAATGGAAGGAATAAACTAGTGTTTGAAGGTAGCAAAAGAATCGATCTTTGACTCCATTTTCTACCTCTCACCATTCACATACTAAAATTCATCCAAGATCATTTTCATTATCTTCTCTGTTGGCTTGAGGGAGGCTAGAGCACTTGGATCTCTTTGTAAAACTTTATACAAGGTTAGAAATGTATGGTGTGTAGGTTTCCATTTTTTGTATATTGGATCCAAAATAGAAATATTAACCTTAAAGTAATCAATGGACTGAGACAAGGAAGAATAGCATTCAACACATCTCCCAACTTGTCAACAACCAATTTTACTCTACATTCCAAAATCTTTTGAAACACCTCAAGGATTTTCAATTTGGTCTCATCCTTTGTCTTCTCATTTTGATTTTTCAAATATTCAATTTCTTTGTTCAACTTCAATGCATTCAACTAATCAAATGGGATTGTACTATCACTAATTATTTGTGGCATAGGGTCTTGGTATGGCACACTTGCTTGGCTTTGAGAATCACCACCCTTCAACTTCTGCTTTAGTTTGACATTTTCAAAATACAACCTATTCACTTCATCATTCATCTCAATTTGAGGTTTTTCATAGTTGAGCAATCTTTGGTCCTTTTTTTTATAGTAGCTTATGTGAACATTACAATGTGCATAGTAAGGGTGGTAGCTTCAAGCACTGATGTATCTTGAAATGTTTTCACCACAACTATTACCCTCAACTCCTAGACTACATCAAGCAATCTTGGCTTGTTGGTGTTTTTCTATCTAGCCTATATTTCTATAATCTCTATCCTTGGGTTAAACCTACAACCACTAACACCATCCTCATAATCAAACTTAGAAACCATCATGGGGTCATCTTGATTTATCACTTGGTCCAAAAAAACATTTTATTAAATTCAAGGCTAGGGATGATTAGAATATTACTCTTCAAAACCATTTGTTTAGCCTCATCAAGGCTGACATTTATTTCATCAATTTTCAAATATTTGAAAGTTTGTGTCACAATTTGATCTTGATGAGATTCATCAACACCTATTTTATATATTTCCACCTTTTCTTCAAATTATTTCATCTTCATTTTGAGCCAAAAATATTTGAATTCTGGGATATTGATGAAATCATCATCCTTGATGTTATCATGCCAAATTGATTCCAAGCCGAGCCAAACCACAAGCCAAAGATGCCAAGGAGAGATGGAGGTAGCCAAGCTTCCATTGCCAAGGACTTCATGAGCACAAAGCTGAGCAAGCCACCACTACAAAGTCATTTAGAGCATCCAAGGAAGGTGAAAGAATTATTGTGTTTTATTCTTTACTTTTTAGTTGTGTTTGTCATTTGTTTTTGTTAACTAAGCTCTCCGTAGTGTCTAGGCCTAGAGATGGTATGCTAGTTAGTGTGTTTCTTTCATTTTGTTTTCATTTTGGAACTAACACCATACTAACCATCCTCTCTTAAGTCAAATTCATAGATAACATATGGAATGTGAAGTGGGATTACACACATCTCACACCTAAATAAGATCATTTTGTAGCTCTAAAATATTCATTTGGACCCTTAAAACTTGTGCAAATTGATTTTCTAACTTTATTTTGTCATTTTTGTTTGCCATGGGTTTACAAAGTAACCAATGTCAACAAGTAAGACCAATATCAATTTCATAGTTTAACCAATGTTGGTTAGCAAAATCGACATTAGTTAGATACCTGTTGAGACTATCACATTGATTAGTCAAAATAACCATTGTCAGTTGTATATAACCAACATCGGTCATTGTGTTTTTCCTAAACATAGACCCGAGAGCTATTTTTTTAAGTTTGTTATTTTAAACCCAAAAGAGATTCAAAGCTAAAGTACATGTTAACATTTTTTTATATAGGACCAAGTTTGACATTTGCTAAAAACATGTCTTCTATCACCTTTGCATGCTTAAAAATAAATTAGGAACCTTGTTTTGGTGTTTAACAAAGAATTTAGATGTTTATGGAGAATGTTCTCAAAGTTTACAACTAAGACCAAGGGGCCAAATGAAAACCACCAAATCTTTAACTTGGGCTTAAAATTGAACACACTTGTCACTTCTTGTTTTACTTAGTTTTTAAGATTAAATTTTGTTTGGCAAAAAGAGGAATGTTGCATGTATGCTCTTCCATTTGTCCACGTATATTGATGGATTCCAACAATACTAAGAAACCTTGTTAGTTTAGAAGCTAAGGCTGATTAATTAGTTGGTCTTATCCTAGATTAAAGTCTTGTTTTAATTCAAAACTTGGTGTAAACAAACAATCCAAACCAAACACATAGTCTAAATTTTCCTTTGAACAAAGAGGCGTTATGTTGCCTACGTGAGATCATCAATTTTTCTTGTTCAAAGTTCATCAAAATATTGGGAGTCATATCATCCACTTTGGTACATTTATGTTTCCCAATTGAGTCTATAAATTTACCAATGTTGTTTTAAGTCCTTCACTTATAATCTAAATTTGGAATTGTACCTTTACAAGTTCATAGGGTTGATGTGATAAGTGGGTTTGCCATTTGAACTAAACTTGAGGGAACTTAGGTTTAATTTCTAATTTGGGTTTAAGGTCATTTAAGACTCATAATCATTATCACCACTTGATAGAATTAATCCATTTTGTGCTAAAAACTTGCAATTTGAGTCTATGCACCATAACATTTTGAGTCAAGAAAAGTAGTGTTATGTTATCAAAATTGTGGGAAATTATATTTGCCTTAGAGAATTTTTGAAACAAATTTTTTTATCACACCTTTTGGGTAGTGTAGAATCATTATGCTACCAAAAACATTTAAAATATTATTTCATATACCCTCTTACATAAATTTCCAAATTTGTTCCTACATTCTTAGACTAATCTGAGTGTACTTTTGTGATCCTTTGTCTAAAGCATAGTTACACCATTCACTTTTATCTAGCTTATTTGTCAAAGGAACCAAGTTTTATAACATTTTTTATGAGAAAATAAACTATTTATAAAAGTGCCTTTTGTTTCATACCTTATACCTAGTTGATCAAGTTCATGTCCAAGAATCAAATGCCTAGTGTTTATTAGAAGTGTTTCAAATCTGTTAGATTAAAAATTTCATCTATTTTCAAAGTCTAGATTTTGATGTCATTTGGCCAAGAGTCCTAACACATGCCTTGTTGGAACCTAGCTTTTGATGTTGTGTTTGGCCAAAACACGTAGCAAATTTTAAAGGCCTAGATTAGACTGATTTGAAACACTTTGACTTTAGAGTTTGGAAATTTGATTTTTGGTCCATTTACTTGCTTATCTTTATGTCAATAGTGAAACATTAGATACTTCAAACTAGCTTATTTCCTCATAAATATTTTCATAGACCTTTTGATCTTTTTGACAAATATAGACCAAGTTGGAACATCATCTATTTTAGACATTGTCTTTTTAGAGTTTGTAAAACTCTTTGATATTTTATTGTAAAGCATTGAATATGGATCCAAACATATATTCCTACACTTGTAGTGGACTCATGTACAACCTAGGGATTAGTAATGTAGTTGCATAGGAATAAATTGTAAAAGACCCCTATGTGGATAATATTACTTATGAAATGGATTCTTATTCCTATTATAATACTCAATCAAGGGCACAAAGCCAAGATCCATTACCTAACTATCTAGTTAATACACCACCTTACTTAGAACAAGACCAAAAACAAATTATACAATACCTAGCTACAATATCCATAGTGGATGAGCCAGTTCTTCAATAATCATATTCTACTAATAAGGCTTCCACAGATGATCCATTTTTATTTGAGTGACATTTGTCAGAGAATAGAGACGTGATTTTGGTTAGAGCCATAGAGGTAGGAGCCAAGTTTCCAACAAACTTCCCTCATTAAAATTTACCAAGTCTAGTAAGAGTGCCGCACAATATCACTTATGATCATCAAGCTTCTTCTATCAATCCTATGTCTCTAGTGTAGACACCAAAATTGTGTCTAACCCTTGTCATCCTCCCCTTAACCCCTGTCAACCATTTTCCCACAAGCCTTGCCCCTGGTAGCATGTAAGAATTAGTAGAAGGCTAAAATTAGCCTATATCCCCATTCTACATCTGCCAACACCGGTCACTACTCGATCGACGTCGCTGACATCGGTCACCTTTTCGGCTGACATCGACAGTCTTGCCGGCATCAGTCAGCCTCAAACTACGTCTGTTAATTTGTTTCTCAATCTATTATCCGTTATTTAGTTGCCAATCGGTTTGGCAACCGGTTATCGAACCTGCTGCATCAAAACACATTCTGGGATCAAAACACAACACCGAATGATCAGCCAACCCCACAGCAATGATCACCAATTTTTTGGCATCTAGTCATCTGTAATCATCTCTTGTGTTCTCTCTCTCTGGTACAAGGACTCTACATAGATTTGTTACATCAAACTTCTTCAACACAACAACAACATCAATCATGTCTCTGACTTTTATCTTCAGTGTATAACAGGTAAGCTTTGCTCTGTGTTTTTATTTTATTCTTGGTTACTGTTTTTAATTGACATTACCACCCTGACTTAGTTAGACCATAACCCTGACCTTATTTCCACCCTTATCACCTCTATCCACCCTGTCTAAAAATACAATTTGTAACTCTGTCCAGATCCCTGTCCAAAACCCTCAAACAAATCCCTCTGACTCCTAAACCAGCTTCTCGAACCCTCAGACAAAAACCTCTGACCTTTCTGCAAATCCTAAGACCCTGTCTAGACCCGACCAGACCCTATCCAAAATTGTTGCCCCGACTGACACTAGTCATTACCCTGATCGACACTGGCACTTCAACCGACGTCGGTAATCTTCTTGACTGACGCCGGCACAAAGACCGACACCGGTGACTGTGCAGAGCAATTTGCTACATATCAGGTATGCATTTTGTTTTCTATCTTTATTTCTTTCATTCTGTCTTTCACTATTTATATTTCAGTCAAATATTCTATTTTTAATCAATGGGTTGATATCCCTTAAGGAAGTCTTCGTACTTCAGGGATCAAGCGTTTGCTTGACAACCCACCGTCTCTTCGTCTAACATTTTTTCGTGTTTAGTCTATTTTTCTTTGCAGGTGTCATTCCTCCACAGCCAAAGAGGAGTACATTCCAACGTCTGATTTTGGTGTGCACGACCATATCCAGGTATCTTCTAACCTTGACCATTTCTTTTAGTTTCTCATTTTCTTCTTTGAATGTAGAAAGCGATTTAGCATAGAAACATTCTGGCACGCCCGGTGGGACACTAGGGCCTTCCTTGGGTTCTTTCTTTCTTTCATTCATATAGGTGCATTAGGTTCCTTCCTTTTTGCCTCTTTCGTCTCTTCTAAACGACATCATAAGCAGGAATAAAAAGAACTTTTCTTTCTTTTCTTGCACTACTAGACTAGTCAAAACTCATATTCTTTGACTCTTTCTCCATTCGTCTTCATATGAACAAACATTTTGACTTGGGTTTAAAACACTTTGCATTCATTTCTGCTTGCTTGCATTTCTTAGATCACACTTAGTAATTAATAACTGAATATTGAATTAATCTAGTCCACTTGATGTTACACGACCAAACCACTTGTACAAAACAAACATTTTAACTTACCTGAGACAAGGCCCGACTGGGATTTCATCCCCCAGCGGATACCTTACCCGTCCTAGTGATCTTACATGGATTTCATCACCAAGGGGAAAGCCCACTCCATTCTCTGGCAGAGTCTAATCTCTAGGGGAAGTATATTTTGGCTAAGTGAGACCAGCTTATCACTGGACTCGTGAAGTGAGGGGAGCTTGCTCCTTAGCACCAGGCCTTGTACAAAACCTAACACAGACTTCTTGAGCACCATAACTAACCCAAAACCATCCATAGACTACTGCTTCTAAGACCTGACTCAAAAGCCAATCTTCCTCTACACACATTCTAAGGCATAAGCCACTATAATCCTAATAATTTACTCCTAGGGTTTTAGGATCTGCTTGTGTTCTTCATCTTTTTAGTTATTATCTACTTGTTTGAGCTTGTGAGGACATTCTTTCTTGCCTTGAATGGTTCTGACTCATAGTCAAGCCAAGGCTCTAGTCGATCACACGAGGCATCATCTGCTTCCATCTACCCCATCCATAACCAGCCCTATAATGGAGTTCCACTCAGAGACTGAAAGAACTCCTACTAGACCATCCCCGACCCAAATGCCTATTATCCCAGAAGGGGACCAAGATTTTGCATGATTCTTGGACCTCAATGTCAAAGCCTTGCAGCACTATCTCACGAATAGCCAAACGCGAGACTCTTTGGGCACTCCAATGTACAGAATGCCGACCTCTCTTCTCGAAACTACGATTGTATCAATGGCATCCGTAGTTCAACCCTTAGACACCCAAGCTATTGCCTTGACCAATGACCAGCCTTTGACCAACCATCCAAGTGTGGCCTCTCCCTCCATCATTGGGCCCACTTCCACTGGGGTTTCAGCCCCCTATCAACCTCAGCCTACTCAACCACATTCTACCCCCTTTCAGAATCTGGTCGTCTCTATTCCACCTACCCTTGCTCCTATCAACACTAGGGTGGCTACCTATCCATTAGCCCATGTTACCACTAACCAACCTCCCGTGACAACATCAAACCTAGCCATGCCTTCTACCAAACCATCCTTAGTCTCCTCTTCTATCCCTATGACTAGTAATCTATACGTTGCACCCTTACTGGTACAAATGACTATGTCATATGCCTCTTCCAACCTCTTTCAAGTGCCTTACAATCTAGGGGGTGCTCCACCTGCCAATCCGTTAGTAGATATCATCAAAATGCTGATGGACAAGATGTCCAGCCTAGAGACTTCCATTTTTGGCTCACGCAATACTCTCTCATATGAATAAATTTGCAATGAGCCCATTCATCCTTCTATCCCGATCAAGACATACCCTAGCCGATGGGAACTTCCTAAGTTTTCTCATTTTCAAAGAAAAGAAGACCCACAACAGCACTTACGGGCATTCAGACATGCCTGTTACCTTATCACCTACAATGATGCATTTCTTTTATGCACATTTCCTATGTCTCTCTCGGGTGTTGCGCTTGACTGGTATAGCTCCCTTGCCAGCCATTCCCTCTTCACGTTCACTCAGCTGGCCTAGCTCTTCCTTGATCATTTCTCTATCAACATCACCAAGAAGATCTCAATCACAGACCTCTATTCTATCTACCAATTCGAGGACGAATCCATTGCTGATTTCGTTGCTCGCTAGAGGGGCCTCATCAATCAACTCTCCTTTTCTTTACCCCAACCTGAGCTTATTGAACTTTTCTCCCAAGCCTACGACAAACATATTTCTTCCACCTTAAGGGTTCAGACCTTCCACACTTTTGATGAAGCCTTCACATTGGCCTGTAAACTTGAGTTACGTGCCATCGAGGAGAATAAAGTCAAGTTGCGGAGCAAGAATCCCAACTCCAAGACCAATGAACCTTCTTCTAAACCTTCCTCATCCAATCATAAATCTAAAGCTTTAGCAAACGCTATGGTCATTAGATCTTCCTCCTCTTTGCCTTCAACTAATTAGCCTGAGCCATCAACATCTCAGAGTGCCACCCGCCAATTTCAGCAGAGATACATACAACGACAGTTTACTCCACTCGGAGAATCATACGCGTCTGTGCTGGAAAAACTCATCAAATAGGGGGTCCTCAATATCCCCCAGATCTGACCACCTCCATAATTTGATCCCTCACGCACCATCCTTGCGTGGTATAGGGAAAATGACTTCTGCAACTACCATCGTGTTAAAGGCCATGACACAGGCAACTATAAAACCCTTAAAAACATCATCCAAGACATGCTGGAAAAGGGTGACCTCATCCTCGACAATTCCAATGCACCACCTAATTAGGGTATCGACATCTTCAAGCAACCATTCCCCAATCATCCACCAAATCAAAACAATGTCCAGACCTTGATTGACAACACTCATGAACACAACATTTGAACAGTCAATACGGTCTCGCCCTTCATTTCCAACCAACCTCAAGAGGTGAGTCCATCTATCAGTCCATCACATGTGGATGAACCTCTTTCTCCGGTTAGTTCTCTGTCAACCTCTCTCATCTTGGAGGATGCCTCGACCTTACCAGCACCACCGGTCTCACCATCCTCCTTCCTGCTGCCTATGGAGGACCCGACCCTTCCTACTCCTCAACCGCAAGTGGAGGGCACCATCATCCCTACCCTTTACCTGCTTGAGGAGCTTCATTCTCTGGTTTCTTCTCCACCCAGGGAAGAACCTACCGCTCCTTCATCTCTAACCAAGGATGAACCTGTCATGACTTCATCATGCCTTGGGGCTGAGACTACCACACCTTCAGTTCAACAACCATCCACATCTCTTCAAGAACCCAAATCTCAGCCAACATCTTCTCAGCCATTTTCTCGACTAGTGGAGAAACTCAAACTTCTCCCTTCTAGGAAAGTGGAGCATCAGGGATTGTGGGAGCGTCTCACAGCTCTTCAACATGCCCGTGGCCTCTCATCTCATGCTGCTAATCCTCCCATGGCAGAACCTCCCAAGACTCTTAACAAAAACCAGACTTCCACTTCTAGACCGTCTATACCTCAATCAACCGCATCAAGACCAAAACCCTCATCTACCCCATCTAAACCAATCAAGTCACTTGGCGTTCGCCCTGTCTCCAACCTCACTCATCCGCAAGTGAAGGTGGACCTAGACTAGACTTCGACCAATAGTAGTCTTCAACCCAAATCACAAAAGACTGCCAAACCATAGAGGTGAATGCCTCCTCTCCCATCACCATTTCCCTCCATTTTGGTCCCTCATCCTTCAACCCTAACTAGAGTCCTTCCCACTTTGACCTCTAATCAAAACCGGTTGCCTCCTTTGCTTCCTTTGCCTACTGCTAGCCTACCCCCTCCCAAAAGGGTGGTACCTCTCATGAAGAATGTACTGTCTCTGCCTGTCGCTGCACCATCAACTCAGAAGGTGGTACAGAAACCTCCTCCAACTCCTCCTAAGCAAAAGTCACCAGCATCGCACACATCGATGAGCACGGACCCTTTAGTGGGCTCATACTCTTTGATCTTGCACCAACTTTTGTAGACTTCTAGCATAACTCTTCTACCCATCAGGCCTTTCCAACCCCTCAGGTCTAAGCCCTCCTAGTTCGACGACACGAAGATTTGATTATACCATCATACACCAGGACACGATACCGAGACTTGCTATGCCCTCAAGACCGTCATTCGCCGCTATCTGGAGAAAGACACTCTTCTCTTTGAGGACACTCTTAACTGCCCCCTAACTCCTTCTCATAACCCTCCAACCTCGTCAAACCCATCAACATCTCATCAACAGGTTACAACCCCTCTATCTCCTTCACCTCCTATCTTTGAAATCAATGCCATTCACATAACCACTAGGTCACAAAAGGATAAGGTGAAAGAAAAAGCCGCCATTCCTTGGACCTACCCTTTCATCAATCCACCTCAACCGCCCAAGCCTAAGATTTCTATCCTTGGTGCGCCTCAACCCTCCTCTTCTTCTTCTTCTTCCGGACCAATCCACGACTCCATGTTGAAACAGCTTCACCAGACACCCGTGAAGATGTCCCTTTATGACCTCATCCAAACCTCGCCTCAACATCACCAAACCCTTATCCAAGCCCTGCAGGCAACGGAGGTCCAACCCGAGGACCCCCAGCCACTTGCTGCCCTTGTCCACTCCTTAGCCCCTGTTGCCTCCATCACATTCAGTGATTTTGAGATTCCCACATCCAACACGGAAGATCAGGACGCCACCCTATTCATCACTACCTATGTTGATCAGACATGCATTAAACACGTTATGATCGACGGAGGCACCAACATCAACATTATCTCCACCCATGACTTTGATCAGTTGGCTCTTCCCAAGAATTGCATCTCCAAAACTGACGCAATCTTGCACTCCTTTAATGACACCACTGCCACGACCATTGGCACAGTTGTCCTTCACATTCATGTTAGTCCACGCACAGTCATAGAGCTCTTCTATATCATCGAAGGAGAGTTTCAATACAACATGTTACTGGCCTGACCCTAGATCCGTGCCATGGCCTGTGTCCCCTCCACCCTGCACCGTTGTGTGAAATTTGAGCACGACAGGCAAGTCCACACCATTCCCACTAACCCTTCACCCTTCAAAACTTGTAACACCACCTACCATCCAAATGACATCCTCATTCCTATCAAGCCATCAATCCTGGCACTGCCTCCATCCACGGAAGCTTCAACCAATTCGTAACAGGCAGTCGCCCTCACACCTCCCCTTTAAGCACTGACGACAGACCCCATGGAAGACATCTTCCAAAGACTTTCATTGGGGGAGTATCGCTTGCTAACCTTAGACATGTTCCAAACTCCACAAGAGTATGGACGCCTTCATCACAGCCCCAATTACGACCATCAAATCGGGATGATCATGCCTTATGGTCCTCCTCACCTCCGAGCCAACCTCATCTATGGGGGGCTCAATCAATCTCCTACTAATGGTAATCCTCTTTATTCACCCCAACCATTCACATCAGACTTATTGTTTCTTGGCAACCCTGCCTTTGCACACACTTACCTTTATAGGTGTGCATGGAAGGGTTTTGGTTTCGAACGCTATGAGCAGGGCTCCCATCAGCCCATAGAACCGCTCAATGATGATGATGCCAAGAAATGGTATGGCCTGGGATATCACAACCCCACTCAAGACCTTGCAGACCTTTGTCCCGAACCAACCATTGACCAATCTCCTCCACACTCACCTATTCTTCCCCCTTCACCTACGGAGTCAGTGGTTTCCATTCCTCCTAGTTTTTTTTTTTGCATAAACACCATCCGCTTGGAACCCCTGACTTATCAGCTAAATGGGGTGTCAAAATCTCTCCCTCTCATTTTTCCCAGCATGGTAGAAGATGAGTCGGCAACCATTCACACTATCCACTGCGTTGACGATGAAGCCATTCTTTCTTACATGGGCGCCGATGATTCTTTCATCCAGCGCTCCCTCCCTTCTAAGACCCAGGTTATGTTAAATGAATCAACCATTGATATCAACCTTCCTTCTGCCGATGTTCCTTATGTCTTAAAGATTGGCCAATCTTTAGATGCTCAGGAGTAGCTTGACTATATCCAGTACCTCTCTGACCATAGCAAGGCCTTTACCTAGACTTACAGTGACATGCCTGGCATTGACCCCACCATCACTACCCATAACATTGTCACCAAACCAAAGGCTAAGCCTGTCAGGCAAAAGCTTCGAAAGATGTATCCTCGCATTGCCCTCCTTGTCAAAGAGGAGCTTCAGTGCCTCCTTTCTGTCTCCTTCATCCAGCCCATCGATTATTCGTAGTGGGTCTCTAACATCATCCCAGTCACCAAGGCGACTGGGGGGATCTGGATCCGCACAGACTATCGCGACCTTAACCTAGCTTGTCCCAAAGATGACTTTACTCTTCCCAACATTGACCAGCTTGTTGATCTTATAGCTGGCCATGACATGCTATCTCTCATGGACGGGTTTTTAGGATACAATAAAATCTTGATCGCTCCGAAAGATCAGCACAAGACCACTTTCATTACCCCATGGGGGACTTTCTGCTATCGAGTCATGCCTTTCATCTTGAAGAACACAGGCGCCACTTATCAGCATGCCATGACCTATTTTTTCCATGATCTCCTCCACAAAATCATGGAGGACTATGTGGATGACCTGCTCGACAAGTCCAAGCTTCGCCGTGACCATCTGACCATTCTCAAGATCATCTTCTCTCGTCTTCTTCAATACAATGTTCATCTTAACCCCAAGAAATGTGTCTTTGGGGTCCTCTCTAGCAAGCTTCTCGGCTTCATCATTTCTTTTCATGGCATCGAGATAGATCTCACCAAGATTTGTGCTATCCTCGAAATACCACCCCTGACCAATCTCAAGCAGCTTTGCAGTTTGCAAGGGAAGCTCCAGTCCATTCGCCATTTCATCTCACAGCTTTCTGACCGCTGCCAACCTTTTCATCATCTCCTTAAGAAGGACATCTCCTTTACATGGGATAAGGATTGCCAAGAGGCTTTTTAAGCCCTTAAATGCTATCTGGTCTCTCCACCAGTCCTCATTCCACCTAAAGATGACCAACCCTTCTACCTTTATATCTCAGCCACTAATCATTTGTTAAGTGCCATGATCGCGCACTAAGACGAGCATCACCGTGAGCAAGCGGTCTATTATATCAGCCAGACACTGGTTGACTATGAAACTCAGTATACTCATATCGAGAAACTCTATTTGGTGTTAGTCTTTGCCACTACCAAGCTCTACCACTATCTTCTTAATCACAAGACCTTTGTCATCACCCACACTGACCCTCTCAAGTATATGCACTCCAAGCCATATCAGAATCAACGTATGGCTCGATGGCTCATGCTACTTGCTGAGTTCAACCTCAAATTCATCCAGTAGAAATCTATCAAGGGGCAAACCATCGCTGACCAACTAGCAGACGCCCCTCTTCCTGACAATCAACCTTCGTAGTGTGAGTTTCCTGACGAGTCTATCACTGCGCTTTCCACCGATGACACCGTCTATCAGATGACCATGTTCTTTGATGGCTCCAAATGTCAACTCGGAGGGGGTGCTGGGGTCATTCTCATCCCACTTGAAGGGGAGCCCATGCCTTTGTATTTTAAGCTCGACTTTGATTGTACCAATAATATGGCTGAATACGAAGCCTTAATTTTGAGACTTCAAACCACCCTCTCTCTCAGCATCAAGTCCATCAACATCTTTGGTGACTCATAGCTTGTCATCAATCAGGTCAATGGTTCATACCTCTATAAAAATGAAATTTTGCAAAGGTACAAAAATCGTACTCACATTCTCCTTGCATCTTTCAACCATTACCTCCTACAGACTATTCCTTGATCCACAAATAAGTTTGCTAACACCATGGCTTCTCTCGCTTCACATATCCAATCTTCCTCATCTACATCCAGACTTTTTGTCATGGTGCATCATGTACCGTTGCCTTCCTATATCTCTCTTCACATTAATCATGTCAACACTATAGACCCTAGCCCACGAGATGCTTGGTATAAGCAACTTGTGGACTCTTATCTTTTTCTGTCATTCCTCCCAACCTCTCTAACAATGCACGGTGAGCTTTTATCAAGCGTACCACTCGCTATAACATGCTAGGGGGTCTTCTCTACAAGCGAGGCTTTGATGGCCTCCTTCTTCACTGTCTCACCTCCACTGAAGCATCTCAGGCCATTAAGCAAGTCCACGATGGGATTTGTGGTGGACATTTCAGTGGGAATTCAGTTGCCAAGTGCATCCTTCGTCTGGGCTATTATTGGCCTACCCTTCATCAAGACTGTAGTGACTATGTTCGGCATTGCATTAAGTGTCAGCAGTACTCTAACTTGCTTCATCTCCCTAGCCACACCTTATAAATCGCTCAAGATTTCTGGCCTTTTTCTCAGTGGGATTTAGATCTCATCGGTGAGATTAACCCTCATTCGTCTCTTCATCATCAATCCATCATCACAGCCACTGAATATTTCACCAAGTGGGTGGAAGCCATTCCTCTCATCTCCATAAAAGCCGACAAGATTGTCGACTTCATCAGCACCCACATCATCTGTCGTTTCAGTGTCCCTCATAAGATCATCACTGACAATGGCAAGTCCTTCAAAAACAAGACTGTCCAAAAGCTATGTGACTCATTCGACATCAAACTCAGTTTCTCTTCGCCTTACTACCCACAAGCAAATGGGCAGGCCGAGGCTTCCAACAAAATTATCTATAAAATTCTCATGAAGGTGGTCAGTGACACAAGAAGGGACTGGCACATTCACATTCCCTTCGCTTTATGGGCCTACCGCACTAGCATCCGAACCTCTATGGGTGCTACCCCTTTCTCTCTCGTGTACGGAACACAGGCTGTCCTACCTCTCAAAGTACAGATCCCGTCTCTCTGCATCTCTTTACATGACATCCTCTCCAACGATGACTTTCGTCAAGATCGCTTATCTCAACTTGAGTTACTTGACGAGCGTCGTCTTGCTGCCCTTAATAATCTCCATGTCTATCAACATCGCATCAAGCGCACCTATGACAAAAATATGCGAGAATGAGATTTCAATATCAGAGACCTCATCCTCAAAGAGAATCAATACATGACCAATATGGATCGAAGTAAACGAGGTAAGTTTTCCCCTAATTGGCTCAGACCTTTCATTATCACGCACAAGTATGGATCAGGGACTTATCGTCTGTCCTCTCTTGATGGATGACCAAAACCTGAGCCTCTTAATGTGTTGCATCTACGACCGTTCTACTGCTAGTCGAGTACTCATCCACTTGACACTTAACTTGAGCTCATCCCTTGAGCAATCCCCATCCTCTTAGTCCTAATTCCTTTCATCTCTATTCCTCTTAACAATTCCTCTATAACCCTTTTATGATGTATGGATGCTTTGTCGTAATAAAAGGGAGCCCTTGACCTTCTATAATCTTGTCCATGACTCACATTTCTATCAAAACAAATCAAGATGTCAAAATATCCATGGTCACCATATCAATATCAAATCAAAAGGTAGACTGCTCCCTCGAAGGATAGCTGTACTATCATTTGCTGTAATTAATAGACTGCTCCCTCAAAGGATAGCTATTTAAAAGCCCTTATATTAAACAAAATTCTAGACCACTCCCTCGAAGGATGGCTATGACTACTCTGGCAATAAACAACACTATCTTAGAAGCTTCCCGCATTGATCAGCTTCACAACTAACCACCAAGCAAATGACATCTCTATGCAGGCTTCCCGCATTGATCAGTCTGCACCAAAAAAAAAACACATCATGGACTTGAATTATAGTTGTCTCAGGGTCTCCTATAAAAAGGGGCAAAGTTATCTCTGCTCTTAAAATGGGTTACCCTATTTCCTCCTCCTATCACCTGCTCAAGGGACTTTGAGCTCACTTTAATGTCAAAGTGATTTGATTACCGTTCTAACAAAACATCTGGTCAACGATGTCATGCATGAATGGGGCTCTTGGTTCTAATAACCCCTATCTATGTTGTCATTCTGGTCCTTTTCAATGAAAGAACAATATGCTTTTCACTTCATCTACACTTTGGTCACATTCACCTTCATCAATTGTCCATCCTAATCAACTCAACTCAACTCTCTTTTCAAGCCACTCCAATAGCCTATTCACACTAGTTTCTATGGACACCAATACACATGGAAACTATCGACCAGACACAATTTATGTTACGCATACACCAATACTTGCTGAAGCATAAATAGACCTCAATTCATCTTTAGCATACATCCATCACGAATATGGAAAATTGCTAGGGATGAAAGACCCCTCAACCAATGTTGCAGAATACCAATGTTGGAAAAGGCTGTAACATCTTTTTCCCCTCATCATTCATCATGACCAAGACCAATCTATCGACGACTTTGACCACCTATCTACCACTCGGACCCTTCGTCTGAACTACATTGGTCTGAGGCCCTATAACTAGGGCTATGTAGGTAGCACTCAGATGACATGACATCATCTGGGGTTAGCTCAACCACCCTCGTTTGTTTGTCTCTCTGATGGACAAACCTTCTTTCCTCCTTTTGACCATGACCTTGCCCTCACCCAAGACTAATTCCATCCCTTTGACCCTTCCTCCCTTCTAGGGAGAACTACATTGGCCTGAGGCCCTTCCAATAGGGCCTATGTAGGCAACACTCAGTTGACATGGGGTCTTCTGAGGTTAGCTCAGCCATTCCTTCATCCATTCCTCCACCTCGACCAATGACCATTGGAGATCATGCCTATCTCCTCCGACTTCGACCACTTCCAAGACAATGTTGCCTTGGTTGTTTTTGCCTGTATGCTACCTCATGACTAGTTAGAAAAATTGTGCGCAGACTATTTGTTGGACCCTCACAAGTATAGGATCGCAAGCCAGTTGATCCACACTACTTGTGACATTTTTGTGTTTCCAGGAACACTTCCTGCACCTGGGATACCTAGAACACGATGACCCATTGGAGCTTTAGCTTTGATTAAATAACCTGATCAACAGATGACTAAATGTTGGGGCTCAATTATTTCAATTTTGGCACTCCTTGACCCTCAACTTACAACAATCTGACCTGACCATCTCGTGAAGTGGTGTATGCGCAATCATGAATTTTGCAGCATTCTCACTCACCCCCTCTCTATCCACTCTTTGTCAAATCAGCACCCGATTACCGGTTCCCTTCCCTCGACTCCTGCTTTGAGGGGGAATACCTCATCCATAATCAGGGCAATCTGCCTCCTATTTTTTGTCTTACAGTTTGTCCAGAACAACCAACAAGACGAAATCAACCTTATCCCACACCTGGGGCAACCACCTCCTGTTTTTGTCTTGCAGTTCATCCAGAATAACCAACAAGACAAAAAGGGGCAAATGTAGACACCAAAATTGTGTCTAACCCTTATCATCCTCCCTTTAACCCCTATCGACCATTTTCCCACAAGCCTTGCCCCTGGCAGCATGTAAGAATGAGTAGAAGGCTAAAATTAGCCTCTATCCCCATTCTGCATCTATCGACACCGGTCACTACTCGATCGACGTCACCGACGTCGGTCACCTTTTCGGCTGACATCGGCAGTCTTTCCAGCATCGGTCAGCCTCAAACTACGTCTGTTAATTCGTTTCTCAATTCGTTATCTATTATTTGGTTGCCAATCAGTTTGGCAACTGGTTATCGAACTTGCTGCATCAAAACACACTCTGGGATCAAAACACAGAACCAAATGATTAGCCAACCCCAAAGCAACGATCACCAATTTTCTAGCATCCAGTCATCTACAATCATCTCTCATGTTCTCTCTCTCTGATACAAGGACTCTGCATCAATCTACTACATCAAACTTCTTCAACACAGCAACAACATCAATCATGTCTCTGACTTTTATCTTCAGTGTATAACAGGTAAGCTTTGCTCTGTGTTTTTATTTTGTTCTTGGTTACTTTTTTTAATTGACATTACCACCCCAACTTAGTTAGACCATAACCTTGACCTTATTTCCACCTGTATCACCTCTATCCACCCTATCTGAAAATACAATATGTAACTCTGCCCAGATCCCTGTCCAAAACCCTCAAACAAATCCCTCTGACTCCTAAATCGACTTCCCAAACCCTCAGACAAAAACCTCTTACCTTACTACAAATCCTAAGACCCTATGCAAAACTGTTGCCCCAACTGATGCCGGTCATTACCCCGATCGACGTCGATACTTCAACCGACGTCGGCAATCTTCTTGACCGATGCCGGCACAAAGACCGACACCGGCGACTGTGCAGAGTAATTTGCTGCATATCAGGTACGCATTTTGTTTTCTATCTTTATTTCTTTCATTTTGTCTTTCACTATTTATATTTCAGTCAAATATTCTATTTTTAATCAGTGGGTTGATATCCCTTAAGGAAGTCTTCGTACTTCAGGGATCAAGCGTTTGCTTGACAACCCACCGTCTCTTCGTCTAACATTTTTTCGTGTTTAGTCTATTTTTCTTTGCAGGTGTCATTCCTCCACAGCCAAAGAGGAGTACCTTCCAACGTCTAATTTTGGTGTGCACGACCATATCCAGGTATCTTCTAACCTTGACCATTTCTTTTAGTTTCTCATTTTCTTCTTTGAATGTAGAAAGCGATTTAGCATAGAAACATCTAGTCCAAACAATGTATCAAAACCCTAATATATCTAATCAAGGTAAAAACATCATGGAAGATCACTTTAACCAAATGCAAACAACATATCAAACTTACCTAAATCTAGCACATGATTTCAATTAGATGAACATGGTGAGCAAGCGTCTTATTAACCTAGTTCATTCAACAAGAGTGTTAATAGAGTTAAGTGGAAAATAGAATCTGAGTTATGACCTATTCATAAAAACTACTTCGATAGATAACTTGATGCATATGCCCATTATTGAAGAAGTGTCTTTAACCTCTACATAGAATAGTGAGCCAAACATAGTGGACAATGTGCAAACAATGTCCAATCCTTATCAAAGTGGTACTAATGCAAAAATAACTATCCAACAACATGTGCCTATATACAATCCCATGATTAGGTCATCATACTAGGGAATAAGAGTTTCTACACCCCAACCTCAACTGGCTACTTCCTCAAGTGTATAGCCTACGGGATTAGGTAATAAAATAATGGATAATGTCATGCCTCAACAACAAAATGTAATGAACCCTACTCTTCCACAATAAGTAATGATTAGTATTCCACAACAATAGACAAAATATAGTGTATCAATGTAACAGAGGACAAATACATTACCACCTCAATCAAGGGTAACAAATGTTCCACCTCACCAGGTAATGATGAACATACCTCTTCAATCACAAACTAATATGCCAATTCAAAACCAAGTAATGACTAGTCAACAATGTGCAAATATTGGTTAGTAATAGATGTTGAATCTAGAACCTATTTTCACTTCCTCATAGGGATTCAATCAACAAGGAGGTTCCCATGTTTCTTAAGTACTTACTAGATAACTGTTGGTTCAAAATGTGCCACAAATTTAGAGACAGGGTCTTGGAACACAAGTTCCCACTCAACAACAAGGTTTGATTAGTCAGTAACATGTCCCTTTTTAACCATAGTAGGCATAATATATTTATATCCCTCCATCCCAACCACAAAATCCTCCAAATCAAACCTTTATCGCCAACCCAAACTAGAATATCATGCAACCAATTATGCAATTTTAAGTACATCTTAATCCACATATGCATATTCCTGGTCCATTCCCCAGCCAAACTAGTGTACCCCAATATGTATCTCCATCATACCTTGGTTAAAGTGTCCTACTCATGACCTCCCAACCATTTACCCAAACCAATATTCTTCCTCAAACCAATGTTCCTTCTAGTTTCCTATCCCAAGAATTGCAATAGATGAAGAATGTAATTGCTACCATTCAAGCAGGTAAATAGATTAAAAAGTTCAAATTGGATGACATGTGTTCCTATCCATTCAACATGGAGTATTTGTAGATACCATTTCCTCTAGGATATGAACCATCAAAATATGATAAATACAAAGGGAAAGGTGACCCTAAGGCTCATTTGACCGAATTCTTTATCGTATGTCAACCAATGGCATATAACGACATATACCTTTTGTTGTTGTTTTCAAGGAGATTGGTTGGACAAGAATTGGAGTGGTTTTTAAAGTTATCAAAAAATTTAGTAACGGATTTTGATGATCTTTTTGATAAGTTTATGCAACACTTTTCCTATAATCTCAAGCATGATAATTCATTAGTGGACTTAACACAAGTAAAGCAAAAGGCTGGTGAGAGTTTTACAAGTTATTTATAGTGATGGAGAGCCCTTACAATTTGTTTCACCCATATTTTACTAGATAAAACATTAGCTTATGTTTTTACTAGAAATTTGTATAGTGAGATAGCTTATCATCTAGAACTACAATGTGCATATACTTTTAAAGAGATCATTGATAAAGGTTTATTGATCAAATGGGTGCTCATCAATAAAAGAGTAATCAATATTAATTAAAATAATCAAAATCAAGGTACCAATCAAGGAAATGGCTAACCTTAACATCCTATTCAAGTGAAAGCATCACAACCAACACATGCCAATAACCAAGAAAGATCGAAGTAATTCAAATGTAATAGGAATGTTATGGGAAATGGAGTAACCAAATCTCATCATGTCCAAATGGTGAAAACATCATCCACACCACCTTTTTATCTTACTCCTACCTAGTAACTTTTCCAACTAATACCTCAAGCAAAACAACCAAGACCTACATAACAAATTTAGTAGCCTTCACCATTACAAACCCTTCCTTCTAAGAGAACCATCTCTACACATCGTGTCTTTAGTGACCTAGGAAAACCTATCAAATCTATATTTCACAATATTGCTATCACTAATTTGATTAGTTGGCCTTTACCAAAGCATTATCTGCAAGGCATTCCTTATCCTGATTGGTACTGTGAAAATCAATTTTATGACTATCATCGGGTCAATGGGCATAATCTATGAAGATGTGTCTAAGTCAAGAATTTAATTGAGAATATGTTGGAGAATGGGGAGATAACATTGGATAATGGCGGTTATACTTCTAACCAAACTCTTAGGATTTATCAAAACCCCTTTTCCCAGCATAAAAAATAGTAGCAACAAAATAATCAACAATAACAACAATGACTAGTATAATAGCAAAATCAATAGTATCAAAATCAAAGGCCAAACTAGTAGAATCAATAAAATTAGTAACAAAACTCATAATGATATCACAATGGACAAAACCAAGGACAAAATGGTAACAACCAACAAACCTACCATGTAGTTAAACATGACTATAATAGGGTTGTAGGTCATATTGTAGGGGGTAGCATTAATACCATCTCCATTAATCTTAGACCAAAAGCTAATCAACCTAGACTGTTGCTAAACAACAAGATTCAACCAAATTACATGGATAATCCTTTTTTGACCTAGGAATGCATACAAGAAAAATAGAAAACTAGGACTTCCCCTTTTGGACCTGATATCAACAGCTAATCCTTTCCACGTGACCACATGCGAGTGCATCGGAAATTGAGACTTATCCTGTCTCATCCCATGGCATTCCCAACATTGGTTAGCAATAATGATCTAGTATTTAATCTTGATTGTGTAATCACAACTCAGAGTTCAAAGATTACTATCCAAAGCCCAAAACCATCCACCACTTTGCCTATCATCTAACCAATTGTTCACCCTCAAAATAAACCATTCACTACTGACCAGGAGAAAAAGTTTGATATTGTGGAACAATTGCAAAAGACACTAGCAAAAATTTCTATTTTATATTTGTTTTAAATTTTAATAATCCACACGCATCTTGAATGAGTTTTTGACCCAATCTAGTATTGATAATGACATATCCCTTGATAAATTTCAAGCTTTTGTTGGACACCTAGCTCCATCCCAACAAGTCACATTCAACTAAAGTGATCTGTCTTCCCTTGGCTCACTCCATAACAATCCATTATATATAGAAGTTTATATAAGATGGTATAAAGTGAAATGTGCCATTATAGATAATGGATCCGGCCTCATCATAGTGTCTCTAAAGCTCATCAAACTTCTTGGTTACATAATGATAGATCTCTAGCCAGAAACAATAATCATCAAAGCCTGTGATAATCAAAAAAAATAATCACAAAGCACTATTAGTTTTCCAATTATCATTGTGCCTTTGAACCATGCTACACTTTTCCATGTGCTTGATCTTGAGTTATCATACAATAGATTTCTAGGTAGGCCTTGGTTACATGAGATTCATGCAGTCTCATCAACGTTGCACCAATGTATCAAGTTTTCCCACTCAAGGATAGAAGTGAATATTCTAGGAGATTTACACCCATATGAACACTACAAGCATCTTAAGGCCATATTTCAAAACTACAATTATCAATACGACATGAATCCAAGTTCTAATTAGGATAAATGAAAGGCTATACTTATTGATCCTTCACTAGATAATTACATATATCATAATGCCTTGCATTCTCTTTCCCATATGACACCTTCTAAAGCTTATAATCATTTCACCATTTCAAATAATGGACCAAGAGAGTATGTGACCATGATACATTTTATATTTCCAATCTTCCTTAGAATCTAAAAACCTTTGGGTGACCTAAAGTCACCCCACATATGCATTGGCAACAAAAGAATAAAGAAAGGGACCTGTCATATTTGCACCAACATCTAGCCTAGAACCTGACCCTCTTGAAGGGGATGAATCATGGTTATATAATGAAAACCATGCTGATTGTTATAAAAATGTAAAGTATCCTATTCCCAATAGGATCATGGAGTGTCACAATTATGAAATAAGAGGCCTCAAACTAAATCAGTAAAGAACCATCAAGCCAATTTTCATGACTAAGTATGAAAGACCTTATGGACTTATCTTTAAACCACCTAGGGGTGACCCCACAAATCTTATTCAAAATCCATCACTAGTAACTAGTGAGGATGATGACGATAGTGAAGCAAAGTCTGATCATTGCCTCACCTTTGATGACCTAGCTAAAACCAACCTATTTGATAATAATGCCATTTGTACCCTTACCCTAGCCATTTTTTGAAACCCTTTAACATTATATTACCCCCAATTGATAGATTGGGACCAACATGAATCCAATTTGCTGATTGATGAGTTTTAGAATGATGAGGCATTTTGTGACTTTTTAAGCCTTAGGGATAATGTTTTTGTTTCAAAGTATTTTCGCTTTTCTACATTCAAAGGAAGTAAGAAACTAAGAGAATGGTCTAGGGCTAGATGATACCCGGATGAGGTCTGCACACCGTTATCCAGATGTTGAGGTAACTCCTCTTTGGTTGTGGAGGATGACACCTGCAAAAGAAAGAGACTTAAACAAAGAGGTTATTAGATGGATGTAAGGTGGACTGCCAAGTAAAAGCTTGATCCCAGAAGTGCAAAGACTTCCTAAAAGGGTGTCAGTCCACTAATTGATAAATAAAACATCTGATAATAAAGAAATAAATGGAAGACTAAGCAAAGGAAACAAAGATATACGTACCTATGTGCTGATGTCGGTCTTCCATAGTCGCCAACGTCGGTTAGGCTGCCGGTGTTGGTTGGTCAAGTCTATCGACGTCGGTTAGTCTATCGATGTCGGTGGGGAAAATGGGCTTGGTGGTTGGCACCAGTCAAGGAAATGGTCTGGGACAGGGTCTAGATGGGTTTCTGGTAGATAGAATGGTCTACAGAATGGTCTGTGGTAGTATAGGTCTGTGTAAAGGATGCTAGACAGTAGACAGGGTCTTTAGGAGGGACAAAAGGCAGGGGATAGGTTGTCAAGAAAAGGGGTAAGAGTATGGGAAAGGCCTCTCAGCATTTTTGGGAAGAGAGTCAAGCCTGGTCTGGTTGAAGGCTGGGTCTTGTCTGGATAATATGGCTTAGAAGCAATAAACAGAAAATTGATTACAAATACATCTTAAGCTACTGAAATGACAAAAAAGACAAATACTTATCTCTTCCTTAGAGCAGAGGTAGAGGTGTGAATGCTTGTTACTAATGTAGAAGACTTGTTGCTGATGTAGAAGTCTCCTTGCAAAGAGGCATAGTGACTGATGCAGAATCCCTATAACCTATGATACATGATGTGTGTCTGGGAGAGAGAGAGGGAGAGGTTGAAGTCTGGGTGCAAGAGGATTTTTGCATTTAGGGGAAGAGGATCGAGAGAAGAGAGATCAGAATTCACCTTAGGGCTGGTCTTAAGCAACTGACGTCAGTGATACCGCCGGCATTGGCCGACAGGTAATTGACATCGGTAGCCAGAATAATGGAAAAATGGCTAAAATAGGCCTTTTGCTCGCTCTTCCAACTGCTAGGCCTAATTGTCATGGGAGAATGGGTGAAGGTGGATAAATAAATGTGAGAAATAGTGGGAGAATGAAATGGGGTCTTAAGGCATTTAAGACTTGCCATGGGGTAGTGGAGGGCATCTAAGAAGAGGTATCCTAAAAGAGGTGAGGTGTCAAGGGAGAGAGAGAGAATTATTAATTTAAAATAGATGATTATTTTAAATTAATAAGACATAGGTTAGGCATGGTTAGACGTTAGAAAGGGACCAAGGGGGAGTCGACCAAGGGAGTAGACATGATTTTGGTGTCTACATTTGCCTCTTTTTGTCTTGTTGGTTGTTCTGGACGAACTGCAAGACAAAAATAGGAGTTGATTGCCCCAGGTATGGGATGAGATTTTTTTTTCTATCTTGTTGGTTGTTCTGATGAACTGCAAGACAAAAATGAATGTTGACTGCCCCAATTATGGGATGAGGTATTCCCCATCAAAGTAGGAGTCAAGAGAAGGGAACCTAAAATTGGGTACTGATTTGACAGAGAGTGGATGGATATGGTGAAGGTTGAGGTGAACGCTGCAAAAGTTGAAATTGCGTGCATACCACTTCACGAGATGGTCAAGTCAAATTGTCACAAGTTAAAGGTTGAGGAGTGCCAAAATCAAAATAACTAGGCCCCAACATTTAGTCATAGCTGATTGGGTTATTCGATCCAAGCTGTAGCTCCAATGGTCATCATGTTCCAAGTATCCTGGGCTCAGGAAGTGCTCTTGGAAACACGAAAATGTCACAAGTAGTGGGGATCAACTTGCTCATGATCTTAGTACTTGTGAGGGTCAAAATGGGTTGCAGACAATTTAGCTAACCATTCGTGAGGTAGCATACATGCAAAAACAACCAAGGCAACATTGTCTTGGAAGTGGTTGGAGTCAGAGGAGATAAGCGCCATCTCCAAGGTCATTGGTCGAGGTGGTCAAAGGAATGGCCGAGCTAACCTCAGAAGACCCCATGTCAATTGAGTGCTACCTACATAACCCCTATTGTTAGGGCCTCAAGCCAATGTAGTTTTCCCTAAAAAGGAGGAAGAGGGTTGGTTGTGGACTGGGTTTGGATGAATTCAAGTCATGGTCAAAGGTAAGATAGTTTGTCCATCAGGTAGATGAACAAATGGATGTGGTCGAGATAACCCTAGAAGACGTCATGTAATCTGAGTGCTGCCTACATAGCCCATTTTGGAAAGGCCTCAGACCAATGTAGTCCAGACAAAGAGTCAAAGTGGTCGATGATTGGTCTTGGTCATGATGATGAAGGGTAAGATGATGTTACAGCCTTTTCCATATTGTGTGATGGTGTATTCTGTAACATTGGTTGAGAGTTCTTTCATCCCTAGCAAGTTTCCATATCAGTGATGGAGGTATGCTAAAAATGAATTGAGTTTATTTATGCTTTAGCAAGTAATGGTTTAAGCTTAACATAAATTATGTCTGGTCAATAGTTTCCATGTGTATTAGTTTCCATAGAAACTATGTGAAATGGACTATGTCATGTTGGTGGTCTAAAAATGTTTGGTTTGATTTGGGTATGGTTGAGAAAATGATTTGGTTAGAGGTGACCAAGATGTGTCAGAAGTGAAAGGTGTGTTTCTCTTTCATTAACAAGGACCATAATGATGGCATAGATAGGGGTTTGTTTAGAAACAAAAGCCCCGTTCATCCATTATGTCGTTGACCAGTGGTTGTGTTTAGAGAAGTAGTCGAATCACTTGACGTTAAGTGAGCTCGAAATCCCTTGAGTATGTTGGGGTGATAAGTTTGATTATGTGATATGGAAGGGAGGGGGAACCCTTTTTGGCAGGAACAACTTTGCCCCTTTTATAAGTGACCCCAAGAATGACTATAGACAAGTCCATGACTTTATAGTTTGTCAGTCAGTTTTGTTTTTGGGCAGATTGATCGATGTGGGAAGTCTGTGAGGGGATATTGTTTTGCTTTGTGGTCATGTTGAGAAGCTGATCGATGCGGGAAGCTTCTGAGATAATGCTATGTAGGTAGCCAGAATTTAGGCATAGTCATCCTTCGAGGGAGTGGTCTATATTTTGCTTTGTATATTTTTGATATGACTTTGGCCTAGCTATCCTTCAAGGGAGCAGTCTAATAAATACAATGATTATATACCTGTCCTTCAAGGGAGCAGTCTATATTTATGATTTATGACCTTTTGAGATAGGCATCCCAATTTTGTATATATATTTTTGATTTTTTTGTTGTTTTTTGACTGGACTTTTGGTCATGGACTTGACTATATAGGTTTAGAGGGTTTCCCTTTTATTAGGACAAAGCATTCATGCTTGACAAAAGGGTTGACTAATGTTTGCAGGGTTGAGGGTTGAAAAGGAATAGGAATGACGATGATGGGAGGTTGCTCAAGGGATCGAGCTCAAGTTAAACATCAAGTGAATAATTACTTGACTAATAGTAGACTGGTCAAAGATGCAAGGCACAAAGGGGCTCAGATTCTGATAACTCCCTGACCCATGCTTGTGTTATGATGTAAGGTCTGAGTTAATTAGGAGCAAACTTACCTCGTTTGCTTCGTTCCAAAGTGGTCACATGTTGGAGATGAGTAAGAAGTTGGTTGATGCTTGGTTGGTTGATGTATGGTGTTTGGTCAAGGTTTGGTCGAGACCTGGTCGAGGCTTGGTTGATATTTGGTTGGTTGAAGTATGGTGTTTGGTCAAGGCTTGGTTGATATTTGGTTGGTTGAAGTTTGGTCGAGGCTTGGTTGAAGTGGATGGTTGGTCGAGGTTGATAGTTAGGGTAAGGTTGAATTCCCCCAGCTGCTAGGGAGAATGTTTGATAGATTTAGTTTGAGAGGGTAAGATCTTGATTTGCCAGGTTGAAAGTAGGAATCCTAAAATCATGAATGGTGACAGAGGAAATAGTTGGTAATGATTTGATTAAAGCGATTAATGGTTGGGGGCTATCAGGTCAGATCTCCATTGATTATAAGGCTTTGATCAAGGTTTGATGATGCTGTGGAGAGTTTTGTATGAGATCATACAAAGACATCTTCACAAGGGTCGTGTGGTTAGGTTGTTTCACCATGGAGTCAGGGATTGTCTTTGAGGATCCTAGTCGAGATGTGCCCAAGATAGTAATCTTGGGTTTTGGTTGTGATGAAGGCTTGGTAGATGGGGATGTCCAATGGATAGAAACATGTCTTTTCCCTTTATCTTTTTGGGTCGGAGGGTTGGTGGTCAAGTTGACTGTGTTAATTTAAAATAATGGGGTAAAAGGCAGTGGAGGGACCATAGTCTAGTGTTGTGATCCCGACTTAGGTGATGATGTTTGTGAAGTATGTGATGGTGTCAAAGATTTGGTAAAGGGGTAGTCAAGAGGATCATTGATGAGAAGGGTATCCTTTTTTTGGTGTTGATGAATGACAGTTTTAAGAGTGCAACAATGCTCAATGTCATGTCTCGGTGTGCAATGATACTAACAAAATTTAGTGTTGTCAAACCAAGATGGTCTTGATCCAAGAGTTGATGAGTGTGAAGGTGAGGAGGTATGGAAAGCATGGTATGATGTTGAAGGTTTGTTGATAATATGGTCAAGAAAAAGGGTGTCTTTCTCCAACCATTGGTGAATGACAACCTTGAGGGCGCAACAATGCTCAGTGTCATGTCTTGGCGTGCGATGATATGCACAAATTTTAGTGTCATCGAACCAGGGCGGTTTTGGTCTGAGAGATTGGTATGGTTTAAGAGGTGAAAGACTGATGCGAGAAGACTGTAAAAGTTGTCATAACAGTAATGCATAAGAACCCGCCAATGGGTTTGCATGTTTTTTTGCAGTAGGGGTTGATGACTTTTATTTAGAAGTCATAGGAGGCATTGGTCATTTTGAAGGAAATATATGTTTAATGGGTAAAGGGGATAATAGAGGAAATTTGCCTCTATGAGTTGTTGGAGTAGGAAGCACTCCTATTAAGGTGGATGGATATGGGCCCAAAATAGAGGACAATGAGGAAGGTGGGAGAGGAATTCTCCAGTGTGGTTTAGTGGCCTTCTTTGGTTTGGTTTGAGGGTCACTATTATGCAAGGCAAGATTAGATATGGGGCAAACACCAAGAGATTTAATCTCTTTTGGCATGGTGTATGCTTGCGTGGATTTGGGTTCAGATGTGGATGGAGGTGAGTGAGATGTAGCGATCTCAGGAAAAAGGCAAGAGAAAAATGTCACTGGGTTTTCCTCAATCGAAGTGGGTGAAGAGACAGGTTCTTCTCTTGGTGGAGAAGAAATTGGAGAATGTGGCTCCTTAAGAGGGTAGAGGGCAGGGATGATGGTGCCTTCTACTTGTGGTTGAGGAGTAGGAAGGGTATGGTCCCCCATTGGTAGGAGGAAGGATGAAGGTGGGGCTAATGGCATTGGTATGGTCGAAGCGTCCTCTAATATAAGAGAGGTCGATGGAGAACTAATAGGAGAAGAAGACTTTTCTACTTGTGATGGATGAATATGAGAATAAAGCTCTTCTACCTGTGGAGAAGGTTGGTCAAGGACAAGAGGTGAGACCGTGTTGACCGTGTGTATATCATGCTCTTGAGAGCTATCGGCCATGGTCTAGACATTGTTTTGGGTAGGAGGATGGTTAGAAAAAGGTTGTTTGAAGATGTTGATGTGTTGATTAGGTGGTGCATTTGGGTTATCCAAAACAAGATCTCCCTTATCTATCATGTCTTGGACAATGTTCTTGAAGGTCCGGTAGTTGTTTATGTCATGGCCTTGGACACGGTGATAGTGACAAAAGTCATTTTCTCTATACCATGAAGGGATAGGTTTTATGGTGTCGAATTGAGGTGGTTAGATTGGAGAGAGATTGAGGACCCCCTGCTTGACGAGTTTATCCAAAACAGAAGCGTATGATTCTCCTATAGGAGTATACTGACGTTGTATGTACCGTTGTTGGAATTGTTTTGTGATGCTTTGTGATGTTGATGGTTGAGATTGGTTAGTTTTTGTTGATGATGGTGATCTAATGACCATAGTGTTTGCCACTCTTTTGGACTTGGAGTGGGAAGAAGAAGGTCTGGAAGAAGAAGGGTCATCAGTTTTTGCGTTGATATTACGCAATTTGACCATGTTTTCTTCAATAGCACAGAGTTCGAGCTTTCGGGCCATGGTGAAAGCTTCGTCAAAAGTGTATAATATTTGAACTCATAAGGTGGATGAGATGTGCATGGCACATGCTCGAGAGAAGAGCTCAATGAGCTCGGGTTGAGGTAAAAGGAAGGAGAGTTGGTTGATTAAGCCTCTCCAACGGGTGACAAAATCGGCTATGGATTCATCATCGAATTGTTTGATAGAGTATAAGTCTGTGATTGAGACCTTTTTGGTGATATTAATCAAAAAGTGGTCAAGGAAAAGTTGGGCTAGCTGAGTGAATGAAAAGATAGAGTGACTAGTAAGAGAACTATACCAATCGAGGGCAGGGCCAGAAAGCGACATGAGAAATGTGCATAGCAATAACGCATCGTCATGTGATATGAGATAACAAGCATGTCTGAATGCTCGCATGTGTTGCTGTGGGTCTTCCTTACTCTAGAAGTGAGTAAACTTAGGAAGTTCCCACTGACTAAGATAGGGCCAGATTGGGATAGAAGGATGGATGGGTTCGTTGCAAATTTGGTCATATAAAAGAGCATTGCTTGAACCAGAAATGGAAGCCTCAAGATTAGACATTTTGTCCATCAATATCTTGATGAGATCGGCTGACAGATTGGCAGATGGGGCACCCCCTAAGTTATAAGGCACTTGGAAGGTGCTAGAAGAGGCGTATGACGTAGTCGGTTGTGCTTGTATAGGTGCAACATGTTGATAGGTAGTTATAGGGACAGAAGTGGAAGCTAAGGGTGGTTGGGTCATGAAGGTAGAAGGCATAAGTTGACTAGATACTGCCAAAGGTGGTTGCATGGTGGGATTGGCAAAAGGAGAGGTAGACACTCCTACATTTATAGGCACAAGAGTGTGTGGAGTTGAGACAATCAAATTCTGATATGATGTAGAACTTGGTTGAATTTTGTGTGGTTGAGGGGGTAATGAAACCCCAATGGAGGTCGGTCCAAAAATAGATGGGGAGGCCAAACTTTGCATATTGGCCATGGTTGGGTTAATGGTTGAGGCAATAGTCTAAGTCATAAAAGTCTGGGTAGCAGATGGTGTTGATGTCATCGCCGCTTCACCCGAAAGGTCTCGCGTTTGGTTTCTTGTGAGATAGTGTTGGAGAGCCTTAACATTGTGGTCAAGGAGTCTCTCAAAGTTTGGGTCCCCTTCAGGGATAATTGAAGGTTGATTTGGAGTTGGTCAGATAAGATTTCATTCAGTCTCTAAATGATACTCCATTAGAGGACTAGGCATAGATGGCGAAGGCAAAAGTGGTCATTGCCTCCCGTGGTCAAGAAGAGTCCTGGTTTGAATACGTGTCAAAACCATTCAAGGTAAGAAAGGTCAGGTTCCAGAAACTATATTTTTTCAATCTCAAAAAACCAGAATGGGTGTTGGACAACAAGAAAGTCAAGTTTTAAGCTTGTTATTTTGAGAAGAAAAATTTGGACAGTGACCGACGTCGATTGAAAAATTGATGTCGGTGAAATATATTGCTGATGTCAGTCATATAACTGATGCCAGTGAAGTATGGTTGCCGAGGTTGGTGGTAAAACTGATGTCGATTACTGTGTTTTCCAGAAACTCAAAAAATTTGAGAGTTTTTGGAAGAAAGAAGAAAACGTCCTCACTAGCTCAAAAAACCAGATAAAGATAGAAAAAAATATGAAGACAAGCAGACCCTAATGTTAATTCCTATGAATAGTTTTTAGAATCCTATTGGCTTATGCCTTAGATGAATGTGTTTGGGAAGTTGGCTTCTAGAGTGGGTCTTAGAAGAAGTAGTTTAAGGTTGGTTTCAGGTTAGTTTCAGTGCTCAAGAGTCTGTGTTAGGTTTCGTACGTGGCCTGGTGCTAAGGAGCAAGCTCCCCTCACTTCACAAGCCCAGTGATAAGCTAGTCTCGCTTAGCCAGTATATACTTCCCATAGATATTATCTTCTACCAGAGAATAGAGTGGGATTTCCCCTTGGTGGTGAAGTCCAAGTGGGATTGCCGGGACGGGTAAGGTATCCGCTAGGTGATGAAATCCTAGTCGAACCTTGTCTCAGGTAAGTTTTGATGTTTGATTTGTGCAAGTGATTTGGTCATGTAACATAAGTGTGCTACGATTAATTCATGATGTGGTTCTAATTACTAGATGTGTGAGCTAATAATGCAAGTAGAAATGAAATGCAAAAGATTTTAAGCCCAAGTCAAAATGTGTCATTTTGATGAAAACAAGTTGAGAAAGGGTCAAGAGTATGAACTTTGACTAGTCTAGATGCAAGAAGAAACAAAAAGAATGATTGTTTTTAACTTTGCTCATAGTGTCTTTTGGAAGAGATAGAGGAAAAAGATGCAAAGAGAGACCTAATGCACCTATATGAAAAGTATGCTTAGAAGAAAAAAGTATGAACCCAAGGAGAATTCCTAGGATCCCACTGGGCGTGCCAGAACTTTAGTCAATCAAAACTTTTGCATCAGCAACGAGTCTTCTACATCAGCAACAAGTCCCTAACACCTCTGGCTCTTCTCCAAGTAAGAAGGTAAGTATTCCTCTTTTGTTCCAGTTTTGTATTTTAGAATGTATTTATATTCAGTCTCTGTTTGCTACTTCTAAGTACTGTAGCCCAAACTAGCTCAACTATCAATCAGACCCAGCTATCAACCAAACCAATCAGACACTCTTCTTGGGGAGGCTGAAAAGCCCTCCTCTTAACCAGACCCCTCTTAACACCCTGTCCTCAACCTGACTCCCTCCTAAGACCCTATCCATCGACCAGCAACCCTGCACAGACTCCCAGACTACCGCAGACCCCTTTTGTCGACCACAGACTTCCTTTGAGACCTGTCCATAGGCTACTGCCCTCACCGACGTCGGTAGGATAACCAACGTCGGCAGACTTGACCAATCGACACCGGTAGCCTAACCGATGTCGGCGACTATGGAAGACTGACAGCAACATACAGGTACACATATCTTTGTTTCCTTTACTTAGTCTTCCATTTTTTTTATCAGACATTTTCTTTATCAACAAGTGGACTGACACCCTTCTAAGAAGTCTTTGCACTTCTGGAACCAAGCATATCACTTGGCAGTCCACCTTACATCCATCTAACAACCTTTTTGTTTAAGTCTTTTTCTTCTGTAGGTGTCATCCTCCATAGCCAAAGAGGAGTTTCCTCAACGTTTGGATAACGGTGCGCAAACCTCATCCGGGTAACATCTGACCCTAGACCATTTCTTAGTTTCTTACTTTCTTTGAATGTAGAATAGCAAAAATAGTTTGAAACATTCTGGCACACCTGGTGGGACCTTAGGAGTTTTCCTTGGGTTCATACTCTTTCCTCTAAAGACAAAACTTTCATATAGGTGCATTAGGTCTCTCCTTACATCTCTCTTCCTCTATCTCTTCCAAAAGACACTATCAACAAAGTTTAAAAGAATCATTTTTTTCTTTCTTTACTGCATCTTAGACTAGTCAAAGTCATACTCTTCAACCCTTTCTCAACTTGTTTTCATCTGAACGACACATTTTGACTTGGGCTTAAAATCTTTTGCATTTCATTTCTGCTTGCTTGCATTATTAGCTTTCACATCTAGTAATTTAAACTGCATCATGAATAAAGCGTAGGCCACTTATGTTACATGACCAAATCACTTGCACAAAATCAAACATCAAAAATTACCTGAGACAAGGTCTGACTAGGATTTCATCACCTAGCAGATACCTTACCCGTCTCGGCAATCCCACTTGGACTTCACCACCAAGGGGAAAGCCCACTCTATTCTCTGGCAGAGGATAATCTCTAGGAGAAGTATATACTGGCTAAGCAAGACCAGCTTATCACTAGGCTTGTGAAGTGAGGGGAGCTTGCTCCTTAGCACCAGGCCACGTACAAAACCTAACATAGACTCTTGAGCACCGAAACTAACTTGAAACCAACCTTAGACTACTTCTTCTAGGACCTGCTCTACAAGCCAACTTCCCAAATACATTCATCTAAGGCATAAGCCAACAGGATTCTAAAAACTATTTGTAGGAATTAACGTTAGGGTCTGCTTGTCTTCATCTTCTTTTTTGTCTTTATCTGGTTTTTTGAGCTAGTGAGGACATTTTCTTCTTTCTTCCAAAAACTCTCAAATTTTCTGAGTTTCTGGAAAACACAGTAACCGACATTAGTTTTACCACCAACGTCGACAACCATACTTCACTGGCATCGGTTATATGACCGACATCTACAATATATTTCACCGACATTGGTTTTTTAACTGACGTCGGTCACTGTCCAAATTTTTCTTCTCAAAACAACAAGCTTAAAACTTGACTTTCTTACTATCCAACACCCATTCTGGTTTTTTGAGATTGAAAAAACACATTTTTTGGAACCTAACCCTTCTTACCTTGAATGTTTTTGACACGTAGCCAAACCAAGACTCTTCTTGACCATGCGAGGCAATGAACGCTCTCACCTTTGTCATCTATGCCTAGTCCTCTAATGGAGTATCATTTAGACACCGAACAAACTCCTACCCAACCAACTCCCAATAAACCTTCAATTGTCCCCAAAGGGGACCCCAACTTTGAGAGACTCCTTGACCATAATGTCAAGGCTCTCCAACACTATCTCGCAAGAAACCAAACGCGTGACCTTTCGGGTGAAGCGGTGATGACATCAACACCATCCGCTACCTAGCCTTTTATGACTTAGACTATTGCCTCAACCATTAACCTGACCATGGCCAATATGCAAATTTTGGCCTCCCCATCTATTTTTGGGCTGACCTCCATCAGGGTTTCATTACCCCCTCAACCACATGCAATTCAACCAAGTTCTACATCATACCAAAACTTGATTGTCTCGACTCCACACACTCTTGCGCCTATAAATGCAGGAGTGTCTACCTCCCCTTTTGCCAATGCCGCTATTCAACCACCTTTGGCGGTATCTAGTCAACTTATGCCTTCTACCTTCATGATGTAACTGCCCTTGGCTTCCACTTTTGTCCCTGTGATTAGTCATCAATACGTTGCACCTATACAAGCATAACCAACTACGTCATACGTCTCTTCTATCACCTTCCAAGCGCCTTACAACCTAGGGGGCACCCCATCTACCAATCCATTAGCCGATCTCATCAAGATGCTATTGGACAAAATGTCTAGTCTTGAGGCTTCTATTTCTAGTTCAAGCAATGCTCTTTCATATGACCAAATTTGCAATGAACCCATTCATCCCTTCGTCCCAATCTGGCCGTATCCCAGTCAGTGGGAGCTTCCTAAGTTTACTCACTTCTAGAGTAAGGAAGACCAGCAGCAACATCTAGAAGCATTCAGACATGCTTGTTATCTCATAACACATGATGATGTGTTATTACTACGCACGTTTCCCATGTCACTTTCTGGCCTTTCCCTCGATTGGTATAGTTCTCTTACCAGTCACTCTATCTTTTTGTTCACTTAGCTATCCCAACTTTTCCTTGACCAATTTTCGATCAATATCACCAAAAATGTCTCAATCATGGACCTATATGCTATCAAACAATTTGACGATGAATCCGTAGCCAATTTTATTGCCCGTTGGAGAGGCTTAATAAACCAACTCTCCTTCCCTTTACCTCAACCCAAGATCATTGAGCTCTTCTCTCGAGCATGTGCCATGCACATCTCATCCACCTTGCGAGTTCAAACATTTCACACTTTTGACGAAGCTTTCACCATGGCCCAAAAGCTTGAACTCCGTGCTATTGAAGAAAATAGGGTCAAATTGTGTAATATCAATGCAAAAATTGATGACCCTTCTTCTTCCAGACCTTCTTCTTCCCACTCCAAGTCTAAAAGAGTGGCAAACACTGTGGTCATTAGATCACCATCATCAACAACAACCAACCAATCTCAACCTTCAACATCACAAAGCATCACAAAACAATTCCAACAATGGTACATACAACGTCAGTATACTCCTATAGGAGAATCATACGCTTCTATTTTGGATAAACTCATCAAGCAGGGGGTCCTAAATCTCCATCCAATTCGACCAACTCAATTTGACCCTGCAAAACCTATCCCTACATGGTACAAAGAAAATGACTCTTGTCACTATCATCGTGTCCAAGGCCATGACATAAACAACTGTCGGACCTTCAAGAACATTGTCCAAGACATGATAGATAAGGGAGATCTTGTTTTAGATAACTTGAATGCGCCACCCAATCAACACATCGACATCTTCAAACAACCCTTTCCTAACCATCCTCCTAGCCAAAACAATGTCCAAACCATGGCCGATAGCTCCCAAAAGCATTATATATGCACAGTCAACACGGTCTTGCCTCTTGTCCCTGACCAACCTCCTTCACAGGTAAAAGAGCCTTCTTCTCCTATTAGTTCTCTAATGACCTCTCTTATATTGGAGGATGCTTCAACCATACCAATGCCATTAGCCCCACCTTCATCCTTCCTCTTACCAATGGAGGACCATACCATTCCTACTCCTCAACCACAAGTAGAAGGCACCATCATACCTACCCTCTATCCTCTTGAGGAGTCACATTCTCCAATTTATTTTCCATCAAGAGAAGACCCTGTCTCTTCACCCACTTCAACCGAGGAAGACCCAGTGACAGTTTTCTCTTGCCTTTTGCTTGGGATCACTACATCTCACTCACCTCTGTCCACATCTGAACCCAAACCCACACAGGCATCCACCATGCCAAAAGAGATTAAATCTCTTGGTGATTGCCCCATATCTAATCTTGCCTTGCATAATAGTGGCCCTCAAACCAAATCAAATAAGGCCACTAAACCACACTAGAGAATTCCTCCCCCACCTTCATCATTGCCCTCTATTTTGGGCCCACATCCATCCACCTTAATAGGAGTGCTTCCTACTCCAACACCTCATAGAGGAAAATTTCCTCCATTATCCCCTTTACCCATTAAACATATATTTCCTCCAAAATGAACAATGCCTCCTATGACTTCTAAACAAAATTCATCAACCCCTACCGCAACAAAACACGCAGACCCATTGGCAGGTTCTTATGCCTTATTGTTACAATAACTTTTACAGTCTTTTCGCATCAGTCTTCCACCTCTTAAACCATACCAATCTCTCAGACCAAAACCACCCTGGTTCGATGACACTAAAATTTGTGAGTATCATCTCACACTGGGACATGACACTGAGCATTGTTGTGCCCTCAAGGTTGTCATTCGCCAATGCTTGGAGAAAGACACCCTTTTTCTTGACCATATTATCAAAAAACCTTCAACATCATCCCATGCTTCCCATACCTCCTCACCTTCACACTCATCAACTCTTGGATCAAGACCATCTTGGTTCGACAACACTAAATTTTGTCACTATCATCGCTCACCGGGACATGACATTGAGCGTTGTTGCGCTCTTAAAACTGTCATTCATCAACACTAGAAAAAGGATACCCTTCTCATCAACGATCCTCTTGACTACCCCTTTGTCAAATCTTTGACACCATCACATGCTTCAAAAACATCATCACCTAAGTCGGGATCACAACACCAGACTATGGTCCCTCCACCGCCTTTTACCCCATTATTCAAAATCAACACAGTCAACTTGACCACCAGCCCTCTGACCCAAAAAGATAAAGGGAAAAGACATGTTTCTATCCCTTGGACATCCCCATCTACCAAGCCTTCATCACAACCAAAACCCAAGATTACTATCTTGGGCACATCTCGACCAACATCCTCAAAGACAATCCCTGACTTCGTGGTGAAACAACCTCACCACATGACCCTTGTGAAGATGTCTTTGTATGATGTCATACAAAACTCTCCACAGCATCATCAAACCCTGATCAAAGCCTTACAATCAATGGAGATCCGACCTGATGACCCTCAACCATTAGCTACTTTAATCAAATCATTACCAACTATTTCCTCTGTCACCATCTGTGATTTTAGGATTCCTACTTCCAACCTAGTAGATCAAGATCTTACCCTCTCAAACTAAATCTGTCAAACATTCTCCTTAGTAACTGGGGGAATTTGACCTTACCCTAACTATCAACCTTGACCAAACTTCGACCAAGCCTCGACCAACCTTCGACTTCGACCAAGCCTCGACAAAACTTCAACCAACCAAATATCAACCAAGACTCAACCAGGTCTCGACCAAACCTCAACCAAACATCAACCAACCCTTTTAATCATGACCTCAACCAAACATCTATAACATGTGACCAATTTGGAATGAAGCAAATGGGGCAAGTTTTCTCCTAATTGATTCAGACCTTACATCATAACACAAGCATGGATCAGGGACTTATTAGAATCTAAGCACCTTTATGCCTTGCATCTTCGACCAGTCTACTGTTAGTCAAGTAATTATTCACTTGACATTTAACTTGAGCTCGATCCCTTGAGAAGCCTCCCATCATCGTCATTCCTATTCCTTTCAACCCTCAACTCTGCAAACATTAGTTAATCCTTTTGTCAAGCATGAATGATTTGTCCTAATAAAAGGGAAACCCTCTAAACCTCTATAGTCAAGTCCATGAACAAAATTCCAGTTAAAAAACAACAAAAAAATCAAAAATATATATACAAAATTAAGATGCCTATCTCAAAAGGTCATAAATCATAAATATGGACTGCTCCCTCGAAGGACAGCTATATAATTGTTGTATTTACTAGATTGCTCCCTTGAAGGATAGGTAGGCCAAAATCATATCAAAAATATACAAATCAGAATATAGACCACTCCCTCGAAGGATGGCTATGCCTAAATTCTGGCTACCTAGACATCATTATCTTAAAAGCTTCCCGCATCGATCAGCTTCTCAACATGACCACAAAGCAAACAACATCCCGTTGCAGACTTCCTGCATCGATCAGTCTGCCCCCAAAAAAAAAACTGACTGACAAACTATAAAGTCATGGACTTGTCTATAGTCATTCTTAGGGTCACCTATAAAAGGGGCAAAGTTGTTCCTGCCAAAAAGGGTTCCCCCTCCCTTCCATATCACATAATCAAACTTATCACCCCAGCATACTCAAGGGATTTCGAGCTCACTTAACGTCAAGTGATTCGACTACTTCTCTAAACACAACCACTAGTCAATGATGTAATGCATGAACGGGGCTTTTGTTTTTAAACAAACCCCTATCTATGCCATCATTATGGTCCTTGTCAATGAAAGAGCAATGCACCTTTCACTTTTGACACATCTTGGTCACCTCTAACCAAATCATTTTCTCAACCATACCCAAATCAAACCAGACATTTTCAGACCACCAACATGACATAGTCCATTTCACATAGTTTCTATGGAAACCAATACACATGGAAACTATCGACCAGACACAATTTATGTTAAGCATAAACTATTACTTGCTGAAGCATAAATAGACTCAATTCATTTTTAGCATACCTCCATCATTGATATGGAAACTTGCTAGGGATGAAAGACCTCTCAACCAATGTTACAGAATACACCATCACACAATATGGAAAAGGATGTAACATCATCTTACCCTTCATCATCATGACCAAGACCAATCATCGACCACTTTGACTCTTCATCTAAACTACATTGGTCTGAGGCCCTTCCAACATGGGTTATGTAGGCAACACTCAGATTACATGATGTCTTCTGGGGTTAGCTCGACCACATCCATCTGTTCATCTACCTGATGGACAAAATATCTTACCTTTGACCATGACTTGACTTCGTCCAAACCCAGTCCACAACCAACCCTCTTCCTCCCTTTTAGGGAGAACTACATTGGCTTGAGGCCCTAACAACAGGGGCTATGTAGGCATCACTCAGTTGACATGAGGTCTTCTGAGGTTAGCTCGGCCATTCCTTTGACCACCTCAACCAATGACCTTGGAGATCGCGCCTATCTCCTTTGACTCTGGCCATTTCCAAGACAATGTTGCCTTGGCTGTTTTTGCATGTATGTTACCTCACGAATGGTTAGCAAAATTGTTCGCAACCCATTTTGACCCTCACAAGTACTAGGATCGCGAGCAAGTTAATCCCCACTACTTGTGACATTTTTGTGTTTCCAAGAGCACTTCCTGAGCCTGGGATACTTGGAACACGATGACCATTAGAGCTATAGCTTAGATCGAATAACCCAATCAGCTACGACTAAATACTGGGGCCTAGTTATTTTAATTTTGGCACTCCTTGACCTTTGACCTGCAACAATTTAACCTGATGATCTTGTGAAGTGGTATGCATGCAATCTCAACTTTTACAATGATCACCTCAACCTTCACCATATCCATCCACTCTCTGTCAAATCAGTACCTGATTTCAAGTTTCCTTCTCTCGACTCCTACTTTGAGGGGGAATACCTCATCCCATAATTGGGGCAATCAACATTCATTTTTGTCTTGTAGTTCATCAGAACAACCAACAAGACGGAAAAAAAAAACCTCGTCCCATACCTGGGGCAATCAACTCCTATTTTTGTCTTGCAGCTCATCCAGAACAACCAACAAGACAAAAGGTGGCAAATGTAGACACTGAAATTGTGTCTACTCCCTTGGTCGACTCCCCCTTGGTCCCTTTTTAACTTCTAACCATGCCTAACCTATGTCTTATTAATTTAAAATAATCATCTATTTTAAATTAATAATTCTCTCTCTCCCTTGACACCTCACCTCTCTTAGGATACCTCTTCTTGGATGACCTCCACTACCCCATGCCAAGTCTTAAATGCCTTAAGAGCCCATTTCATTCTCCCACTCATCCTCACATTTATTTATCCACCTTCGACCATTTTTGCATGACAATTGCCCCTGGCAGTTGGAGGAATGGGCAAAAGGCTAATTTTATCCCTTTTTTCATTATTCTAGCTGTCAATGTCGGTTACCAGTCGGCTGACGCCGGCGGGATTGCGGATGTCAGTTGCTTAAGACAGGCCCGATGACAAATTTTGGTCTCTCTCTCAATCCTCTTCCCCTAAATGCAAAAATCCTCTTACACCCAGACTTTGACCTCTCCCTCTCTCTCTCCCAGACACACATTAGGTATCATAGGTTATAGGGATTCTACATCAGTCACTCTGCCTCTTTGCAAGAAGTCTTCTACGTCAGCAACAAGTCTTCTACATCAGCAACAAGCATTCACACCTCTGCCTCTGCTCCAAGCAAGAGATAAGTATTTGTCTTTTCTGTCATTTTAGTAGCTTAGGATGTATTTGTAATCAGTTTTCTATTTATTGCTTCTAAGCCATATTATCTAGACAAGACCCAGCCTTCAACCAGATCAGGCCTGACTCTCTTCCCAAAAACACTGAGAGGCCTTTCCCATACTCTTACCCCTTTTCTTCACAACCTATCCCCTACCTTTTCTCCCTCTTAAAGATCCTATCTACTATCTAGCATCCTTTACACAGACCCATACTACCACAGACCATTCTACAGACCATTCTGTCGACCAGAAACCCGTCCAGACCCTGTCCAAGACCATTTCCCCGACCGACGCCGGCCACCAGGCCCATTTCCCCCACTGACATCGATAGACTTGACCAACTGACTTCGGTAGCCTAACCAACGTCAGTGACTGTGGAAGACTGACAACAACACACAGGTATGTATATCTTTATTTCTTTTGCTTAGTTTTCCATTTATTTCTTCATTATCAAAGGTTTTCTTTATCAATCAGTGGACTGACACCCTTCTAGGAAGTCTTTGCACTTCTGGGATCAAGCTTTTGCTTGGCAGTCCACCTTACATCCATCTAACAACCTCTTTTTTTAAGTCTCTTTCTTCTACAGGTGTCATCCTCCACAACCAAAGAGGAGTTCCCTCAACGTCTGGATAATGGTGTGTAGACCTCATCCGAGTATCATCTAACCCTAGACCATTCTCTTAGTTTCTTACTTCCTTTGAATGTAGAAAAGCGAAAATAGTTTGAAACATTCTGGCATCAGTAATGAGTCTTCTACATGATTTCGGTGTCTACGTTTGCCCCTTTTTGTCTTGTTGGTTATTCTGGACGAACTGCAAGACAAAAATAGTAGTTGATTGCCCCAGATATGGGATGATGTTTTTTTTTCCATCTTGTTGGTTGTTCTAATGAACTATAAGACAAAAATGAATGTTGATTGCCCTGATTATGGGATGAGGTCTGCGCACCACAGAGTGTTTACACTGAAATCATCTGATTGCCCTTAATCATCTGTAAGGTTGTTAGAATGTTTCAAACCAAAATCAAGAGGTTGTTAGTCCCATAATGTAGACACCAAAATCGTGTCTACTCCTTGGTTGACTCTCCCCCCTTGGTCCCCTTAGTCCACTTCCTAGCATTCCTAACACACGCTTATTAATTTAAAATAATCATTTATTTTAAATTAATAACATTCCCCCTTGACACCCCCTTTGACACTTCACCCATGACACATCATCCTCCCTTTGGATTCCCTTTCCCTTGGATACCCTCATTTATCACCCTATGACCTATTCCAACTTCCTCTCCACTAATCCTCACGTTTATTTATCCACCTTCGACCATTCTCCCATGACAATTAGACCTGGCAGTTTGAAGAATGCGCAAAAGGCTAATTTTAGCCCTTTTTCCATTATTTTAGCTGCCAATGTCGATTACCTATTAGCCAATGCCAGTGGTATTGCCGATGTCAGTTTCTTAGGACTGGCCTGAAGGTGAATTCTGGTCTCTCCTCTCTTGATCCTCTTCCCCTGAATGCAAAAATCCTCTTGCGCTTAGACTTTGATCTCTCCCTCTCTCTCTCCTAGACACACATTAAGTATCATAGGTTACAGGGATTCTGCATTAGTCACTCTGCCTCTTTGCAAGGAGTCTTTTGCATTAGCAACAAGTCTTCTACATCAGTAACAAGCGTTCACACCTCTGCCTCTGCTCCAAGCAAGAGATAAGTATTTCTCTTTTCTGTCATTTTAGTAGCTTAGGATGTATTTGTAATTAGTTTTTTGTTTATTGCTTCTAAGCCATATTATCCAAACAAGACCCAACCTTCAACCAGACTAGGCCTGACTCTCTTCCCAAAAATGCTGAGAGGCCTTTCCCATACTTTTACCCCTTTTCTTGACAATCGATCCCCTGCCTTTTGTCCCTCCTAAAGACCCTGTCTACTGTCTAGCATCCTTTACACAGACTGAGACTACCATAGACCATTTTGCAAACCATTCTATCGACCAAAAACCTGTCCAGACCCTGTCCAAGACCATTTCCCCGACTGACACCTACCACCAGGATCATTTCCCCCACCGACATTGGTAGACTAATCGACGTCGGTAGACTTGACCAACCGATGCTGACAGCCTAACCGACGTCGGTGACTGTGGAAGACTGACACTAGCACACAGGTACGTATATATTTTTTTCCTTTGCTTAGTCTTCCATTTATTTCTTTATTATCAGACATTTTCTTTATCAATCAATGGATTAACACCCTTACAAAAAGTCTTTGCACTTCTGGGATCAAGCTTTTGCTTGGCAGTCCACCTTACATCCATCTAACAACCTCTTTGTTTAAGTCTCTTTCTTCTGTAGGTGTCATCTTCCACAACCAAAGAGGAGTTCTCTCAATGTCTAGATAATAGTGTGCAGACCTCATCCAGGTATCATCTAACCCTAGACCATTCTCTTAGTTTCTTACTTCCTTTGAATGTAGAAAAGTGAAAACAGTTTGAAACATTCTGGCACACCCGGTGGGACCCTAGGAATTCTCCTTGGGTTCATACTTTTTTCTTCCAAGCATACTTTTCATATAGGTGCATTAGGTCTCTCTTTGCATCTTTTTCCTCTATCTCTTCCAAAAGACACTATCAGCAAAGTTAAAAAAAATCATTCTTTTTCTTTCTTCTTGCATCTAGACTAGTCAAAGTTCATACTCTTGACCCTTTCTCAACTTGTTTTCATCTGAATGACACATTTTGACTTGGGCTTAAAATCTTTTACATTTCATTTCTGCTTGCTTGAATTATTAGCTCACACATCTAGTAATTAGAACCGCATCATAAATTAATTGTAGCACACTTATGTTACATGACCAGATCACTTACATAAATCAAACATCAAAACTTACCTGAGACAAGGTTCGACTAGGATTTCATCACCTAGCCGATACCTTACCCGTCCCGGCAATCTCACTTGGACTTCACCACCAAGGGGAAATCCCACTATGTTCTCTGGCAGAGGATAAAATCTAGGGGAAGTATATACTAGCTAAGCAAGACTAGCTTATCACTGGGCTCGTGAAGTGAGGGGAGCTTGCTCCTTAGCATCAGGCCATGTATGAAACCTAATATAGACTCTTGAGCACCGAAACTAACCTGAAACCAACTTTAGACTACCTCTTCTAAGACTCGCTCTACAAGCCAACTTTCCAAACATTCATCTAAGGCATAAGCCAATAGGATTCTAAAAAAAATTATTCTTAGGAATTAACGTTAGGGTCTGCTTGTCTTCATCTTCTTTTTTGTCTTTATCTAGTTTTTTGAGTTAGTGAGGACGTTTTTCTTCTTTCTTCCAAAAAGTCTCAAATTTTTTGAGTTTCTGGAGAACACAATAACCAACATCAGTTTTACCACTGACGTCGATAACCTTACTTCGCTGGCATCGGTTATCTGACCGACATCGGCAGCCTATTCTCACCAACATCAATTTTTCAACCGACATCGGTCACTGTCTCAATCCTCTTCTCAAAACAACAACCTTAAAACTCGACCCTTTTTCTGTCAAACACCCATTCTAGTTTTTTGAGACTGAAAAACATAGTTTCTAGAACATGACCCTTCTTGCCTTGAATGGTTTTGACACACAGTCAAACTAGAACTCTTCTTGACCATGCAAGGCAATGACCACTCCCGCCTTTGCCATCTATGCCTAGTCCTCTAATGGGGTATCATTCAGAGATCAAATGAAATCCTACCCAACCAACTCCCAATAAACCTTCAATTGTCCCTGAAGGGGACCCAAACTTTGAGAGACTCCTTGACCACAATGTCAAGGCTCTCCAACACTATCTCGCAAGAAACCAAATATGAGACCTTTTGGGTGAAGCAGCAATGACATCAACACCATCTGCTATCCAACCTCTTATGACTCAGACTATCACCTCAACCATTAACCTGACCATGGTCAATACACAAAGTTTGGCCTCACCTTCTATTTTTGGACCGACCTCCATCAGGGTTTCATTACCCCCTCAACCACACGCAATTCAACCAAGTTCTACATCATACCAGAACTTGATTGTCTCAACTCCACACACTCTTGTACCTATAAATGTAGGAGTGTCTACCTCCCCTTTTGCCAATGTCGCCATGCAACCACCTTTGGCAGTATCTAGTCAACTTATGCCTTCTACCTTCATGACACAACTGCCCTTGGCTTCCACTTCTGTCCCTATGACTAGTCATCAATACATTGTGCCTATACAAGCACAACCGACTACGTCATATGCCTCTTCTAGCACCTTCCAAGTGCCTTACAACCTTGGGGGCACCCCATCTGCCAATTCGTTAGCCGATCTCATCAAGATGTTTATGAACAAAATGTCTAGTCTTGAGGCTTCCATTTCTGGTTCAAGCAATGTCCTTTCATATGACCAAATTTGCAATGAACCCATTCATCCCTCCGTCCCAACCCAATCGTATCCAAGTCAATGGGAGATTCCTAAGTTTACTCACTTTCAGAGTAAGGAAGACCCATAGAAACATCTACGAGCATTCAGACATGCTTGTTATCTCATAGCACATGACGATGCATTATTACTATGCACATTTCCCATGTCACTTTCTGGCCCTGCCCTCGATTTGTATAACACCTTTACCAGTCACTCTATCTTTTCATTCACTCAGCTAGCCCAACTTTTCCTTGACTATTTTTTGATCCATATCACCAAAAAGGTCTCTATTACAGATCTCTACTCTATCAGGCAGTTTGACGATGAATCAATAGCTAATTTTGTCGCCCGTTGGAGAGGCTTAATCAACCAACTCTCCTTCCCTTTACCTCAACCTGAGCTCATCGAGCTCTTCTCTCAAGCATGTGCCACGCATATCTCATCCACCTTGCGGGTTCAAACATTCTATACTTTTGATGAAGCTTTCACCATGGCCTGAAAGCTTGAACTCCACGCTATTGAAGAAAATAGGGTCAAATTGCGTAATACCAATGCAAAAACTGATGACCCTTCTTCTTCTAGACCTTCTTCTTCCCACTCCAAGTCTAAGGGAGTGGCCAATGCTATGGTCGTTAGATCACCATCCTCGACAATGACCAACCAACCTCAACCTTCAACATCACAAAGCATCACAAAATGATTCCAACAATGGTATATACAACATCAGTACACTCCTATAGGAGAATCATACGCTTCTGTTTTGGAAAAACTTGTCAAGCAGGGGGTCCTCAATCTCCCTCCCATTTGACCACCTCAATTCAACCCCTCAAAACCTATCCCTACCTGGTATAGGGAAAATGACTTCTGTCACTATCACCGTGTCCAAGGCCATGACATCAACAACTGCCAAACTTTCAAGTACATTGTCCAAGACATGATAGATAAGGGAGATCTTGTTTTGGACAACCCAAATGCACCACCCAATCAAAACATGGATATCTTCAAACACCCCTTTCCTAACCATCCTCATAGCCAAAACAATATCTAGACCATGGTCAATAGCTCCCAAGAGCATGATATACGCACAGTCAACACGATCTCACCTCTTGTCCCTGACCAACCTCCTCCACAGGTAGAAGAGCTTTATTCTCCTATTCATCCATCACAGGTAGAAGAGCTTTCTTCTCCTATTAGTTCTCCATCGACCTCTCTTATATTAGAGGATGCTTCAACCATACCAATTCCATTAGCCCCACCTTCATCCTTCCTCCTACCAATGGGGGACCATACCCTTCCTACTCCTCAACCACAAGTAGAAGGCACCATCATCCCTGCCCTCTACCCTCTTAAGGAGCCACATTCTCCAATTTCTTCTCCACCAAGAGAAGACCCTGTCTCTTCACCCACTTCGATTGAGGAAAACCCAGTGACATTTTTCTCTTGCCTTTTGCCTAAGATCGCTACATCTCACTCACCTCCATCCACATCTGAACCCAAATCCACGCAAGCATACACCATGCCAAAAGAGATTAAATCTCTTGGTGTTTGCCCCATATCTAATCTTGCCTTGCATAATAGTGACCCTCAAACCAAACCAAAGAAGGCCACTAAACCACACTGGAGAATTCCTCTCCCACCTTCCTCATTGTCCTCTATTTTGGGCCCATATCCATCCACCTTAATAGGAGTGCTTCCTACTCCAACACCTCATAGAAGCGAATTGCCTCCATTATCCCTTTTACCCATTAAACATATATTTCCTCCATAATGACCAATGCCTCCTAGGCCTCCAAAACAAAAGTCATCAACCCCTACTGCAACAAAACATGCAGACCTATTGGTGGGTTCTTATGCCTTGCTGTTATGACAATTATTGCAGTCTTCTCGCATCAGTCTTCCAACTCTTAAACCATACCAATCTCTCAGACCAAAACTGCCCTGGTTTGATGACACTAAAGTTTGTGCATATCATCACATGCCAGGTCATGACACTGAGCATTATTGTGCCCTCAAGGTTGTCATTCGCCAATGCTTAGAGAAAGACACCCTTATTCTTGACCATATTATCAACAAACCCTCAAAATCACCCCATGCTTCCCGTACCTCCTCACCTTCACACATATAAACTCTCAGATCAAGACCATCTTGGTTCGACAACACTAAATTTTGTCACTATCATCACACACCGGGACATGACACTGAGCATTGTTGCACTCTTAAAGCTGTCATTCGTCAACACCGTAAAAAGGATACCCTTCTCCTCAAGGATCCTGTTGACTTCCCCTTTGCTAAATCTTTGACACCATCACATGCCTCACAAACATCATCACTTAAATTAGGATCTCAACACTAGACTATGGTCCCTCAACCACCTTTAACCCCATTATTTGAAATCAACATAGTCAACTTGACCACCAACCCACCAACCCAAAATTATAAAGGGAAAAGACATGTTTTTATCCCTTGGACATCCTCAACTACCAAGCCTTCACCACAACCAAAACCCAAGATTACTATCTTGGGCACATCTCGACCAACATCCTCAAAAAAAATCCCTGACTCTGTGGTGAAACAACCTCACCACATGACCCCTGTGAAGATGTCTTTGTATGATCTCATACAAAACTCTCCATGGCATCATCAAGCCTTAATCAAAACCTTACAGGCAGTGGAGGTCCAACCCGAAGACCCCCAACCACTAGCCGCCTTAGTCCAACCATTCCTCAAACATTTTCCTTAGCAATTGGGGGAATTTGACCTTACCCTGACTACCATAACCTCGACCAAGCATCAACCTCAATCAAACCTTAACCAAACATCAACCAACCTTTTAATCATGACCTCGACCAAGCCTCGACCAAACCTTGACCAAACATCAACCAACCCTTTTAATCATGACCTCAACCAATCACCTTTAACATGTGACCAATTTGGAATGAAGCAAATAGGGCAAGTTTGCATCTAATTGATTCAGACCTTACATCATAACACAAGCATGGATCAAGGACTTATCAGAATCTTAGCACCTTTATGCCTTGCATCTTCGATCAGTCTACTATTAGTCAAGTAATTATTCACTTGACGTTTAACTTGAGCTCGATCCCTTGAGTAGCCTCCCATCATCGTCATTCCTATTTCTTTCAACCCTCAACTCTGCAAACATTAGTCAACCCTTTTGTCAAGCGTGAATGCTTTGTCCTAATAAAAGGTAAACCCTCTAAATCTCTATAGTCAAGTCCATGACCAAAAGTCTAGTCAAAAAAAAAATCAAATATATATATATATATATATATATATTATATATATATATATATATATATATATTATATAAATTTCGATGCCTATCTCAAAAGGTCATAAAGCTATAAATGTAGACTGCTCCCTTGAAGGATAGCTACATCATCATTGATGTATTTACTAGACTACTCCCTTGAAGGACAGCGAGGCCAAAGTCATATCAAAAGCATATAAAGCAGAATATAGACCACTCCCTCGAAGGATGGCTATGCCTAACTCTTGATACATACACAACATTATCTCAGAAGCTTCCCACATCGATCAGCTTCACAACATGACCACAAAACAAGACAACATCCCCTCGTAGACTTCCCGCATCGATCAGTCTGCACAAAAAAAAAACTGACTGACTAACTATAAAGTCATGGACTTGTCTAGGGTCACCTATAAAAGGGGCAAAGTTGTTCCTGCCACAAAGGGATCCCCCATCCATCTCACATAATCAAACCTGTCACCCCAACATACTCAAGGGATTTCGAGCTCACTTAACATCAAGTGATTTGATTGCTTCTCTAACACAACCACTGGTCAACGATGCAATGCATTAATGGGGCTTTCGTTTCTAAACAACCCCTTATCTATGCTATCACTATGGTCCTTGTCAATGAAAGAGAAATTTTCCTTTAACTTTTTTTTTACACCTTTGGTCACAATCCAACCAAATCATTATCTAATTCAACCCAACCCAAACCAACCCAAACATTTTCAGACCACCGACATGACATAGTCCATTTCACATAGTTTCTATGGAAACCAATACACATGGAAACTATCGACCAGACACAATTTATGTTAAGCATAAACCATTACTTGTTGAAGCATAAATAATCTCAATTCATTTTTAGCATACATCCATCACCGATATGGAAAATTGCTAGGGATGAAAGACCACTTAGCCAATGTTACAGAATACACCATCACACAATATGGAAAAGGCTATAACATCATCCTCTTTCATCATGACCAAGACCAATCATCAACCATTTCAAGCACGTACCCTTAGACATATGGGAAGTGCTAAACCCTTAACCTTATCCAATCATGATCAATCATCAACCATTTTGCCTCTTCATCTGAACTACATTGGTCTGAGGCCCTAACAACAAGGGCTATGTAGGCAGCACTCAGATGACATGACATCTTCTGGGGTTAGCTCGACCACATCTATTTTTTCATCTATCTGATGGACAAACCATTTCAACCTTTGACCATGACTTGACCTAGTCCAGACCATGTCCATAACCTCAACCCTCTTCCTCCCTTTTAGGGAGAACTACAAAGGCCTAAGGCCCTTCCAATAGGCGCTATGTAGGCAGCACTTAGATGACATGACATCTTCTGGGGTTAGCTCGGCGACATTCCTTTGTCCATCTATCTCAACCCACCTCAACCTTGGAGATCGTAGCTATCTCCTCCGACCTTAGAGATCGTGACTATCTCCTCAGACCATGACCACTTCCAAGACAACGTTGCTTTGGTTGTTTTTACATGTATGCTATCTCACGAATGGTTAGCAAAATTGTCTGAAACCCACATTTCAACCCTCACAAGTATAGGATCATGACCAATTTGATCCCCACTACTTGTGACATTTTTTGTGTTTCCAAGAGCACTTCCTAAGCCTGGAATACTTGGAGCACGATGACCATTGGAGCTATAGCTAGGATCGAATAACCCAATCAGCTATGACTAAATGCTAGGGCCCAGTTATTTTAATTTTGGCACTCCTCGACCCTTGACCTATGACAATTTGACCTAACCATCTTGTGAAGAGGTATGCGTGTAATCTCGAATATTGTAGCGTTCACACTCAACTTCACCATATCCATCCACTCTCTATCAAATCAACACCTGATTTTAGGTTCCCTTCCCTCGACTCTTGATTTGAGGGGGAATACCTCATCCCATAATTAGGGCAATCAACATTCATTTTTTGTCTTGCAGTTCATCAGAACAACCAACAAGATGAAAAAGACCTCATCCCATCCTTGGGCCAATCAACTCCTATTTTTGTCTTACAGTTCATCCAGAACAACCAACAAGACAAAAAGGGGCAAATGTAGACATCGAAATCATGTCTACTCCTTGGTCGACTCTCCCCCCTTGGTCCCCTTAGTCCACTTCCTAGCATTCCTAACACACGCTTATTAATTTAAAATAATCATCTATTTTAAATTAATAACATTCCCCCTTGACACCCCCTTTGACACTTCACCCATGACACATCATCCTCCCTTTGGATTCCCTTTCCCTTGGATACCCTCATTTATCACCCTATGACCTATTCCCACTTCCCCTCCACTAATCCTCACATTTATTTATCCACCTTCAACTGTTCTCCCACGAGAATTAGACCTAGCAGTTGGAAGAATGGGCAAAAGGCTAATTTTAGCACTTTTTCTGTTATTCCATCTGTCGATGTTGGTTACCTTTCAATCGAAGCCGATGGTATTGCTAACTTCAGTTGCTTAAGACCGGCCCAAAGGCAAATTTTGGTCTCTCCTCTCTTGATCCTCTTCCCCTAAATGCAAAAATCTTTTTATGCCCAGACTTTGACCTCTCCCTCTCTCTCTCCCAAACACACATCAGGTATCACAGGTTATAAGGATTTTACATCAATCACTCTGCCTCTTTACAAGGAGTCTTCTGCATCAGCAACAAGTCTTCTACATTAGCTACAACCGTTCACACCTCTGCCTCTGCTCCAAGCAAGAGATAAGTATTTGTCTTTTTTGTCATTTTAGTAGCTTAGGATGTATTTGTAATCAGTTTTTTGTTTATTGCTTCTAAGCCATATTATCCAAACAAGACCCAGCCTTCAACCAGACCAGGCCTGACTCTCTTCTCAAAAATGATGAGAGGCCTTTCCCATACTCTTACCCCTTTTCTTAACAACCTATCCCCTACCTTTTGTTCCTCCTAAAGACCCTGTCTACTGTCTAGCATCCTTTACACAGACCCAGACTACCACAAACCATTCTAAAGACCATTTTATCAACCAGAAACCTGTCCAAGCCCTGTCCAAGACCATTTCCCTGACCGACACTAGCCACCAAGCCCATTTCCCCCACTGACATCGGTAGACTAACTGACGTCTATATACTTGACCAACTGACACCGACAGCCTAACTGATGTCGGTGACTGTGGAAGACCGACAACAACACACATGTACATATATCTTTGTTTCCTTTACTTAGTCTTCCATTTATTTCTTTATTATTAGACATTTTCTTTATCAATCAGTGGACTGACACCCTTCCAAGAAGTCTTTGCACTTCTGGGATCAAGATTTTGCTTGGCAGTCCACCTTACATCCATCTAACAACCTCTTTGTTTAAGTGTCTTTCTTCTACAGGTGTCATCCTCCACAACCAAAGAGGAGTTCCCTCAACGTCTGGATAACGGTGTGCAAACCTCATCTGAGTATCATCTAACCCTAGACCATTCTCTTATTTTCTTACTTCCTTTGAATGTCAAAAAGAGAAAATAGTTTGAAACATTCTAACAACCTTACAGATGTTTGTTTTACTATTTTTGTCACATGGCTAGATCTCCCATTAGGGGACTCAAATTCATCATGCCTAAGAGAAGTTAAAGATCAAGTTTTAATGGATTCAAGATTTTGTTGTCAAACACCCATTGCCCCAAGTATGGGATGAGGTTTTTTTTCTGTCAGATGATTTTAGTGTAAACACTCTGTGGTGCGCAGACCTCATCCCATAATCAGGGCAATCAACATTCATTTTTGTCTTGCAGTTCATTAGAACAACCAACAAGATGGAAAAAAAACTTCATCCCATACCTGGGGAAATCAACTCCTATTTTTATCTTGCAGTTCATCCAGAACAACCAACAAGACAAAAAGGGGCAAATGTAGACACTGAAATCATGTAGAAGACTCGTTGTTGATGCCAGAATGTTTCAAACTATTTTTGCTTTTCTACATTCAAAGGAAGTAAGAAAATAAGATAATGGTCTAGGGTTAGATGATACCTGGATGAGGTCTACGTACTATTATCTAGACGTTGAGGGAACTCCTCTTTGGTTGTGGAGGATGACACCTACAGAAGAAAGAGACTTAAACAAAGAGGTTGTTAGATGGATGTAAGATGTAACCTATGATACCTAATGTGTGTCTGGGAGAGAGAGAGGGAGAGGTTGAAGTCCAGGTGCAAGAGGATTTTTGCATTCGAGGGAAGAGGATCGAGAGAGGAGAGACTAGAATTCACCTTTGGGCTGGTTTTAAGCAACTGACGTCGGCGATACCACCGGCATCGGCCAATAGGTAACCAATGTTGGCAGCTGGAATAATGAAAAAGGGCTAAAATTAGCCTTTTGCCCACTCTTCCAACTGCCAAGTCTAATTGTCATGGAAGAATGGTCGAAGGTGGATAAATAAACATGAGGATTAGTGGGAGAATGAAATGGGGTCTTAAGGCATTTAAGACTTGGCATGGGGTAGTGGAGGGCATCCAAGAAGAGGTATCCTAAGAGAGGTGAGGTGTCAAGGGAGAGAGAGAGAATTATTAATTTAAAATAGATGATTATTTTAAATTAATAAGACATAGGTTAGGCATGGTTAGAAGTTAGAAAAGGACCAAGGGGGAGTCGACCAAGGATTTAGACATGATTTCGGTGTCTACAGTTTCGTTGGGAAATCACAAATCATGATTCTCAATCACATTATATCTTGCAGTCTATTTTGGAGAGTAAGTGAACACCCTTAGCCAAAAATAAATAAGTAAAACATTGAGGTCTCAAAGTGAAAATATCTTTGAGGCACTTTCTAACCAGTGAAAAAGTAAAGATAAAAGCTAGTCTAGTGGTGATAACTTGTTTCAGGTTCCATTAGATCGGGGTGTTCATTTTAATTTGAATTTAGACCAAGAAACTACCAATGATGAAATTGCCTATGGATCTGAGTTCAATTTTGAGTAAAAATAAGTATTTGATTAAATTATTCAAGAATTTTTTACTATTTTTGTCACATGGCTAGATCTCCCATTAGGGGACTCAAATTCATCATGCCTAAGAGAAGTTAAAGATCAAGTTTTAATGGAGTACCCTAACATAATTCAATAGTTTAAGTTGTTTCCTACTATCCTAGAAGATAGTTTGACCCTCCTAGTCAAAGATACAATAGAGGTAACTATCGAGACTCCATTAGACCTAAAATGGATAAAATTAGGCATGTCCCTCAATGAGGAGGAACATGACGTCTTTATATCTCTTTTGAGAGAATTTGTAGATATCTTTGCATAGGCCTATTTTGGCATGCCAGGTTTAGACCCCACCTTGGTTCTACACCACCTTGTGGTTAATCCCGATGCCAAAATGATAAAACAAAAGTTATGTAAGATACATCCTCACATTATTTTATTGGTAAAGAAAGAGTTGGAAAAATATTAAAAGTAAGATATATCCAATCCATTGACTACTCAAAATAGATCTCTAATCTAGTACCTGTTAGTAAAAAGCTTAAAGGGATCAAAATTTGTATGGATTTTTGAGACATCAACAAAGCTTGTCCTAAAGATGATTTTTCCTTTCCTAATATCAACATGATCATCAACTCCATGGCAGGTTATGAAATGCTTTCAATCATGGATGGATTTTCAAGATACAACTAGATTAGAATAACACTAAAAGACCAACATAAAACAACATTCACCACTCCATGGGGAACATTTTGTTATCAAGTAATGCCATTTGGCCTTAAAAATTCTATAGCTTCATATCAAAGGTCCATAACTATCATATTCCATTATATGATGCATGATATTGTTGAATATTATGTCGATGACATATTAATGAAATATAAAACTAGGGCTGACCATCCAATAGTGCTATGTAAGATATTTGAAAGATTATGGGAGTACAAAGTTAGACTCAATCTAAAGAAATTTATGTTTGATGTAACATTAGGCAAATTATTTAGTTTCATCATGTCTCATAGAGGTATTGAAGTCCATATAGTTAAAGTCCATGATATAACTGAGATGCCACCACCAACCAATTTAAAGCAACTTCATAGTTTGCAGGGTAAGATCCAATCAATCTGATGCTTCATCTCTTAGTTAGTAGACAAGTTCCATATATTTACACACATTTTGAAGAAGGGAGTTGCATTTCACTAGGATGATCACTACCAAACAACTTTTCAATAACTCAAAGACTATATTGTTAATCCACCTATTTTATTACCTCTTATGCCAAGAAATCCATTCTTGTTATACATATCAGCTATCAAAAATGTTCTAGGGTCACTCTTGGCTCAACATTATGACAATAGAAAAGAGCATGCCATATATTACCTAAGCCATACCTTGGTTACATATAAACATAACTATGCACCTATTGAAGAAGCTTGTCTGGCGAAGGTCTTTACAACTCAAAAACTATGCCATTACATGTTGAATAATAAGACCATGGTCATTTCAAAAGTGGATCTACTTAAATATCTGTTATATAAAATAGATTTTCAAGGTAGAATGGCTAAATAGATCAAGCTTATTAGTGAGTTTGGCATAGAGTATGTCAATCATAAGGCAATCAAGGGACAAGTTCTTACAAATCAGCTTATTGAAGTCCCGCTCATAGACACACAACCACTCACGTTTCAATTTTTTGATGAATCAATAATGACCATCATTGACACAACCCTTAAGGAACAACCTTGGAAGCTAAATTTTGATGGTTCATTTACTTCACATGGATTGGGAGTAGGCCTATTATTTATTATGCCATAGGGGGATCTAATCCCTAAATCATTCATAATCATCTTTCCTTGTACTAACAACATGGTTGAGTATAAATTAATTATTGTAGGACTTTGGTAAGTAGTGCATTAGAATATATCTCATCTCCAATTTTATGGTGATTCTCAATTAATCATCAATTAGGTCATAGATCACTTTCAAACCAAAGATGACAAGCTAGTTCCATATAAAGCCATAGTCGACACTCTTAAGAAACAAATTGCCAAAATTCAATTTGAGCACATACCAAGGGCTAGTAACATAACTATAGATGCCATGGCTACTATTAGATCTTTGATTTGATAAATAGATAAAGCTAGAGAGTATTAGTTCCTCATTGAACATGTGTCAGCACTAACTCATGAACCTTCAACTGTTGTAATGATTTGTGATATTGTTGGTCCTAATTCTATTTGGTACTTAGACCTCTACAAATACCTTAATGACCAAGTTATACTGCCTAACCTATCTCAAAAAAAAAACAAATCCTTCATTCATCATTCCACTTGTTATAATCTACTTGGATCCACCCTTTACCATCATAGTTTTGATGGAACTTTGATTCATTATTTAACTTTAGTATATTCTACACTAACATTAAGAGAAGTTCATGAAGGAATATGTGCCTCTCATTCTATCAGGGTGATCTTGTCCAAAAATCTCTTGTGTACTAGTTATTATTGGCCCATAATGGATGTAGATGCCACTATATATGTAAAAAAGTGTGACAAATGTCAATGGCATGCTAATCTAATTCATACCCCAAAAAAAACTCTAAAATTGATTGTAACACCATATCCATTTTCTACATGGGGACTTGACCTCATTGGGAAGATCAAACCCACTTCATCTGATGGCCATAAACATATCCTTACCACCAATGAGTATTTCACTAAGTGGGTTGAAGATATACCCCTCACTTATGTGATTGGAAAGGAAATTTCCAAATTCATCTTCAACCATCTCATTTACCGCAATGGTATCCCCTCTAGCATTATATTTGATAGTGGAGGATCATTCAAGAACAAGGATGTAGACTAGCTATGTAATGAATATAAAATAACACAACATTTTTATATATCATATTACCCTTAAGGTAATGGCCAAGCTGAGGCATCCAATAAAACCATTAACAATATTCTCAAAAAGATTGTCAATGATGCCAGTCATGATTGGCACTTATAGATATTCCCTACCCTTTGGACATAACATACCAATCATCATACCCCCATAAGAGTTAATTCATACTCATTTTTTTATGGTACTAAATTCATCCTTCTCATTGAGGTCGAATTTCCTTCACTATGCATCTATTTCAAGCATGTCCTAGATGATCATGACTATTGAGTAGCTCTCCCACAAGAGCTAGACCTACTTGATGAGAAGTGCATAGTCACACTCAAAAATATTTAATCATATCAGAATTGACTCAAAGGCCACTCTAATCAGCATAAGTATCAAACATTTGAACTTGGTGATCTTGTTCTTAAACAAAACCAAAATAATACCACAACTGAAAAGTATAAAGGTAAATTCAAACCAAACTAGATAGGTCATTTTACCATTACTACAGATTATGGATCAGGAACATACATGCTTGCCACACTAGATAGATATAAACTTCTAGAGCTAATGAATATTATTCATGTCAAGTGGTAATATGCTTGAGCGCAAAGGTGTATTGTATGTAAGGACCATTTTAGTTATGCCATTTTATTACTATTCTTCTTTGTACAAATATCATTTTTAACCATTCTATTAGCTATATCCATTTTACCAATTCATTCTATCGACCCAGTGTGTTCTAGAGCCTAGTCTATTTGACCTTTGTTTTTGACCATTCATTACATAGTTGTAACATAAAGGTTCTAATTAGTTTCATCATTTGGTTTCAGTACTTCAGATAGAAATCATATTTTGGGATAGTATGACAAGAGTTTTGATAGTTTCATCTTTTATTTATTATTTCTTTCTTACCACTAGTCTTACTACTAATTATAACCACCTTTGGGAAAATTAGTACCATTGATCTATGCCATTATGTCCTAGTTATAACCACATATGAGTAAATTAGGGGCAACATTAATCCTTGATGCACCAACTTACTACTTCCTATATCATACTATGCCTTTTTTTCAACTGTGCCTATTTTGTTTGAATTGACTACTACACTAGTAAAATATTCTCTATTGTAGGGTAGAACTACAATGACTTGAGGTCCTACTTTGAGACTATGTAGGTAGTGCTTGATACTTGTTGAGGCCATCTCATTCAACCTAATCTATGCTCTCACCATTTTATGAGCAACCTTAGTCATGCTCTTGCCATTTTGTGAGCAACCTAAGCCACACTCTCACCATTTTGTGAGATTGAACCATTTAATGTCTCATCATTCTTGATTGAGTTGAGACACTCCAAAAAAATTCCAAAAACATTTAAAAAATTGTTAGAAAAGAATAAAAACATTGACCACTTCTTCACCTTAAGGATTTTGAGAACCCTTACTATGTTATAAGCCAATAACTTGTCACTTAGTTTCCCCATCCTTTTTGGTCTTTTCTCTCACACACTTTCCATTTTGAAATACCATTCCTATTCTTCTATCACATCCATTAGATTTGTTTTCATTAGTTATCACATTCTTCCCATTCCTTGGTTGAATTACATTTGGCCTAAAGTTTTTTATTGGATATTCCATCTATGGAACTATGTAGGCAACGTCCACTTGCCTAGTGCATATGGAGATAGCTCAGTCACCCTCTTCCTTTTCTTTTGTTCTCCCATTTTATTTTATGTTCATTTTTCACCTATTTTCTAGGGGTATTGTTCATAGGGTTTCTATTGCATTATTTGTTTGTTTATTTCTGCTTATTTTTATTTGTTTGTCTATCTATTTATTTTCTTTTAGAACTATTACCCACACTTATACTCAAATCCATCCATATTCATATGTTGACATTGCCATCATGGTTTATATCATTGGTGAATTATTTTCTATTAAGTACTGGATTATGGGAGTCAGTCCTTATGCATATTTCAGCCAAGTCCTCCTGATATTATACCATGATTCCTACCAACACATGCTATAAAAAACTTTAGTTTCAAGAAGTATATTCAACAATGGTAGCATCTCTTTGTCATAAACATCCTGATTCAATCCCAATCATATCCCAAATAGAGTATTTAAACATGAAAAAATTTCAACCTTTAATAGTTTGGATGAGCATCTCCCAACTAGTAGGTTGTTCTAATTCATCATTACCTTCTGTGTTAAGTTATCATCATCCTCAACCAAGTTTATCATGTTTTCCATAATCAGTGTCCAATGATTATAACTACCTATGGAAAAACCATTATAAACTATCCCACCTTCATTTCTCAATGATTATAACTTCCTTTAGGCAAATCATTGTGTTGTCCCCACTTTATTTTTTCTTCCCATACAGGGGCATGTTATTATCTTATTTGTCTATCCTAACTAGGGAAATTCTATCTTCTTAATGATTATAACCACCTTTAAGCAAATCATTGTGTTATCATACCACGTTGCCACTATCAGGATGCAATATTTATAACCACCTTTGGGCAAACCATCATGCACCATCCTATTTTCATTCTCAATAATTTTTACTACCTTTTTAGTATCATTATGTTTTCACTCCATCATCTTTCCTTTATTTGGTCCCCTCATTTTGCTTGATTCTTTTCAAGGGACCATTTACCAACTTTCTTGTGCCAACCATTCCCTCGAGGGGGCATCATAGTTTATCAACATTGTAGTTATAGGCATATAGGACCTTTTCATTCTTTGATAAGATGTTACTATGCTTATATCTTGTAATGCCTTCCCAAATAGGGGTAAACTATAGACACCTAAATCTAGCCACCAATGACCTCTAACCAAGCTTTTGACCAATTTCTACCCAAAATACACAATTTGGCCTAAAAACACTAAAACATGCTAAATGATATGAAAATAACATATTCAAGTGCCAATTATGGCCATTATATCATTAAATGTGGCAATGCAATTTATGGGCCAACTAACTTTGATCAGATCATTTTGATTCAAAGTGCCAATTTTTCACATAAGTGCTCTAGATTCATCTTTCCTATCAAATCTATTTCTCAAGATACATTACTTTGTTATTTACTATTGGTAACATCCTAAATGGAAATATAGTTTTAATGCATCTGACATCACCTTCCAATTATAATCCAGTTGAATTTTTGACCAATAATAAGGCATTCAGATCAATTTGAGTAATTTGTGCACAAAGTGCTTAAACATACCTAAGAGATAATTAACCCAAATCAAGGCATAATTAATAATTATATGGAAAATTGTTGAAAACTTTTTTTATAAATAAATATTGAATATCTGCATCACTAGGTGACCTCATTTTTTTGGAAGACATCTCTAGGCCATAAATGCCATAAATATCAAGATTCATGCCCTTCATGCCTCTCATTCCTCATCAAAGCCCTCCATGCCTCTTAATTTGCCCTTCTTCCAATGTCATGATGAGGATAATTACAAACTTAATTTCAAAAATTTAATTAATCCTCATCCACACATCTTAATATTGAGATGGATGATTTAGGTTGATTATAGAAATTTGCAAAAATCTATAAATAAGAAGCCTCACCACATCATTTCTAAGCTATGATTATGCAAAGTTATAATACCAAATTAGTTCCAAAATATTCAAGCAACTAGTAATGCCAAATTGATTCCAAGCCAAGCCAAGCCACAAGTCAAAGGTGCTAAGGAGAGATGGAGGAAACCAAGCTTTCATTGCCAAGGACTTCATGAGTACAAAGCTGAGTAAGCCACCACTACAAAGACATTTGGAGCATCTAAGGAAGGTGAAGTAATTCTTGTGTTTTATTCCTTACTTTATAATTTTGTTTTTCATTTGTTTTTGTTAACTAAGCTCTCTTTAGTGTCTAGGCCTAGAGATGTTATGCTAGTTAATGTGTTTCTTTCATTTAGTTTTCATTTTAGAACTAACACCATACTAACCATCCTCTCTTGAGTCAAATTCATATATCACAAGGATGAATTTTATAAAAAAAATCATGTGACCCTTTGGATCACAAACCCTTTTTGTCCCTGATTTCAAAGAATATTTATCCTTCAAATAGGCTTGTAACTCCTTCAAGGTATTTGGACCAATGTACCATTCACCAAACATAGTGTAATATAGAATAAATGTGCCCTTATTTTATTTTTTAATCACATATTTTTCCATGAATTCAAGAAAATAAATTTTGTTTGGCACAAATTTTGGTAACACATGGGGTGGCTAAGTACACCCATATACTCTAATTATAATATGGTCAAGTAAGAAATACTAATAAGCAAAGTTATGTTTGTGACCCCATTATGGCCTATGAGCAAGAGGCCTCAACATTTCTTTGACATCTTTAGTCAATCTAGGAAAAAAGATACCAAGGGAATTCATTATTGTGAATGAGAAACCATCATGGAACACAACATAGTTATTGTTCTAACAATAAGTGTCCCATTTGTAACACTAGTACTGTGTAGGCAATATCTATCCCTTTTGATCAATCATGCTCAAGTCCATTCTTATGGGACAATTCCTTCTATTTTGATACAAAATTAAATGACAACAAACAATAATATTTTAACTCTATAGGTGTCTTTTTCTCCCTTATTTGCAAAAATCTGTCATGCCATTTCTGCTCAATAAATGATGCAAAATCATACTCAACATTAACATCTGTAGTTTGTATTCTCATGGCCATAATCATCATGCCAATAGGAATTCTATATTGGGCATCAATTCCTAGCACTTGACACAAAGAAAAATATGTCCTTTTTAAATACACAACAAAGTCATCAACTAGAAAAGGCTCAACTGTAGTGGTTGGGATTGTTATCCTTCTCTTGTTGGCCCCTTTCCTCGTGTACATGGGCAACTCATCAATCCTATGTGTATTTATTAGAATTTTATATTCTTGTTTAATCTTCTTCAAGTCAAATTTTTTGAGGGCTTTTTTGTTGAGCATGAAATAATCAATGATTGCATTTCTATCTACAACTGCTAATGGTGACCCATTTATCAACTTGATAGTTTTGGTGGCTTGATGATAGTGTTGTACCAATATCTTGATCAAATCCACATTAATGAATAAATTTGGCACCATAATCTTAGCCAAATTTGAATTCCATGGGTTTGTAACTAGTCCTTTTCCATCTTGCTTTACATAAAAATACCCAAAAAGGTTCCATCTTGAGATAGGGACTCTAGCATCCCAACACCCTTCTGCTACATCCTTGAATAATTTCTTATACCCTTTGTCAACTAAATTTGGAAAAATGTCCAACATTGACTATTGAAGGGGTTTCTTCTTAGGAATAGGGTGTTCAGTGCTCTTACTTACAGACTCAGATTTCTTAGGTGACATAGTTTGAACTAGGGTTTTTATAGTCACGTGCTCTACCAAACTATTGAAAACAAAGCATAGACTAAATACCAAATTTTATGAAGAGAGTGATGAGGTAGACTTACCCAATTGGAAGATGGATTAAGTGCACACAAAAATCTTGCAATCACCATCTAAAGTCACCATTGAATTTGTTTGAATGATGAAAGATAGAGAAATTCCAAATTTTATTCTATTATGAAGCTGATCATTTCACCATTACTCTAGTTCATGCCATGAAATTGACAAATCTCAACATTCAAGTATTTCAAACATAGACCATTGATTTGGTCTAATCTAATGGTTGGGTGGGTAATTCAATCATGGGCATCAATGATAACCACTACAGTGTAGTGATATAGTCATTTCAATATTTAATACTTTACTGCATCACCACAAGATTGATATACATCTATCATAGGACCATGGGAGATTTTGGATAGTTATAATGCATCTTTCAATGCTTAACACCACATTGCAAGCCTTGATACACATCATCATGAGATGACGAGATACATGTTACCCTTTATACCTCATACCACATTATTGCCAACCTTTGAGCTAACCATCATGGGACCAAGAGATCCTTTGGTATCCCTTCAATATTTACTGTATCACCACAAGCATTGGATTTAACTATGGTAGGAGCACAAGACATACTTTATATAATAATTATTGCTTATCTATAGCCTACAAGACCTTTTTAAAAATATCTCAGGGTTGTGCTATGTGTTAAAATGCTCATAATAGGGTTCTCAAGTAGAGAATTCATTCTTTGTGATTCATATGTACATTCTATAGTTAAATTTTTGACCTAGAGTGTCAAGGAAAATATATGAAAAATATAAAGTTCATATTCTAAAGAGTTAATATCTCTAACTATGTATATTAGGGTTTAGGTGGCTAATGTCCATTGACTAACCCTTTAATAGTGAGACATTGTGTGATAGAATAATAAAAGTGATGAGATTATTGAAATAACAAAATATGTGTCTCATATATTATGAATGGTGGGATACATGTTACCCCTTATACCTCATACTATGTTACTACCAATCTTTGATCTAATCATCATGGGACCGTGGGATCCTTTGGCATCCCTTCACTATTTATCATATCGCCACAAGCATTGGATTTAAATATGGTAGGAGTGCGGGACATACTTTATATAACTATCACCACCTACCTCTAGCCTACAAGACCTTCTTTAAATTGTTGTAGGGCCGTGGTAACCCATCTCTATCTACCGTAACACTGCAAGTGAAGTTCTTGCATGTTGTAGCAAAGCAACAACTATTTTTTCACTTCTTTTGGTTCCCATACACCTGTCAAAGCTATTTGAATGTATTGCAATGCTATGATAAGAGACAAAAAACACATCAATGATCAAAATTCAAATGTATTTCACATGGACATGATATGGGATGCTTATAAATGACTCCTAGAATAATTGTAAAAGGAATATGGACTCCTAGGATGAATTTTATGAATTTTAGAAAAAATGCCTCAATGAAATGTGGTCTTATGGTGATGAAATTCCATGAGAAATTTGATGACAAGTGAATTATTATGGATTGTCATGACATTCCATAACCATGAGACCACATTTATTTGAGGCATTTTTTCAATTAGTTCACTACCTTATCTATGTTAATATACTTTGTTAGGCATGTATGAAAAATGTGGTAGCATAGACAAGGTAGTGAACTGTTTGAAAAAAATGCATCAAAGAACTATGGTCTCATGGAATGTCATGACAAGTAAATGCAATTAGCAACTACTTCTAATTATTAGTTATGAAATTTGATGTAATTGCATAACTTCTTAGGTTAAATTTGTAAAAACTATATTATAATTGAAACTTTGTCATCTATCAACATCTAGTTATTAGTTATGTAATGTGAAGTAATGCTTTGAGTTTGAAATATGTGCAATGCCATGTAATCAACAACTTGAATATAAACTACAAAAATCTATTTTTTATAATTCATTAGTTAAACTCTCTATATTGTTTGTTATCTATAACTCTATTGCTATGGAAATTCCTTTTAATTAAAAAAATAGTTTTTCTCTCTTAGTCTACAAATTTTTTTAAAAAATTTAAAAATCTGATTTTTTTCTTGATATTTTCAAAAAATATTGAACTTTTAGTTTGTCACTTTTTTCCCCTAAATATTTTTATTGTTATGTGTAGAACATTACAGATGGATCAACATCGAATGTTGAATACAGATCAATACCATGCATTTGATGAGAGAGTGGCTAATGAGAGGGACATGGAAAAATATCCATGTCCATGTAATGACTATCTTAGTGGAAAGGTGAGAAAAATAAATCTGATTTATCAACATATGATAAGATATGGGCATAGTGGTATAAGCCCTTGGGATTAAAATTATTATGAAGATATGATAAAATTGTAGAGTATGAGAGATGAAGACATAATAAACATAGATGAAGTGGCACCAAACATAGATGAAGAGGAAACAATGTTATACGAAGGGTTTGAAGTTGATAGAAAGTTGAATGAGGGTCTAAATGATGATTGGGCCAAGTTGATGGTGGATGCTTAAAAACTTGTGTATGTTAATTGAAAGTTAAGTCATTTGATAACAATCCTTCAAATTCTTAGCTTACAAGTGGTGTGTGGTTGGATAAATGAGAGTGTAGATTATTTATTGGCATTATTAAGTTCATTGTTACCACCTAACTCCAAATTTCCAACAAAATGAAGTCAATGTAAAAATCAAAGCATTAAGCTAGTCGTAGGGTATGAAAACATACACACATGTGAATGGTTGTGTATTATTTTGAAATAATCTTGCAAGTGAGAGTGAATGTCTAAAATGTCATGAAGTAAGGTATAAACAAGGGTTAAAATCATTTGTGGTTACTATAAATGTTATTCACCACTTTTTGATAATCCCACGATTACTCCAAATGTATAAGTGAAGAGACATTGCTAAATTTATGAAATGCCATGCCCAAAATAAGAGCATTGATGGAAAATAATGACATGTGCCTAATTATAAGATGCGGATGGAAGTTGGTAATAGATGGCATAATTTTTCTTAATATCCTCATAATATAAGGTTGGGTTTGGCTCTAGATGGGGTGAACACATTCTCAAATCAAAGTACTAAATTTCAACATGGATAGCTAGTGTTTTTAATAAATTATAACTTGCCTCCATGTTTTTCAACTAAACCATTTTTCTTAATGCAATCATTGATTATCCCAAGAAAGAAAAGTGTGACTCAAGATACAATAGATGCTTATCTAGAGCCATTATATGATGAGCTAATGGAATTTTGGAAAGGAATTGAAGTAATTCAATATTTAAGGGATGGCCATTCAATCAAATTCACTTTAAGAGCTTTCTTATTGTTTATGATTAATGATCTTCCTACATATGGCACATTTTTTGGTCTTAGTGTTCATGGATACCATGGATGTCTTCATTGCAACTTTAAGTGTTTTTTGAGGCACTCAATAAGTTTGTATAAGTGTATTTATTATGGACATCATAGTTACCTTAAAATGGATCATCCATATCATCAACAAAAAACACATTTCAATGGTCAAGAAGAGAATCATGAAGCACCATTGCTAATAACATGTGATTACATTATTGAGAATGGACAAAAAAGAATGTCATTTATTGAAAATGATGGGATTTTTGGTATTAGATATGATCCATGTAATGAAATCAGTGTAAAATGGTTGTACATATTCTATAAGTTGCCATAATTTAAGGATATAGCTATTAGGCATACTGCTGACTTTATGAATACTGAGAAAAATATAGCCTATGTTATTATATAAACTCTTTTTTTGGTGCTTTTGATACTATTCCATCATGTGAAGACTTTCGAAAACTAAAGATTCATTGAAATATTTGGATTTAAAAATGTGATGATGAAAAATATAGAAAACCTAGTGCTCCTTATGTCTAGACAAAGGAACACAGTTATTACAGTTGATGTCTTAGATTCACTTTCCCACTAGATATGTAAGTAGTAGTATTAGAATCCAAAATGACATTAATGGCTTAAGAGGCCTCAAGACCCATGACTATCATGTCATAATCAAGACTATTTTATCTATTATGGTAAAAATATCAAGTTTGGAAAAGGGGATAAGATTGGAAATTATGAGGTTGGGCCTAATATTAAAGAGAATGAGTTTAAATGTATTAGATACTTTAAACTTTGATAGTTTGAAGGAGGAGGTTGTTGAAGTCATTTTTCTATTTTAATGGGAATTTCCACCAACAATCGTTAACATTTCTATGCATCTTTTGATACATCTACAATATGAACTAGAGCATTGTGGCCCAGTAAGAACGAGATAGATATATCTTATAGAATGATATATGAAGGTTATAAAAAATTTTGCTTATACTAGGGAAAAACCAAAAGGTAGCATGTCTAAGGGATATTTAATGCAAGAGGCCATGGGATTTTATATAGAATATATGAAGGATTTTAAAAATGTCAATCAATGTGTATGGGATGTTGACAAAGATGAGAGAGTTGAAGGTGAAGTTTTATAAGTAAATGGATGTCACTTCAAGCTATCACATCAAGAAAGAAGTGTGATACATGCCTATATTCTTAAAAACACGTGTTCATTTGATAACTGGCATATGTAAAAACAATTTACACAATAATTTATTTACTCAATTACATTTACACATTTATATTATTAATCTTATTATGTTAATATTATATGTATAAAACATGAATAAGAGAATCAATCTTGGATGCAACATCAACCTCAAAAAACTAGATGTCATGATTTGATTAGAGGTGATTCTTTTCAAAAATTTGAAGAATGGATTGCTACTGTAGATTGTGATGTAGAAGAAGAAGTTAAAGCTATAAAAATATAGGAAAGTGAGCTTTAAAATTCTCCACATTTATGGGCTATGTTTTTAGTGGAATGTGGACCTATGGTAGTCATTTAAGAGTGGAAGAAAAAGACAAAGGAAAGACAAATTGTGATTGTGTTGTTAGTTCTAAATTTATTCATGAAACTGAGAAGAAATTTTATGTTGGATTCATCCAAGAAATTATTAAAGTGTATTTTGGTGAAAATAATCCTATTTTATTAAAATGTAAGTTGATTTGACTATCCGTAGTAAAATTTGATGAGTATGGATTTATACACATAAATATAAGACAATTTTTATCAGAGATAGATGAGCCATATGTTTCCCCTATTCAAATGAACCAATCATTTCTAATTGATGATGTAAGAAGCCCAAGATGGTCATATGTAATTTGAACAAAGTCTCATTCTAAACTAAAATTCATGGAAGTTATCGATATAATTCCTAATGGGAAATATGTTAATTTTCAAGAAACATTCAAAGAAGTGGATGAAGATGATGATGGAGTTTTTTAAGAAGAGATTTTGATTACCAATGAAGAGATTGGGAGAGATAATGTATTTAATGTCATAGATGAGGATGAGGACTAAAATCAAGTAGATGTAGACAAGAGTGATCGAGATTCATAAGTGTTAATATCCAGTTGAAATAATGGATAGTCATATTGATAGTTTGATACCATTAATTGTAAACATTTTCTTGGTTTTTGACTGCAAATTCTTTTTAATCTATAAAATAAATTATTTTTAAAGTTTCTATTTTCAGTTATTATTGGATTAGAAAGTCAATAGTTATCAACTTATGAACTCAATAAATTTTTATTAATTCAAGTTGTTGATTTATACATTATTGTTTATTTTGACTTCAAGAAATTAGGAAAAGGATTGTAAGGTGAAAATTAGTCAATGATAGTGATCATAATGCTGAAATTTCCTTAATATATTATGAATTATTTCATAGAGAAAAAGTGGCCAAGAATAATAAATATTTATCATGTCTTGGTTTGACAAATAGACAAGTTGTAAATCCACTACGTAGTATATTATTTGTTTAATAGTGTTTAATGAAATTTTATAGGTAAGAGATTATGTATATAAGACAATATGATAATTTTTTTGGTTTTATAGTCAATAAAAAGAGTGCAAAAAAATGCATAGAAAAAACCAAAGGAAAGAAAAGATACAGTGTTGCCATCTCGTAGAAGCCAACACATTTATGATTCAATAAATGTAGTTGGTGATAAACAATAGTTGTGATGATGTGAAACTTGATATAGCATATGGTGATGTGCAAATTGATATAACACATGGTGATGTGCAACATCGTGATGATCTCTTAGCACAAAGTCTAAGAGAGATTATTGAAAAAAATAAAAGCAAAGGAACAATAGGTTTGCAGATGACTTATTCAACATTAAAGGATGTGTTTGAAGTGAAATCTATGGAGATTAGTACTGATCTACCTACTCATGCCACAATTTATGTGGCCAAGGAGCATGAAGTTGGGATTAATGAAAGTCATGAAGAGAGACTGCTTGTATATATTGTGCCTTAGAGTGCACCTGTTGCATCTTGAACTTTTGATGTAACTAGTGGATTAGGTAAAAATATTGGTAGTGCTTTATAGAAGATGTGTCTATGTTTGTGAAAACACAAATATTGAATCAAGATTTATACATATATATAGAGAGGAATGCAAAAGAAATAAAATTAGAAGGCAAGAAGCCATTCTTGGTTGAGGTATCAAGAGATGGTGAACCCATTGGTCCAAATGTTACAAAGTGGGCCTCTGTGTTGAGTGTAAGATGTAGGGCCCATTTCGATATTTGAAAATCAAGTTTTTTAGAGAAAGATCCATGAACCATGGAAAATGTTATACAAAAAATGGAAAATGCTTTTGAGACTACTGGTGGACAAATATCTAGAAAATATTACAAGCAAAACATGATAATTTTGATGAATAATTTTAGATACAATTGTAGAAAAATAATCATGGAGGGAAAAGAGAGGTTAAAATCCACTCTATCTCCCAAATAGTGGGAGTCATTGTAATAAATTATGCATTTCAAAGTATATTTGGCAAAGAGTAACAGAAGAAAGAGAGCAAGAGATAATGTAAGGGCTAGATATACATTTGACTAAGGTGGGTTACAAGCCAAAATAGAGAAATTTGCAATAGGTGTATCAATTTTTGGTTTAATTTACATTGTGTTATTTATTTTGATTTTTTATTGAACTAACTACATCTTGAAATTGACATTTTATTTTAAGTGGAAAATAATAATAGAGAAGTAGGGGCAAAAGATATTGTCAATTATATCGCAACACTAGATCAACCTAGTAAATCTAAGAGTGGGATGAAGTGGAAGTCTAGTTCATCAATAGAGATTTCATATACATCTATTAAATGCATAGTAGGAACATCTATAGATCATGTCAACTTAGATGGAAGGTAACAATAGGTAATGAGTTGCATATTTAGTCTCACTTAGAAAGATTCACAGTTGGTTACCTCCATTAACCCTATAATTTTTGCATGGAATGAGCATAAATCCACAGATTCAACTAAGGTAAGACGCTCTATTGATCTCATTTCTTCTTATTTGTAATTTTTTTATACAATGCCTCTTAATATGTAGATTATTGAAATATGAGCGTAGGAGAATCCAAACTAGTTTCTTTATTGTTGGAGTGATCTAGAAAATTTTCTTTCAGACAAATTTATAGCTTGCATTCTTACTTGACTATTGAATGCTTTGTATATTTTATTGCATGATGGTTAAAACACATGTAGAGAAATTTTATCAAAGAAATAGGAAAAAAAAATTGACTTCATGATGTCGAAAGAGCCATCGATATTGATAGTGATCATGATGAATTGGACAAGAATGTGCAACATAATCATCACAGTTGTGTTGAATTAGTAGAGGTAATATAATAGTTGTCAATTATCCATCCCAATGTTTTGTCATTATTCATGCTTAAAATGTTTTACATCCTAATATAATATGTATTTTTTTTTTTAGACATTTACTGATAAACTCCTAGAAGGGGATAAAGTCCAAGGGTTGGATCCATTAATTGATGGTGCTACTATGGGCATTGGGCAAATTCACTCACTATGTATTATACATGGAGTCAAATTAAAAGGAACAAGAGATGCAAATGAAAATATTTTAAAGGTCATAAGTAACGTACCCCTTTCTTATGAAGACAAAATAGATGGATCTATCCATCTGAAAGAGAAAGAAGGGACCTTCACATGATGGCCATTAAAATATTTGAAAAATATGACATAGTTGATGTTTATCATGTACTAGATGTTAGACAACTTGGCCCACTACTTTATACAATAGTTTTAATGTATTCATGTTTATGGATATTCTTAGTTTTCACTCACTATATATTGTACATGGATTCAAATTGAAAGGAATAGTAAATGCAAATGTAAATATTTTAAAGGTCACAAGTAACATACCCCTTGATTATGAAGACAAAATATATGGAACTATCCATATGAAAGAGAAAGAAGGGAACTTCACATGGTGGCCACTAAAATATTTGAAAAAAATGACATATTTGATATTTATCATGTACTAGATGTTAGACAGCTTGGCCCATTACTTTATGCAATAGTTTGAATGTGTTCATGTTCAGGGATATTCTTAGTTTTTTTTTGTCTATTTTGGAGCTGTATAAGCAAAAAAATCATTTCAACTCAGTTTTCTTAATCATAAAACTAAGAAACACACTTTGTATTAACATATTTTCCAAATCAAAGACACATATTCATGTCTTGTATCTGCTGTAAGAACACTTTTTCTCAATAAAATTTTAGTTTTTTGCCTTCTTAATAGTTGTTTCATTATGTGCAAATGAATGATTGATTATGTTTTTATATGTTTTATGTCATATGTTTTAAAGTCTCATCATTATGTCATATGTTTTGTGGCACCTGTATCTAATACCCAAACATTTATTAATTCATCATTAGTTTGAATTTAGAGTAAGCTATATTCCCTAATGTTATAAATGTTGATTCATGAGAGATATTGATGGATTCATTATAGTCATGCTCTACATATTGAGAAAAATAATATTTATGAATTTTATGTGGTCTGTGAATAAAATTAAGGATCAATTCCATAAATCATGGGCCATTTAAAAGTCTCATGGCCACATGAATCTAGGATTGTTGTTAATAATGTAATTGGAGGTGACATAATTAGTTTCTAACATAATTGGAACTACTTTTCTTGTGTCTTATATTAAGGTAATCTTATTATGTAATTGGAGGTGACTTAAGCAATCTATAGCCTAATTAGAATTACCTTTCTTGCACTTAATATTATGACTTAAATTTTTTCATACTCTTGTCAGCTATAAATTAATGAAGAAGTTAATGGAGTCTTAATCAGTATGGTATGTGACAAATCTAAAATAGGAGTCTAAAATTTAACATTTCTTTGCATTTTTTAGATATATATAGTTAAAATATTTGTACTAATACTTATTCATCCAGTGGAAGCTAAAAATATACCCCCAGTTGTAGAATGTAATAAGTAAAACAATGTAATAGGTATCTATAATCATCATTTGTAATACATATTGAAGGTTTTCTAAATTTTTCTTTCAAGAATTGAGCATTTACAGTTGCATCAATTATATGAATTTTATATTATAAGTCTATAAAGAGGGTACAGAGCTCAAGTACAAAAATTCCAAGGGGAAGAAAAATAGGCCAAAGGCCACTAAGAGTCAAAAAATAGTGGATAGACAAAAGTAAAATAGGAAACAACAAATAGAGTAGGGATCAACCATAACAAAAACACTAGTTTTTTATCAGATCTTTCCAATATTCATTGATGAACTTGAGAAGGTCCTCCATGCTATAAAATTTTCCTTTTATATATTTATCTTCTTCTAGGAAGTCTTGCAGAATCATCAGGGAAGAAGCTGCATGGTGGACAAATTTCAAGAAAACAATGGTTTGCACCTTCATTTTATTCTGAAGGAAGTACAAACCCTTCACTTCATTCAACTCCCTTTCAATTTGTCTCTCCTTTTCACTAGTATCCATGAAATCCTCCTTGTCAAAATCATAAGTGGAGTCATTCATCTCCTCAAAATAACTTGTTCTCTCCTTTAATTACTAATCAAGATTGGGTTTATCTTTTAATTTACATAATTCCACACCTTGATCTAAGGTAGAGGGATCATCCACAATATTTACCAATAATTTTTTTTCCCCTACTAGTATTTTGGATATCCTAATATTCATCAAATTTCTTTTTATACAGCTCTAAAATTTAAAACTAGACCCTTCCTCCAAATCCTCCTTCTCACCTCACACCTAGGCCTCTAAGTGCTCTTTGTCACTAGCCACATTTTAAGGCTCCACCCCCACCACTTTCTTGTTTTTACTCTTTCCCTGATTGATCTTCTTAGAATTGATCCAAAGAATCAGTTTCCTTTTTTTATTACCAAAAAAGGAATTGTTACTTTTTATCTCCCTAGCCATTCAACAACCAAAGAGTCAAAAGTGTTGGGGGATCTAGAATTCACAATTATTAGGGAGGGACAACTAGAGCCCAGCTTGAGAGGGGAAAAAATTTCAAACTTAGGGGATAGGTTTAAAGAGGGGGAACAAAGTTCTTGGAAAAGGGTAGGGACCCATAGAACCAAATTTGACACTCAAGGGAATGTGATCATCAGGGTCGCTATCATGGGAAATATCTAACACCTACACTTTTAAAGGCTTATAAGGACACAATGAAAGGTGAAAGTGATAAAGCTTGAAGATAAGACCTTGGTGGAGTGGAATGGTGGAGGAAACTAGGTCTTTTTCTAAGTAATTTTTGATAGACTTAATAGACATCTCCAAGGATGAAAAGAGGAATAATGGGATGTTAATTGAAATATTATGATGAAATTGATTCAAAATAGCAAAATGGCAATGATAAAATCACTTAAAATGACCTTCAAGGGTAAAATATTTCATGATAATGAAGCATACCTTATCCCAAGGGTTAAACAAGCTCTCTCTATCAAATCCTCCCTGTAACTTCATTGATGCTTCTCCTTCAATGAAGAATTTTTTCAACCCTTTTGGGTCTTGAACTTTGGTGAGATGTTTCAACATTTTTCCCTCGTAGCATAAACCTATGGACTTAGTAATCGATTCCTCACTAACAATAAACTCTATACCTCTAACCTAAACTTTACGGTCACCATTCTAGCTCAAAGAAAATTGAATGGAGATGTTCTCATCATATCCATTCAAACTTTAAATAAAATGAGAAATTCCACCTTCATAACATATACTCCAGAGCATCCCACTTTGGTTTCATCAATATATTATGGCATGAATATTGGAGTTGAGGCTTGTGAGAAAATGTGTGATACTGATTGAGCATGGTATGAGGTTATTTGGTATGATACTTATTTTTATAAGGAACCTATAGTGGTAGGAATGTATTTAGGGTTTCATGAGTTTAGAGAGAGAGAAAATTTGAAGATAACTAATGTATTTTTTCTTCATGTTGTGTGTGACCAAGAAGGCTAGTTCAATCTTAGCAAATGACCTATATGGTTTGAGAAGTATTGGTCAAAGGATAATTATGATATATGTTTTGGATATTGTCTTAGATGTTTGGATTTGAGTTGTGAGATACAAAATTTGTCTTGAAGGTCTCAAAGTGGTATGGTGCCTAGTAGGTTTGTTTGATAGACTAGTTAGTAAGCTTGGATAAGGCTTATAGAGGCATGATGGTGGTGATATGGATGTGTATGACATTTAATATATGAAATTTAGTGTTATATCATGTGATAAAGGTGATGATTTAGTCACATGACTCTCAGAGTGAGCCAAACGGGTAAGTTCATCTTTACTAGTCTTTTCATGGACTTAGTCTTATACCATAGGTGGAAGAATGAGGTATCATGATCATTTTTATAGAATTTTGAGATCATGTGAGAATTAATTGACGTTTTAAATGGTTTTTTAAGTATATTGGTGTAGTTTGAGGTCCTGAGTTGAAGGAAAAAACATGAAAATGAGTTTGAAGGTCTCTTATGTGTACATAATGAAGAGATGAAGACTTGAGAAGGATTTTTTGATGCTCATTTGCATGTGAAACCTATTCATGTTGTCTTGAGTAGTTGATGGTAGTTAGGTGAGGGTCCTAGGTGTATTTTCCTATCATTATTTTTGGATTTTAAGGGTAATCCTTTATGAATGATTTCTAAGAGTATAAACAAGTTTTTAGTGCCTTAAAACCCTAAGTTAAACCTAATGTTAGATATTATTCAAAAGTGATAAGAATTGTTTTACAAGGTTATTATTATTATTATTTTATATTATAATAAACTCTCTTAGTCACCTCTAGGTGGCATTTGATAGAAAGAGGAGAGAGAAACTGATCTATTATAGGCATATTTGTAAAGAAGTTTATGTAGTTCTCAAAATTTACATTGACTAGAAGAAGTGTATGGATGTAGGTTAAAGTTTAAGACTTATGTATTGTTCCCATGTTTATTTATAAGAAGGTTAAATAATTAAAATATTCTAAATAAATCATGGAAGTTGACCTATCACTAAAAAGGCCTATTGAGGAAGACAGTGAGAAAGTTTAGGTAGAAGTGAGAATGAGATCAGGTATGTATTATCATAGATTAGGAATGGATATAAATGCATGGGTTTGTTTTTAAGGACATATATTACAAATTCATGTTTTTTATATGTTTTTATGTTCATTAGATATGTCAAGAATTTTGATCATGAGTTGGCCTCTCTTATGAAGATAGGATAGTGATTAAGTAAAAATATAAGATTGATATGAAATACCAATGTTGATACTTGACCATTATATATATATATATATATATATATATATATATATATATATATATATATATATATATATATATATATATATATATATATATATATATATATATATATTACTGATTATCTCATAAAATAATACGCATGCTTCAATATTTCTTAGAAGTTTCCACATAGGTGTTGAAAGTCATAATCATTATGACTGGTCCTCAAGGTAGAATGATAGTTCTGAGTAAGCAAGTGGGAGTGATAAGTTGGAGGTTCTCTTAGATGAAAAAATAAATGAATATTATTTTGTTTTTTAGGTCATTAATGTTATACTTATAATTTTAATAATCTTTAATATCATTGAAAGTGATTGAAGTTTTAAAGCTAAAGTAAGTAGATTGGCTCAGAATTGATTGTGTATACTAAAGATAAGAGATTGGTCTATAATACAAATATTTGGAATTATATATAGAAATTTTTTATTTAATTTTGATATAGATATGTAAAATAATCTCTTGAAGGTGTCATAAATGACCGAAAGTATTATTTTAGGGATTGAAGCTCAAACATTCATGATTGCATTTTGGAAGTTTCTGGCAGTTTTGAGTAGTCATCTAAAAAAGTTGAGTTTGAGGTGGTTTGCCCAGATTTGAAGAGTATAATTCATATTAATATTTTATTAATTTATTTTAGGTTCATATGAGTGAATTTATAGTCATTAATTTTTATTTTATATATGTTGGTGGTCAATTATTCATGATTGGGTTTTGGAGCATTTAGGGAGTTCTGAGTGGTCATGTTGCAAAAGTGAGTTTGAGGTTTTAAGATCTATGTTAAAGTGTATAATAAATTTGGTGATGAAAATAAGTTCATGTATTTTCTTAATATGTATTTTTTTATGTTTATGTGAAAAATTTGGTTGTATAGTTGTGAGTAGTGATAATGATGTGGTCTAAGTAGTGAATTAGAATAAAATGTGGTATGGACCTATATGGATGTTATAATGGGTATATTTTATGTGTTTTTTAATTATTGAATACATGTTTTGAGGATCAATAATTTTCAAGAGGGATAAGTGCAACATGTTGCTTGAGAAGGCATATTTGCATTAGGTCTCTATTAGGCCTACAAGAAGAATGAGGTCTAAATATGTTTGGATGACCTAATGGTGATATTAGTTTGATTTATTAATATGTTTAATGTTTCATAATACATGTTTTTAAATTTAACCTAATGTCTTAGTGTCTTTTCCGACAAAGAGTGTGAGTGATCTAGTGATTGGTATAAGAATAAGGTCTAATATGTCTAATTTTGTGTGTAGTAGAGAAGACACCAATGAGAGAATAAGAGGGAAGATTATGAAGGATAAATAGGAATTGGATACCATAATAAGAGGGTAAATATACTATTATGAACATATAATAGAGTTTTTGCATGTGGATATCAATGTTAATTGACCTAATAAACCTAGTAAGAGGCATATTGAGTGAAGAAGTCTAATAGGTTGTTTGAGAGAGATAAAAGAGTGTGAAGAGAAAAATAAGGTGATAATCATTAATTTAGTAATAAATATGTGTTAAAATGTGATAATAGGTTCTAGGTGGCTGATTTTGTGCTAATTCACATAGGGGGTTAGTGTCTCCTTACAAGTTGGTGTTTGTTAAAGGCCTAGTTTAGTTGGTGCTTGACTAGTGAGGGGTTGGTGATCCTTGTGGTTTTAGTGCCTCAATAAATATTTATTAATTTATTATAATATATCAGTCAAATATATTCTTTATTTGTTTTTATTCCCCATGATATTTTCCCATATATCTCCTATTTTCATATGTTGTATGTTTATGTGGATGTTTGTTTATGCATTGGTTGTTGTATGTGATTGAATGAATGCTTCATGAATAATAAGTGAAATTAAATTATTGTTTTAAGGAAAATGATTCACAAACCCTATTAATGGTTTTGATTCCAATATAAGAATTTTCAACTTTTACATTACCAATTATAGACTCAGGAGTTACAATTGATGTATAATATGCATGTGCATGATATTCATAAAAGAATTAGCCAAAATTACATGATCCTAATCTAAGTACATATATGGGCACAAAATATAACAAATGCCCAAGTATAATTACATTATTATATATGCATGCATATATACATGTATTCATGTATACATAAATACATACATATGGTGCCAACTCAACAGTTCTGGAAGAGGATGGTCCTTGCATGCTCAATGTAGTTGTTGCAGAAGATTACATTATAGCTATTGGTTGAGGCCTTAGGAGTCCCATAAGAATATTTTATAATTTTGGGATCTATATCCCTTTTGGTGTAATTATATTATACTTGGATAACTTATTATTACCAAGGAGAGGGACGAGGTTCTTGTTCTAGAGGTGATTGAGCGTACTTCTAAGTCCATTGATAGCTTGTAGCTCTATTTTACTCTTCCATAATTTTTATTGTTTCCTCTATAATAATTGAAGGATCATATTTAATATTTTATGACACTACAATTAACATATTATTATTGGAAATATTTTCATTGATGTCAAAGGTCTAGCATTATTGGTGATAAAGGCCCCATAGCATTTATTATCTAAAGGTGTTTTTAATGTTCATATTTTAGATAAAGTGTGTTAATATTAATTAAATATTAATGAATATATTTTTGGTTGTATAAAGATAAAATAGGGCCCATGAGGAAGTCAAAGAGTCACCAAGTAAAGACAAAAGAGGGAAAGGATGCATTTTCCCATGAAGGCTCACCTTGAGGAATTCGAAGAGTCACGAGATAAAGATAAAAGAGGACATATTTTCCCATGAAGGGTCACCATGTGAATTTTCATATGGAATAATTTGAAGGGTCATGTAATTTTGGCATCATTTTCCATATTAATTCTAAGGTCACAAAGGGTGAATTCCAAAGGTCATTTGGTAAGCTATAAATAATGTCTTGGGAAGCCATTTGTAATAGGTGGAAGAGAGCATGGTTTATAATTGTCATATCTAGATTAGAAGAGAAAAGGCGAGAAAATAAAGAGATATTATAATGTGCTATCATTTGTTGAGAAATAAACATTGAGAGATAGTTGTGTGGTATACACAATAGGGGTTGGTGCTCCTGTGGGTTGGTGCTCATGAATAGTTGTTGTGTTTGTGCTCAGCAAAGGGGTTGGTGCTCTTACAATTTGGTGATTGTGAATATTTTAGTTTGAGTTGATGCTCATTCATATACTTGAGATTTTTCTCTATGGTTTTTCCCACATTGGGTTTCCACATTAAAATCTGGTCTCTCTCTCTCTCTCTCTCTCTCTCTTGTGTGGTGTTTATTGTTTCAATTTTATTGCATATCTTGAATGTATGGTTAAGTGGAAATTGATTAAGTAAATTTTTATAAGATATATGATATACTGATTTACCTCCCCCCTCTTAGTATATCCCATGCTTAAAAATTATTCTTATTTATTCATATATATACCTCAGGTTCATCTTGATAATTGATGAAAATTTCATCATGTTCAAATATTTCATTCCCATGGGAGTCTATACTCTCTTTTTCATAAGGTCACTAAGGTATTGCTTGATTCCCTCTAGGGTGTTTCTATGTCTTGCTTCTTCCAAGCTATAAAGGGCTCTAACCTTTCCAACTACATTGAGGTGCCTCCTCATTGAATACTAGACTTGGCCTATGCTAAGAGGAGTTTTGTGGTAATAACCATGATGTTTAGCATCAAGGTCCTCATCCACACTATTATATATTTGGTGTGTAATATCCTACTCTACCACCTTATTGGGGACATATCAAGGAAAATATAGGGGAGGTTCCATTTTTACCTATATCATTATTATGGTATAATTATGATAGTACCAATAATCCCCTATATTTTATATACTTATGTTTCTCTAAGTTTTTCTACAATTGTATTCAGAAGAAGAAGAAACTAAGGTTAAAGGTTAGGGGTTTGATTGATACCCAGATTAAGTATGCACCATATCCAAGAATTGTGGGAGCTCCTCTTTAGCTGTGAAGGAAACACCTATAATAAGAAAGAAACTCAAACAAGGAGAATGTTAGAAAAAGATATGGTGGACTGCCAAGCTATGCGCTCGGTCCCAAAAGCGTGAAGCTCTGTAAGGGATGATAGTCCACTATTTATGGAAAAAGAGTGTTGTATAAAAAGAAATGATGAAAGACTAAGAAAGAGAAAAATAGATAACATGTACCTGTTCTCTGTAGTCTGTCTGTCACAGTCACCGACATCGGTAGGCCTACCGAGTTTGGTTGGGTCAATGATGTCGATGTCGATTTTAGTTGCCGATGTCAGTAGGGGTAGTGGGCCTTGGATGGGATTTTAGATTATGTCTGTGGTCTATAGAAGAGTTTGTGGAGATTTAAAGGTTTGTGAAGGGTTGTGGGAAGGTGAATAAGGTCTGAGGAAGGGTAAAGGTAGAGGATATGTGTGAAAATAGGGTAAGAATAAGAGGAAGGCTTTTCAGCCTCTCCACAGAAGAAGTTGGGTTCTCAAAAATTCTTAGAAATATCAAATGGAAACTAATTACCAATGTATTTTAAAAATACTAAAATAAGGAGAAGAATACTTAACTCTATTCAGTGAAGAACCAGAAGTGTCAAAATGCTTATTTTTGTTGTGGCTGATGTCGAGGTCCTCATACAATGTTTCAATCCAATGTCTGGAGTGACTTGTGTAGAGCTTCGATAGTCAAGAGAGCGATAGTCGAATTTTGATGCTTGGTCTCAGAGTGTGCACATCGATGTCCTAGAGTCTAGGGGGCCCAGCTCAATGAAAGAGATAGGCTTATGTAATCGATGTTGGCTATCCTACTGGTGTTGGCATAGGGATGATGATGTCGGCTGAGGGTTGACCAACGTTAACAGAGGGAGAATAGGTAAAAGGGATATTTTTAGCTCTTCACCCATTTCTCCACTCACCAAGTGCCTTTGCCATTGGAGAACAGTCAAAACATGGGTTTATGAGGCATGAGAGTTGGTTAGGGAGTTAATAGGGAGTGAGCATAGGTCATGGGTAGTTAGGATTTGGAGGACCTAGTCTCAGGGTGATTCATAGGTTAAGAAAAGGTCTTAGGGTGAGGTGTCCAAGTTGAGGTGTCCAAGGTGAGGTGTCTAAGTGAGGTCATTAATTTAAAATAAGTAGTTTATTGTAAATTAATAAGGTGTGTAAGTGTTTAGAAGGGGACCAAGGGGGGGTTGACACAATATTGGTGTCTACAACTTATTCACATGTTATCAAAAATTCTAGGCATTTGAAATTCATATATGGATTGGTAAATCTATGGATATATATCTTCTAAAATCATTTTATTTTTAGATCTAAAACTATATACATGAAACATAGAGAAATAATGACAAACTCTATTATTAATATATTTAGGAGATAGATCTTAAGGTTTATGAATTGTTTATATTTTTCCCATGACTACATCCAGTACATATGACATCATATATAAATTTACATTAAAGGGCCTCTAATCAAATCATAACATTTATGTCCTTTGCCTAACATTGATAATATCTCTGAGTCTTAGTATTCAGAATAACATCTAGTAGGGGAATCCATTTATTGTGTACATAAGTAATGATGCAAAAACCATATAATCTATTCATTAAGTCCATGAATATTAAAATCCTTGGCCCAAATTTAACTATGGGGACTAAAGAGATATCACTCCAAATATTCAACTTCTCTCCTTTATTAATCAATTTCTTAAGTTTCCCCTCAACTATGTTCTCTTTTAACCATGATTTTATAGACACCTAGTCATAAGTTACTTATAGCATTGGGAGATTCATTTTTTTTTTGAAATGCTCCTCCATAATGTAAGATACTACATTTTTTATGTATACAGAAGTGCAAAAAATCACTTGTAATAATATAATTAATAAATAAATATCACAAAAGGTTTATATAAGGCATTAACTCAGATTTCACAATTACGTTATGCAATCCAATGGCTTTGATTGCAATTAAGTCAACAATGTTCCTTCATTCATCCTTCAATAGTTAGTCCTACACTAAATATGGCTCTATTTTATGTACCTCATCCAATTTGGTTTAATAGTAATCTAACTAGAAATAAATCATCCCTTTATCAAACACTGTATCCATATATTTGGGCCCACTTATGATGGTATATGAAGAAGGAGGTTTACCTACTCAAGATTAAGATGACATTGCTCTAAAACATTGAAAATATCTTTTTAAATTGACTAAGAAAATACTTGTATATTTTTAAAGAGAAAAACTAGGGATTTTGGTAATATTATAGCTCAAAATCATAATTTACTTGAACTCAATTGATGGTACTGGTGACTTTATGTTTATTTAAAATCTATTTGTATTTCCAAAATCACAATACTTGAATGCTTAATTTATGAAAATTTAATGCAACAACTTTTAGTTTTGTTTCCTATTTCAGTTTGAATATTCCAGTCAACTTTGATGGGTACCATTTTCAATGTAGAAATTTTTGGGGTTTTTGCTTGTGCTTAGTCATTGCCTCATGATAGGTGTCCATTTCTTATGCATTATATTTTGGTATATTTTTTATATTTTACAATTGCATTTTTATTATGAACCTCTGTGATTGTGAAATTTGTCACAATCTCATGTATATGAGGCTTTTAAATTATTATCATGCTTCATAACCCTTATAAGTCATGAGTTAATGAGATTATTACACTTGAAATGATATCAAGAATCTAGATTCATTAGAATTTCAACCTTATACATCTTCCTGGTAGGAACCAAGTGAATGGGATCCTGCCACATGTTACAATATTGAGGTTCTAATGGTTTTTTAAAACTATGTACTTTTCTTAGTGATCTCTAGATTATGATGATGGTGACTTATGGATGGATCCTGGGACTCTAAATAGATTCATATTTTTTCTTTCAAGTTTTGGGCATCTGAGATGATGACAATAGATGACCCTTATAGATATAGAGCAAATGAAATCTTGGAGATGCACCTTTGATAAATAAGTTTTGGGATTTTTATATGATGACACATGGATGACTCTCAAAGTTACAGATAAATTTTGAGGTAATTCTATGTGCCAAGGTCCATTGTGTTTTGAGTGAATGGGATCATGTCATGTGGATTGATCTCAGGGATCCAGAGGTTCATTGTAAATTTGACAATGTACCTTTCCTGACTAGTTTATAAGATTTTGAGTTGATATGATGATTCCACTTGTATTAAAACTTAAGAAACATAGATTAGGTAAGGAAATAGGCCTAATTTTTTAAATGAATGCTATATGTAGCCATGATTTTGACATGTGGAATTGTCTCATGGCTTTGGATATTCTTATTAAATTGTTACATGAGGAAACTTAGAATTAATGAGACATGAACACATAGCCATAAAATTTATCTGTGGACAAAATGTAAAAAATCTTAAGTCCTTAAATTAATCATGCATATAATCATGATTCTATACACACTATAACACCATTTCATTAGTTTTGTTAGGTAGTTAAAATCCAAAAATTCAATTGGAGAAATAAAATCAAAGTTGATAAATAAAATAATCTCATACCATGTCCGAGCTTTGAAATTTATTTTGAAATGTAAAATTGAACCCAAAATAACCTTAGATTTTATAAATAAACTTAATATTTGTAAATTTATGGTTCATATAGACCTTGAAGATTTTCTGATGATAATGGGTCTCGATTTAAAATTTGAAAATGGGGTGTGTTGGGAACACAATAGGTTCCACTCATATATATTTTGTAATTAACTTGTTTAATTTTCCATAATGGTCCCTTCATCCCTAAAAATAGTTGACTTTCTCCATGCTATAAAAGTTGATACTTTTTCCCAAATGTTTGGGTTAATGAGCATGTTTTTTTTTTGTGAAATTATCCTTTCTTGAAATTATAGTGTGAAAATAATACCACCTAATATAAGATTTTTTGCATTATGTTTAAGTAGACACTATAATTTCATATCTTATATATGATTTTTTAGGTGTCATAGGCCCTTATTTTTATTTATTTAATCACATTAATACCCCTATCCTAAGGTTTGGTATATTTTCCACTGATAACTCGGTAATATGCTTTTACTAATACCTTTCTATCCCCCCTAACCTCCTAAATCCATTAATAACTTAAAGAATCCACCTCTTAACCACTTTACCTCCATATAAATTTGTTAACTACAATGTCATGCTCACCAAAGCCTAATTTTACCCATGGTTGGAACAAACCTGATAATTTAGATGAATCAACTCTGATTCACCTGTGATTGGCATCGATTCATTGGATTGGTTTCAACCTATAAATACCCAACTAAAATTTGGATTCTCAACCTAAAAAATCTGAACCTCAAATTATTATTAGATTTTTTGGAGAATAAAGGAAGCCTTTAACATCACTCTACCATTATTTTTTTGTACTTAATTTAGTCCATTGTTACGATCCCTAAAGATAGCCTGCATTCCTAAGGAAGATTTACTCTATTTGTAAATAAGTTCAAGGTAATTAATCATGTTTATTTATTTCATTTTCTATCATTATTTTTGATTTTATCTATTTATACCATCCTTAGAATACCATTTATATCCCTTAGTATTCATTTATTATCCTCTATCATCTAATTTTTTCTCTATTTTAAGTAAGCATAGTTGTAGAGAGAATCAATGTTGATTCATTCTGAATAAACATCAATTCTATAGATCAACACCGATCCTAATAGGATCAACATCGATCCATTATGTTTAATTTTTAGAACTCAAGTCTTTAATATTTGATCCCTATCATTAATCCTTATTGATTTTATATCATTTTAAAAATGGCCTTATTATGTAGATGACTCTATTAGGCATAGTGTATGACATAATGAATATCACTAATCTCCCTATAGTATCCCAACACTTATTTGTCAATCAGAGTGACATAGATTTCAAGCTAGCTCTATGTGTTATTATTTATTCTCCCTCTCTCAGAGCCACTCTCAACCAACTTGATGTCATACATGATGATGTAAATAATGCCATGGCTTATTGGGATGAATATTTTTCTTACATTAATAGATTAAACAAGTATTAATTATTAATAAGTTTGTTATCATATATTTATTTATTTATTGTAATTTCATATGTTGATTATTCACTTCAATGTGTAAACAAGTGAGTTGATATCCAATTGAGGAAGCTTGCAACTTCTAGGGATTGGTTTCTAACTTGGTATCTCACCTAGTTATCTATTAATCTATTTTTGTCCAAGTATTTATATATGTGCAAGTTATTCTTCCCAACTAAAAAGAAGCTCCATTAGACACCGGATTCAAAGTGGTGTGAAACATCTCTTAATCACCAGGTATTAATCATAAACCCTAATTATCATTTGAGTTTTTAGTAAGTAATTTAAATTTAAAAGAAAAACAAAAAACTACTATAACATTCTATCATGCCTACTGGGACCCCTAAGTTATAATTTTTTTATTAAAATTCATTGTTAATTTATCTATATTTCTCTCCCTTTCTTTTCATTGTGATCTTCATTCAAAAGAAAATCCATTTTTTAATTTCCTTTATAATGGTTAAAAATAATTGCATCCATTTTTTCTTGCTTAGGTACTTCATATAAAATAATCTAGGTGGACTATATTTATTGTAGATGTCACTTATTACACACACATTAAAAACCAATTACATAATAAACTCATTAAACATTAACATAAGGGAACCAATTGGGATTTCATCACCTAGATATAACCTTCTTCTTAGCTATCCCACTTGGATTTCAACACCAAGAGGATAACTAACTTAGTATGTTGACTGAGTATAAACCCTAGTTTTTAAATAAATACTAGATAAACACCTATCACCCTTATTCTATGGTGTGTGAAGTGAGGGGGTAGGCCCCAATACCAGGCTAGGTATCGATTCCAATATAGAGATCTTTTTGAGCCTAAATAAACCTAAAACCATCTATATATTGCCACTTATAAATATCCTCATTAACCTTTTTATTTTTTGATCACACTTTAAGTTAAAAATTAAAATATTTTTAAGTACATCTTTAGTCTGTGTGCCTTTATTTTTCATTAAATATGAGATAATCAAAAAGACTTTTATGTGCTTTTTGATTTTATTTATTACTTTTTCCTTTATCACTACATGGTTTTGATGTGAAAATAGTCACTAAAGAATAATAAACCCCCAACTTCATCCTCATCCATGGATAACTCTTTTATTCCTCCTAATTCTCATGAATCCATGGGGGAAGGTATTCCCTAATATTATACCCATGGTGATCCTAAATTTTCCATCATATTGGATAGAAACCCAATCATGCTTAACCATTACCTCAGATCCTAAGCTATACACATCAAACTTTATCCCCATATGTAGTTTTATAGGAACCCCTATGACATGACTTTATATGAATGAGAAGGGTTTAACACCGCTATGGTGTATTCCCTTAACAATCCTCCTCTAGCTAGTTTTGACACTAAAACTATGCAACCTTTAGGCAATCTACCTTTGGTAATGTCTAATGTTTCATACTCAACTAATACATAAACCAATAATTTTACCATGCCTCAATTGATGAATACTCCACTTATTACCTTGACACTTCAAAACCTAGTTATCTCAATCCCAACAACCCTTCCACTTATCCAAAATAGTGTACCTTTAAATGCCCAAACTCAACCTTTGCAACAAGTCCTTATAAGTCAACTACCTCAAAAATATATCCCATTGAATACCTAATACATAATACCTAAAGAATATATTACGTCTACTTATATCCCCTTACAAGCCCCACAATATGTGGTGGCATCTCAACCAATCATAACCACATTGATTGGTTATCCTTTATCCTAGTCCTTTTACACTCAACTTCCTACATATAAAATCTAACAATAAAATGTTTTGGGAGGTATCCCTTAATAAATCACCTAACTATACCTTATGATTATCCTTATGAATATGATGGATAATTTGGAAGCCTCTACATCTGGGAAAAAACATGCTCACTTGAGAAAAAATATGTAACAAACCTATTAACTTAGTTATCCCTATTATACCTTATCCTCTATAGTGGGATCTTACAAATTTTACAAAGTTTCAAAATAATGAGGATATTTAGACACATGTTTGAGTATTTAGACATGATTTCTATCTTATGGTGCATTATGACATGTTTCTTCTTAGGACCTTTCCTATGTCATTAGCTAGACTTACCCTAGATTGGTAAAAATAAATTTCTCAGTATTTCCTATTTTCCTTTGGGTAGCTAGCCCAAATTTTCATAGAGTACTTTTCTATCAATATCATAAGAAAAGTCACTATCACTGACCTCTATGTCATCCAATAGTTTGGTGATGAATTTGTCACTAATTTCATGGCTAGATGGAGGAATGTCATAAATCAACTCACTTTTTCCCTTCCACAAACCAAACTCATTAAATTATTTTAAAGTGCATGTCATAAACATATATCATTAATGTTATGAGTATAGTCCTTCAAAACCTTTGATGAGGCCTTTTTGATGGCCCATAAATTAGAAATTAGAGCCCTGGAAGAAGGGAAAGTTAAATTTCAAAGTAAAAAATTTAAACTTGATCCCTTTAAGGGACTAATAACATTAATAAAACCAAAAGAGTTTCTAGTTTTGTAGTTGTAAAATAATCACCAGCAGAAACAAAAAACCAATCTAAGCCCTCCACCTATCAAGCACAACCTCAAAATCCATTGACACATTTTACTCTATGATAGTATACACATTTAGGAGAGTATTATGTTTATTTATTATATAAGATCTTAAAATAATATCTCATTGAGATTATTTTAATATGACCTCTTCATGATTCTTTCCTTAAGCCTAGATGGTTTAGGAAAAATGAATTATATAAATTCCATCATGTAATAGGTCATGATGTCAATAGGTGTCATTATTTCAAGGGTCTAGTATAGAACCTCATCAATCAGAGGGAATTACAACTATATAACCCTAATTTTCCCCATAATCAATCTATAGAAATATTTAGATAGTCTCTCCCTAATCATGCTTTTATGTCTAATTGCATAAAAGCTAATTCAGGATCCACCTCAGACCATGAAACTCATGTAATTAACATGATCCATAATCAACTTCTACCTAGATAATTTAATCATAACCATATCCTCAATCTCCTTATAGGATATGTCTTCAAACCATCTGAATTAAGTGAAGATATCCTAAAAGCTTCCTCAAGCTTTCCAAATCTCATTATTTGGGATCCACTTGAGGAAACAATATCTAAAAATATTTAAGATGATCAATTATAAATAAAAGAGGAAAATACTAACAAATAAAAGTCTTGCTTAGAAAATTTACAATATACACATACCATTCTTCACATCATCTCAATACCTACATCTAGCATACCTATCCCCTCTAGCTTACTACATCCTAAGGAAACTATCATGTTACCCCAAATAAGCTGAAGACCATCTCCCCCCATTACTCAGGAAGAAAAAAATATTAGATAAATTAGTGGAAAAGCTATAGAAATAAAATAAAAAACTCAGGGTCCCAAGAGGAAAATATATGCAACATCCTCCATTAGGATTGAACTCCCTAAAGAGGATATCCCCACTATTGTTGATTAGATTCAAAAAGGAAAAGTGTCATTGTCACCTATTAGAACAAAAGCATCTATATTAGGACCCCATCCTTTAGAAAGACTTAAATACACTATCATAGAATCCTCTACTAAAGAGCATGTACCATCATAAAGGGATCTTCCCACTATGATAATTCCAATACATAATCCTTTAAACCCCTACTATCCCTAAAGTTTAGGTGTAGGGGCTTATCCTAAGCACAAAGTACCTGTTATAGGAAATATTCAAACAACTAATTCAAAAGGTCAAGGTTCAAAGTAACATACCTCTTCTCTACCAATGCCTTGGAGGATTGAAAAAACTAGTCTAGATTCATTGAAGGGGTCTTATTATAAGATCCTCAATCAGCTTCTCCAAACCTTCCTTGTCACTTTACCACCCATAAAACCTATTAACCCTCATATTCACAAACTAGTATGGTATCAAGAAAATAGGAAATGCACATATCTTCGAATAGAAAGTCATGACACAAAAAGTTTTAATGCGTTAAAATTTATGGTCTAAAAATTATTAGAAGAAGATGATCTTTTAATAGAATATTTAGATCATGACCATCCCCATAGTCAAACTACTAGGGTCACATGCACCTCAAGAAGTAGCGTACTTCTAATAGTACCAAAAAAAATTGTAAAAGAAGATAAAACCACTAATAGAACTTAGTATCAACCTCTCCTAAACCCTATAGATATGGATGAGTTTAAAAATGTTGAAAACCCCCTTTTGTTTTAGATAGACATAATTTATATAGCTACACAATCCCAAACCCAAAGTCATAAGACCCATAATCATGAAAAATCTAAAGTGACTATTGCTAAAACACTAAATCCTAACAAAAATAGTCCAATAACACCTGATCTGAATCCTAAAATTTATATTTTAATAATAACACAAAATAATAATGCTTCAAAACTCATACAAATATCTATTATAAAGTAGATTTATTAACTCCTAGTCAAGATGTCTCTATATGAACTTGTCCAAAATTCTCCACAACATCACAAGGCTATGATAGAAGCATTATGGGCCATCAAGATACAATCTAATGAACCCCAACCTTGATTGGATTTCATTTCATCACTTCAAAATCCATTATCCATAACATTCCATGATTCAAAAATACAATCCTTATAACTTGATGATTAGGATCTTGCACTATTTGTCATTCCCTAGATTGATCAAAATCCAATCAAATGAGTAATGATTAATGATGGTACTTATATAAATATCATTTCCACTCATGCATTTAAAAAACTATAGTTACCTCAAATAGTTATAGTTCAATCCCCCGCCATTTTATAAGCATTTAATGATACTAGCACCTCTACATTAGGAATGGTAGTCCTTCACCTTCAAGTAGACATGTGTGTTCTACCTAAACTATTTTATGTTTTAGAAGGGGAATTTAAATACAAGATTTTGTTAAGAAGTCCTTAGATATGCATTATGCATTGTGTTACCTCCACATTACATCAATGTATTAAATTTGAAGATGAAGGTAAAATCTATAATGTCCCAATTGATCCCCATCCATTTAAAACTTGAAACATTACATTCCAACCAAACAATGTCCTAATTCCATTATAAATCACTACCCTATGATCATCCAATGAGGCATCCACTAGTACAACAATCCCTGCATAAAGGATTGGTAAGGAGTAAATTGATTCCACATTTAGATAGCTATTAATTAGAGAGTATCAGTTATTGACACTCAACATTCTCCCCACTCCCTAGGAATATAGATGTCTAGATAAACAACATGTATATTACCCCAATTTAGGATAAATTATTCCCTTTGGTTCACCTTTCATTTATACCCATTTGACCTATGGGGGAATTGACCAACCTTCTTCAAGACTTTCCAACCAAACCCATGCTAAATTATTTACCTCAAATATTTCATTCCTTGATAAACACCTACAATGTCCCAACTAATCCCCATCCATTCAAAACTTGAAACCTTACCTTCCAAAAAAATAATGTCCTAATTCTATTGTAAATCACTACCCTATGATCATCTAATGAGGCATCAACTAGTACGACAATCCTTGCATTGAGGATTGGTAAGGAGTACATTGATTCCACATTTAGATATCTATCAATTGGAGAGTATCAGTTATTGACACTCAACGTTATCCCCACTCCCTAGGAATATAGATGTCTAGATAAACAACATTCATATTACCTCAATTTAGGATAAATTATTCCCTTTGGTCCACCTTTCATTTATACCCATTTGAACTATGGGGGGAAATAATCAACCTTATCCAAGACATTCCAACCAATCCCATGATAAATTATTTACCTCAAATATTTCATTCCTCGATAAACCCCATTTTTTAAAGACATACCTATAATGGTGTGCTTGGAATGGTTTTGGCATAGGATGTTATGAGAAAGATTGAAATGAGGCTACATTTGGATTATTTAGCAAACCCCATGAAAATCATGGCCTTAGTTTTATTAATAATTTGAAAGATACCTCAAAGGTTACTCTCTTTCCTATCCTTGAAAAGGACATGCCATCTTCACTATCTAACACCACTTCTTTGATAGAAGATGTTGTATCCATTCCCAATATATTTTTTTTAGTCAATGCCATTACTATAAAACCTATCATCTATCATCACAATGGGTAGGTCAAAACCATTCTTTTATCCTACCAAAAAATGATATGGTAGGATTTTTACACCATCCCTATTCTTTAGTGCCAGGATGATGAGTCTATCTTAACTCATTTAGGAACAAAGAACTCCCATATACATAAATCACTTTCATTTTAAACTTTTAATCTATTAAATGAGGCCATATTTGACATTAACATATGATATTATGAGAATCTATGAATATTTAAGGTCAGTAAATCTTTATATCCCTAGGAGCATCATAATTCCATTGTGTTTTTAATAGATCATAGTGAAACATTCATTTGGTCCTATAACAATATGACTAGTATCTATATTGTTAATGCTATCCATAACATTATCACATTACCTGATGCCAAACCTAAAAAGAAAAATCTCCAATAAATTTACTGTTACATTTTGTTGGGTGAATATTTTGTCAATCAACATACTGATAAACAAAATAGGTCTGATCAACCACATTAGGAAGATTGGTTGGCCAAATGTGTAGATTTATCACATCAAAAGGGGACTAATCTCTCCTCTCATCAAAGGGAGGTTCCCTATATATATATAGAGAGAAAAAATAATACTCAAGGGTAGAATATACCATCCATCTCTCTTTTTTGCAGAGATGATGTGTGCAAATCAAAGGAGAAATCTAGATGAAATGATAGAAGGCACTCTTCTTATTTTAGAAGTGTTGTTCAGCAGACAAAAGGAATCTTTCTGGTGATGACAAGTAACTTGTAACAGGGTATAGTAACATGGTAGGATGAAACGAGGCACAAAGTCTTCGTCTCAATTGCTAAAGAGTGAAATATGAAGAACAATGAGGGCACAAAGTCATCCCAAGGTTCTTTACACAGAAATAGAACATAAACACACACCGAAGACAATTATGATAACACAAAGTCTGAAAGTGATTGGCTTCAGGACACCTTATTTCTCACCTTTACTAGCCCTGCTTGTTAAATTGCATAAACCAGAAGACATTTAGGAAATAGACATAAGAACAATCTCCTAGAATGATACAAGTTATAATAGCACAAATTCTGAAAGTAACCTACTTTCTGATTCTAACAAAGAAATATGATGAACAATCTGAGCTCAAAGTCTCAGTAATGCCTTTCAATTTGGGTAGAGTTTTGTTTTTGATAATAGAGAGAGATCCCCTAAAATAATAAGATAGAGTATAATATATAGCCCTCCAAGAAAGACTTAGGGAGCAGTAACACATCATGTTGTATTAAATTTTGTCAAGAAGATATGCTGGAATTGGGTGTATTTGCCCATTTACTTTTCTCGATGCAGAAAAATGGGTCATGCCATTGAATGTTTGTGTTCTCCAATGTCCATCTGGCAGTCTGCTTCTAGAAACATATTTCATGCATGGATATTTTTGGTCTTCTTCATCATTCCTCCTTTCTTGGCTATTGAATTGGGTCTTTGGTTTAATTTGATCCTCTGTTCTTTGGTCGCTTTCCGCTGGGCTTGACAATTGACACATGGCACATTCTGTTGCAAAACTAGATCGAGACACTACCTAGTATCTGCAAGACTCTGAGAGATGCTTATTTAAAGAAGCTTTGAAACCTATAAGAAACTTAAGACATGGATACAGACAATCATCACACTCTGTAGAGTTACAAAGGGACATGTGGCAACTTTCACTTGTCTATAGAAGCTTTAGAAACATTTTTGAAAGTCCTACAAAAGAGAACATGTGGCAGTCTCCACTGAGGTTTGGTTATACTATAGAAACATTTAGGACCCATTTTGGATTCATTTAGATGTTGACACTTGTTAGTGTCTACTGCACTTTAGCTACCTTTGGAAAGTCTTCGAGACTCATGTTAGTTTCTTACAAAAGATGACACGTGGCCATCTCTGCTAAGATTTGAAGGTGACACGTGGATTATTCCACTGCCTTTGAAACTATGTCTCGATAGATGACACATGATGGATTCTTCTATATTTTGATAAGGACACGTGGCAACTTGGTGGGTTTTCTATTTTGAGGGACTTTTCCTTCAGACAAAAAGTCTGAAGGAATTCTTTTAGAAAATTTGTCCGAAGAAATTGTTTCTTTATAACTTTGCCATGGGAAATTTTTTGAAGGAACTCCCTTGCTTGTTTAGCCTTTGAATTGGTATGTTTTTCCCCACTTTCCCTCCACAAGGGCTATTTGAGCTCTAAAATGACCTTTTAAATTTTTGCAATGATCCACTTTGGTTTCCAAGTGCCCTCTAAAAGGGTTGTTTGTCCTTTGGATTTGCCTTAGTCAATTTTTTGTTGATCTCAACAAGTGACACATGGCAGCATCCACTATGAAATAGGCAAGGACACGTGGAAATATATGCTTAACTTATAGAGGCTTTGGATGCCTTTTGAGTGTCCCATAGAAGATGATGCATGGTGGCTTTTTTTGAGCTTTTAGAAACACTGTAGATACACTTGGGACTCATTTTAGATTCATATAGATGTTGACACTTGTTGTGTTCCACTTATCTTACAAAGGACACGTGGCAAATTCCATAGCTCTTAAAAACAAAGTAAAACGGGGCTCGGTAGATGACACTTGGCAGCATCCACTAGGCTCTATCAAGCTTTTATTTTGAGCTTTCTTTGCCTTAGTCATGTTTGCCACAAAATTTCATCCACAAGGGCACTTGTCTCTTCGACTCTTGGGGCACTCCTTTTAACCTGCCACTTGAACCGATTGATTGAACCAACTTTGGTTCAATGGTTCAATGGTTCATTCCTTCATTTCTATTGACTACTTGAAATAAGCTCTTGGAAATAAACTTTGTTGAACCTACCACCATTAAACCTGTTGAACCTTTGAACTAATTAAACCTTTAAACTTGAGTGGTTCAATTGTTTGACGACTCAATGGTTCAAGTCTTCTTCTCTTTGATAAGTGTTTTGAAGCCGTTAAACGTGAATCGATTGAACTTTGAACTTGGACAAAAGTGCTTAATTATTGAAACTTGCTGATGTCATTGAACCTTTGAACTTGTTGAACCTTCGAACTAAAAATGGTTCAAGGTTTAATGGTTCAATGGTTCAAACATTACATAAAATCTTGCCAATAGATTCTTTTGGTTGAACCAAGGCATTAAACCAATCTTGAAAATGACTAAGTGTTAGAAACTTGTTCTTTTGATTGAAATCACTTGTAGAAGCCTTTGAACATGTTGAACTTGTTAGTCCATTAACTAAAAAAGCTTGAATCATTCCCAATTTTGAAAGTTTAGAATAATTTTTTGAAATGGGAAGAGATAATTTTGTCTTATAAGACTAAAATAGCTTAATTTTTGTCCCAAAAATGAGTGACATTTTTTGAGTATAACATCTGGCTCCAATTGGGGAACTTATATCAATTATAAAAAGAATTGAAGGGAGTAGAATCTACAATTTGTAGTGTCTTCATGTGTACCATTGGGCTATTGAGTCATGTTACCCATAAATGAAAGGCATCAAAAACAAAAACAAATAAAACAAAATGGAACTAAAAACTATACAAATATACATATGTACAAATAAAATGATTTGATACTTCAAGAATTGAAGTGTTTCAGATGCTGCCAACTGTGAGGCAGAGAAAAGAGTGTGCCATCTTGATACTTCACCAGGAAGCTATTTTCACCATTGTGCTGATGAATAATAAATGGACTTCTCCAAAGGGAGTTGAACTTTCCATGCATTCCATTTGGTTCTCTTTTTTTGTCCCACAATAGGACTTAATCTCCAACCTGGAAATCATGGTTTTTTGCCTTCTGGTCAAAGAGTTTCTTTACTAGACTTTGATGGGCAGCAATTCGGTCTACCACCATAGTTCTCTGTTCATCCAGCTTAGTCAGGCACATGATTCTTTTATCAAGGGGGCTTTCATAAGTCTGATCTTCAATTGCCTTAGCCAATTTTAATGCTAGCAATTCTAAGGTGATTGGTATCTCAACATTGATACCATAAATAGGTTGGAAAGGAGACATACCAATTTCCCTCTTTGCTATGATTTTGTCTACCCATAGAGCATCAACCAATGCCTTATTCCATGTCCTTTGGTTTTCATCTGCCAGCTTCTTGATGATAGTCACCAGGATCTTATTGCTTGATTCAGCTTGTCCATTCCCTTATGGAAAGTAATCAGAAGAGTGGGAGAGTGTAATCCCATAATAGAAATAGAATTATGTAATATCTTGAGAAGTGAAACAAGCTACATTATTAGTAATAATCTTAGGTGAGACTCCAAACCTAAAAATGACATTCTCCTTAAGAAAATTGCACACTACTTCTGAAGTGGCATGCTTGGTTGGGATAGATTCTACCCACTTGGTGAAATAGTCAGCTATTTTAAGGACATAATCATGTCTAGCACTTGAATATGGGTTTACATCCCCAATAAAATCAATTCCCCATTGCTAAAATGGTTCTTCTATGATCACTAGATTGAGAGGTAGGGCAGCTAACTTAGGTATTCCAATAAATTGCTAGTAGAGTTCACATTTTCTCACCCACTTATATGCATCTTGGAAAAGAGTTACCCAGTAATACCTAGCTCATAGAATCTTGTGGGTAGTCATAGGAGAAAAAAAATGTCCTCCACAAGCTAGATTGTGGAAGGATTTCAAAAGTTGGCTTTGTTTCTCTTTGTCTACATAGCAAAGGAATACTCCATTTAGGCTTTTCTTGTACAGGCCATTGTCCCAAAGGACAAAATTGGTAGCTCTCAACTTGACAGTCCTCCTTTATTTGTAAGATAAATGAGTAGGACATTCACCATAAGTAAGGAAATAAGCAATACCTGAATACCACTCATTGGTAGTGGAGACAAAGAGGACTGTCGATGTATTTTCCATCTCTGCTTCTTCATGTTCTATTTCTTCTGGTTTGTTATCAACAATTAATTCACACAGGACTTTTCCCCTTATTAGCTTTGTTGGTTTGATGTCTAAATCAAACTCTTATATCTTTGCAATCCAATTGCCTATTTTTGTCTCAAACTCCTACTGAGTTAATATGGACTTGATTGTAGTGTCAGGAACCAAGGTAGTATTGTGTGAATTCAAGATATAGAAGAAAAAATGCTTGAATACTTTCACCACTACATAAACATGTTTCTCCATGTTTGAATACTTTAGCTCATGGGTTTTGAGAGGGTAGCTCATGAAAGAAATGGGATATTCCATACCTTCTTTATCCTATTGAACTAGAATTGCTAAAAGCATGTGTTCAGAAACATAACTGTATATGATGAAATCTTTATTGTAGTCTAGACAAACCAGAGTTGGGGCATGAGCAATGGCAATATTGATATCCTCAAATGTTGACTTGCCTTCTTTAGTCTAGCTAAAGGTGGTCTTACCTTTCATCATGTTTACAATGTGTCAAGTCTTCTTTACAAATTTGGGGATGAACCTCTATAATAAATTCACCTTTCTAAAGAAAAAGTGAACATCATTTTTACTTGTAGGCAAAGTAAGATCTTGAATAGACTTGACTCTATCTGAGTCAATCTTTATGCCTTCTTTAGACATAATGTGCCTGATAATTTTCCCCTCTATTACTCCAAAAATAGACTTCTTGGGGTTCAAGAAAATACCATTCTGGCAATAGTGCTCCAACACTTGTTGTAGGTGGTATATATGATCAGAATGATGCTTTGAAAAGACGGTCAATTCATCAAGGTATACCACAATGAACTTACCCATCTCATCCTTGAAAGTAAGGTCCATTGCTCTTAGAAAGGTGGTGCTAGCATTTATCAATCCAAAATGCATCCTTCTATATGCAAATGTGCCCCAAGGTGTGGTGAATAAAGTCTTGTGTTGGTCTGCTTTACCAACTTCAACTAGATTGTATCCTGAGAAGCCATCTAGCATTGATAACATCTCTGAACTTGTCACTATTTGAAGCACTTAATCCATGATTGGCAAAGGATAGTTATCCTTCAAGGATGACTAATTTATATTCTTGAAATCCACACAAATGGGAATTTCACCACTCTTCTTCCTTATAGGCTCTATGTTTACAATCCATGTGGAATGATGGATTAGAAATATGATTCTAGAATTTAACATTTTTTGTATCTCAGATAGAATAATACCTGATATCTTTAGATTGTATTGTCTAGATTTTTGCTTATAAGGCATTGAGTCAACCTTGAGAGGAATGTCATGATAGATTTCATCAGGTCTGAGAGATTTCAGGTCATCATAGGAATATGCTAAGATGTCCATATATTGGTAGAGTAAAGCAGTGAACTTTAACTTCTCCTCAGGAGTGCATCACTTTCCAATATTAACCATCTTAGGATTTTCTTCAGTAGTCAGATTTATTTTATCAAATCCCTGAGAGAAGCTTGAAACCATTTGCTATTGTTTGATGAATCTATCATGCTTTTTAAACAGCTTCTCAAGGGAAACCAGGCCTTTGGGAATTTTATTTTCTTTCAACTGTAAGATTTCTTCATTTTCATCTGAACTTGATTCAAGAGTTGGTTCACATTTTTGAGGTTCACTGCCTTCAAAATGTAGTTGTTTAAAGTTGTCTTTTCATTCTAGGAAGGCAATGATTTGGTGATTATCATTGAATACTTGCCAATGATTAGCATTATCAGGAACACTTGGTCTAAAAACTAGCTCATTAGTGTACTTATCTCTTATAAAGTCTGAGTGAGGGACTAAGAGAGTTGCTAAAATAACAAGTGCATCAGCTCTGTCATTGGATTCCCTATGTATGGTGGAGATGTTGAAAGCATCAAAACTTTCAATTTGGTCCCAGAACAGATTGCAGTAGTAGCACAATATTTAATTCTTAGTTTCGTATAGGTTTCTCACCTAAAAAACCACTAGTTCAACATCCCCTTTGGCATGAAGGAGCTTGATACCTTTGTCTCGAGCAGCCTTTAATCCAAGCAATAGAGATTCATATTCAGTTGTGTTATTTGTGTTGACAAATTGTGACTTATAAGATGAAGGAAAAATATCTTCTTGAGGAGATATCAACACAATCCCAGCTCTTGAACTAGTAGAAGAGGAGCTACCATCAAATTCTAGAGTCTATAACTCATTAGACACTGATTTTTCTTTAGATTTTTCTTCATTAGAGAAGGAAGATCCTTCTCCATCTGTATTGCAACTTACCAATTCTTCTACTATTCTAGCTAAACTATTTTTGGGTTGACACTTTCAAGAACTTTATCAGATGTTTCATGAACTTCATCTGTAGAAAAAAATAGTTACCTATACCTAAAGACTCAAATAGAATTTGAGCTTCAGGGGCTGATGTTTGAGTGACAATATATTTTGATTCATTTTTAGGAAGCAACCTTTGCATGGTGCCTTTGACAGGGATCCTTGATTCAAATAGGTCCATGCTCAATTCTCCACCAACATCCTTGCAAAAATTTTGCCCAAGTAAAATACCATAGGATGCTAGAACATCAACCACCAGAACTGTCATCTTGATTCTTTTGTCTAGAAAGGCTGTAAATGCAAATTAGGCATCCTTGATTTGTCCCAGTAATGGCACTTGTTTATTTTCCATATAAAAACATGTCCCCAATGTCTTAGTCAGTGTGAGATTGAGATATTCAACTACTTTGGTGGGCATGACATTATCTGAAGCTCCTGAGTCTATGATGCAGTTGCTTAGCTTATAACCATTTATCAACAAAGAAACATAGAAAGGTTCTATTTTCCTAGGGGCAGCAGGAGGAGTAATGACAAGATTGTTTGGAATGTGAATGTTCTTTGAGGAATCAGGAGTTACCTTCTTAGCCTCTTATCCTATAGGGATCTCCTTATTCTTTACACTCTCAACTAACCTATCCAACTACTCAGGATTGGATTGTAAATATTCAAACTCAGTCATTTGAATTTTGGTTTTCTTGACATGATCAATTATGTCAAATGACTTAATTAGACTAGGAACAGAGGAAGGTAATTAAAAATTTTGGTTGATAAGGGGGGAAGGACTGATTTGTGAAATTGAAGTTAAAGGTGAAAGTGAAATTGATGTACTTACCTTTTTGTGATCACTGAGTCCTTTGGCTGGAAAGGAAGAGAGGTTACACGTTTAGCAATTAAAATTATTGGTTGAGGTTAATCTTCTATTTTATCTTTATTAGCTTGCTAGACTGATTGGTTCTTCAACCTAGTAAACACTGCATATGATCCATCAAAATCTTCTCCTTTACTTATGGGTTTATCCTGGTAGTTCAAGAAACCAACATTGGAGTTGCCAGCTGATTCTTCTTGGTTTTCTATGAGAAGATCAATGTCATTTTCTTGACTCAATTCAGACTAAAAAGAGAAATCCGATTTTGCTTCAAGATATACCACTGCTGAATTGGTTGGACGTACTTCAATGGCAAGTTTCCCTTATGGGAGAGGAAGATGATTTAGCTACCCTTGATTCCTGGCTGCATTGCCCTGATATGACTGATTTGAAAATGTTCTCCTTGGCATATCTCTATATGAAGGAGCATAAGACATTTCTTGCACCATTTTATTTTTGAGAGCAAGCAACTCATTTTCCAACTTTGCACCATTGGATCAGTGGTGCCTATAGAAGGATATTCAAAAGATGATGAGGGTTTATTTCTATTAGGGTCTCTCCTTATCTTCCCTACAAAGATGAGATCATATTCTACCTCAGTGGCCAAATTTTGAGCTCCATCAAGGTCTATTTGACTAGCACATCTCAATAGGAAACTAACTTTAGGTAACTGAGAATTAATGAAGAAACATTTGAGATTTTCAGCTGTAGTTTGAGCAATTACAGGAATCCTATTCCTCAATTTGTCAAACTTTGCTATGAAGTCCCTCATTGGTTCATGAGGCTCTTTCTTCATCTATGTAAGCTAAGCCAAAAGGGCATGTGCATCTTTTATAGGCTTGAATCTGTCTTTAAACATAGCTTTGAGGGTGTTCCAGTCAGTTACTGACTGAGCTTGTAGATGGTAGAATCAATTTGCAGTAGCACCTTGTAATGTTTCTACAAATAGTCTGGCTGCTACATCCTCAAATTCCACTCCAATTACACCATAGGCTATGATGAAGGCTGTAATGTGTTCATCAAGGTGAAATTTCCCATCACCATAGAATTTTGGGAAAATTCTTCCTCCAACTGCATGGGAGATCATGTATAGGTGAAGTAAGATTGAGAAGACCAAAAAAATTACCGGAGGGGCCTTGAACTACCATCATATGACTATGAAAAGGAGGACTAACAAATCTCAAAGGGGTAATTATTGGCAAAGATTTGTTAATAGAAAAAGTGGATACTTTGCTTGGTAATGGAGACCTAACTTTAGTAGGAGGAAAGCTCTTAGTTCGTTGGAGGTGAGATGGTGAAGGAAACATATCAAAATTACTTTGATTACCAACTTGAATACAGGGTCAATAATATTTTTATCCCTTTGGCTTCATGTATACATTGAATCTACTACGTTGTGAAACAAAAATGGGAAAGAATTGACCTTGCTTCAGCTTAAAGCTTGAGGCTTTAAACTGTGCATTCTTTCCTAGTTGGTGTGGAGGTGGATGGTATGGTTATAATGATAATGGGTAAGAAGTGAAATGGAGTGGCTAGAGTCTATAATGGATAAGGGTAGGGACTACTTCAATCTAAAACCTAAGGCTTCAGAATGCACATAACATCCCTAGCAGAGTCACCAAAAATTATTGGGTGAATATTTTGTCAATCAACATACTAATAAATAAAATAGGTCTGATCAACCACAATAGGAAGATTGGTCGGCCAAATGTGTAGATTCACCACATCAAAAGGGGACTAATCTCTCCTCTCATCAAGGGGAGGTTCCCTATAGATATGATATAAACATAAAATAATACTCAAGGGTAAGATAAACCATCCATCTCTCTTTTTTCAGAGATGATGTATGAAAATCAAAGGAGAAATCTAGATGAAATGATAGAAGACACTCCTCTTCTTTTATAAGTGTTGTTCAACAGATAAAAGGAATCTTTTTGGTGATGATAAGTAACTTTTAACAGGGTATAGTAACATGTTAGGATGAAATGAGGCACAAAGTCTCCACCTCAATTGCTAAAGAGTGAAATATAAAGAACAATGAGAGCACAAAGTCATCTCAAGGTTCTTCACATAGAAAGAGAAAATAAACACACACTGAAGACAATTATGACAGCACAAAGTTTGAAAGTAATTGGGTTTATGACACCTTATTTGTCACCTCTACTAGCCTTGCTTGTTAAATTGCATAAACTAGAATACATTTAGGAAACAGACATAAGAACAATCTCCTAGAATGATACAAGTTATAATAGCACAAAGTCTAAAAGTAACTTACTTTTTGATTCTAACAAAGAAATATGATGAACAATCTGAGCTCAAAGTCTTAGTAATGCCTTTCAATTTGGGTAGAGTTTTTTTTCTAATAACAGAGAGAGATCCCCTAAAATAATGAGAGAGATTCCAATATATAGCCCTCTAAGAAAGACTTAGGGAGCAGTAACACATCATGTTGTATTAAATTTTGTTAAGAAGATATACTGGAATTGGGTGTATTTTCCCATTTAATTTTCTCAATGCAGAGAAATGGGTCACGCCATTGAATGTTTGTGTTCTCCAATGTCCATCTCGCGGTCTGCTTCTAGAAACATATTTCATACATGGATATTTCTAGTCTTCTTCATCATTCCTCCTTTCTTGGCTATTGAATCGGGTCTTTGGTTCAATTTGATCCTCTATTCTTTGGTCACTTTCTGCTGGGCTTGACAATTGAAACGTGGCACGTTCCACTACAAAAATAGATCAAGACACTAGGTAGTATCTGTGAGACTCTAAGAGATGCTTATTGAAAGAAGCTTTGAAACCTATAAGAAACTTAAGATGTAGATACAGACACTCGTTGCACTCTGTGAAGTTACAATAGGACATGTGGTAGCTTCTACTTGTCTATAGAAGCTTTAGAAACATTTTTGAAAGTCCTACAAAAGAGAACACATGGTAGTCTTTGCTGAGCTTTGCTTATACTATAGAAACATTTAGGACCCATTTTGGATTCACTCAAATGTTGACACTTGTTGGTGTCCACTACACTTTAGCTACCTTTGGAAAGTCTTTGAGACTCATGTTAGTTTCCTATGGAAGATGACACATGGCCATCTTTGCTGAGATTTGAAGGTGACACATGGCTCATTCCACTGCTTTGAAACTATGTCTCGATAGACGACATGTGGTGGCTTCCACTGTATTTTGATAAGGGACACATGGTAACTTGGGAGGTTTTCTATTTTGGGGGAATTTTCCTTGAGACAAAAAGTTCAAAGGAATTCTTTCAGACAATTTGTCCAAAGGAATTGTTTCTTTTTAACTTTGTTGCAAGAACTTTTTTGAAGGAACTCCCTTGCTCGTTCGATCTTTGAATTGGTCTTTTTGTTCCCCACATACCCTCTGCAAGGGCTATTTGAGCTCTAAAGTGACCTTTCAAATTTTTGCAATGGTCCACTTTGGTTTCCAATTGCCCTCCAAAAGGGCTATTTATCCTTTGGCTTTGCCTTAGTAAATTTTTTGTTGATCTCAATAGGTGACACATGGCAGCATCCACTGTGAAATAGGTGAGGACACATGGCAGTATTCGCTTAACTTGTAGAGGCTTTGGATGCCTTTTGAGTTTCCTGTGGAAGATGACAAGTGGTGGCTTCTGCTAAGCTTTTAGAAACACTATAGATACACTTGGGACTCATTTTAGATTCATGTAGATGCTGACACTTGGCATGTTTCACTTATCTTACAAAGGACACGTGGAAACTTCTACAGCTCTTAGAAATAAAGTAAAATGGGGCTTGGTAGATGACACTTGGCAGCATCTGCTGGGCTCTATTAGGGTTTTATTTTGGGCTTTCTTTTCCTTAGTCACTTTTGCCACAATATTTCCTCCACAAGGGCACTTGTCTCTTTGAATCTTGGGGCACTCCTTTGAACCTACCACTTGAACAGACCGATTGAACCAACTTTGGTTCAATAGTTCAACGGTTCATTCCTTCATTTCTATTGACTACTTAAAGCAAGCTCTTGGAAATAAACCGTGTTGAACCTATTGCCGTTGAACCTGTTAAACCTTTAAACCTGTTGAACCTTTTAACCTGAGTGGTTCAATGGTTCAACGGTTCAATGGTTTAAGTCTTCTTCTCTTTGATAAGTGTTTTGAAGCCGTTGAACCCAAAGAAATTGAACTTTAAACCTAGACAAAAGCATTTAATTCTTGAAACTTGCTGACATCGTTCAACCTTTGAACCTATTGAACCTTCAAACTAAAAATGGTTTAAGGTTCTATGGTTCAATGGTTCAAACATTACATAGAAGCTTGCCGATAGATTCTTTTGGTTGAACCAAGGCATTGAACCAATCTTGAAAATGACTAAGTGTTGGAAACTTGTTCTTTTGATTGAACTCGCTTGTAGAAGCCTTTGAACCTATTGAACATGTTAGTCCTTTAACTAAGAAATCTTGAATCATTCCCAATTTTGAAAGTTTAGAACAATTTTTTGAAATGGGAAGAGATAATTTTATCTTGTAGGACTAAAATAGCTTAAATGTTGTCCCAAAAATGAGTGACATTTTTCAAGTACAACACATTTCACTTTTAGTTAAAATAGAGTTACAAAATCTCTTATCCATTAACTTTATCGAGCATATCAATTACCCTTAATGGGTATCTAATATTATCCCTATCACCAAGCCTATATGAGGACTACACCTTTGTACTGAATTTCACAACATTAATCTCATTTATCTTAAGGATGATTTAACACTCCATAATATTGACTAATTAGTGGATTTAACTACTTGGAATGAAATGTTGTAACTTTTGGATGGTTTCTTTGGATATAATTAGATCATCATCACACCAGAAGATCAACATAAGACTTCAGTAGAATATAGGATCCACCTATTAAAGATATATGACTTATATCTTCCATGATATTATACATAACATTTTTGAGGATTATGTGGATGATCTCCTTGATAAGTCAAAACTATGAAAATACCACCTTTTGATCCTAAAAGTAATATTCACTCAATCTAATTTTGTGTCCATCTAAATTCCAAGAAATGCATTTTTTTAGTATTGGTGGGTATCATTTTATGCTTTATTATTTCCATCCATGAAATAGAAGTCAACCCCACTACGATCAAAGCCATTTAATAAATTCTACCACCATATAATCTTAAGAAAATTTGTAGCTTGCAAGGTAAATTGCCAATTAACTAGTGGTCAATCAAGTTAAGGGAATATATCAGTGTAAGAATAATACCCTTCAAAAGTATAAGACCTTGGATAATCAGTTACTAGCTACATTCAATCATTATGTTATCCAAGCCACTCCTCGATCAACTAATAACATTGTGGATACCATGGCCTCTTTGGCCTCTTTTATCACATCATTGTCTCAAGAATCTAAGTTTTTTGTTATCATCCACATGATTAATCAACCTTCCTTTACCAAAATTGATCTCCCTTCAATCCATAGTGTGGAATAAAATCCATCAGATCTCTGGTATGCATAGATATTCGATTACCTATCAAGGGAGATTATTCCTTTCAATCTATCTAGAATTGGCAAATGAGTTTTCCAACATCATGTCATGCATTTTTTCATACTGGGGGGTTTTATTTATAATCAAGGTTTTGATGGTATCCTTCTTATTTGTCTATAGGATCATGAATTTATCCTCGCTATTAAAGAAGCTCATGATGGGTCATGTGATGGACATTTTAGTGGCCACACCATCGCTAAGAGAATATTATGATTAGGATATTATTGGCCCAATTTAAATTAGGATTATTGAAAAAACGTTAGGAAATGCATAAAGTGTCATCATCATACCAACCTATCCCATGTATCTATTCAAACATTAAAGGTAGCACAAGACATTTGGCCTTTTAACTAGTGGGGGATTGATATTATAGGTCAGATTAATCCTAAATCTTCCCAACATCAATGATTTATCATTACCACCATTGAGTATTTTACTAATTGGGTGAAGGATATCCCCTTATATTGACTAAAGTAGACAAAATTATTGAATTCATTTATCAAAATATTATTTTTTGATTTGTTGTTCCTCATAAGATCATCATAGATAATGGAAAATATTTTAGTAATAAAAAGGTTCAAGATCTCTATGATTATTTTAATGTTAAGCTAAGCTTCTCCTCACCTTACTATCCTCAAAATAATGAATAGGCTGAGGCATCCACTAAAACTCCTATCAAAATCCTAACTAAAATCATTAATGAAGTAGAAAAGAATTGGCATTTTCATGTTCCCTTTGCCTTGTGGGATTATCAAACTAGTATTCAAACCCATATAGGTGATACTCCATTCTCCTTAGTCTATGGTACCAAAGTTGTACTTATTTTTAAGGTTCAAATTCTTTCCCTTTCCAACTCCCTTAAAGATATCATTTCTAAGGATGACTTCTATTTGGAATGATTAGCCTAGCTCAAACTCTTAAATGAGCATCAATTTGTTTCCCTTGACCATCTCCATGTATATCTGAAATAAATAAAATGTGCCTATAATAATCATCCAAAAGAACATAAATTTAATATTGGTGATCTTGTGTTAAATTAAAATCAACATGTCAATAATATGGAAAAATTAAAAGGGAAAAATTTGCTCCAAATTACCTCAAATTATGTATTATCACCTATAAGTATGGATCTAGGGAATATTGATTGGCCTCTCTTGATGGAAAATAAAAATAAGAGCCTCTTAATTCATTGCATATACATCTTTTCTATTATTAATAAATCTTAATCACCCTATTCTGCCTAATTTAATTTTTTGGTTTCATTCAAAAAAATCATATCCCTATTTTTCTTATACCAAATAATGATATATAGAGACATGTGGTTATCAGGAAGTATTTCCCATTAATAGTCTTGACTACGAATACCCCAGATCTATTCATAACATGCTCTAAATGGATATTCTTTGCCTACAATCGAAAGGAGCTCCAAATCATTATACCTACAATCCCTCCTTATTACTAATTCATTTTGAGAGTAAGCATATTATATTATGTAACAATGCTTTGGGAGAGAGAGCTATATATTAGATCTCTCGACCATCCTCTCTCATCTATACATCCATCTAATCTATATGGATGGTGATGGTTAGATTATATATTTCTATAAATGGGGTTGGTAGAGGTTGAGTGTATCCGATGATCAATAGAAAAATTATCAACCCCCCCAACCCTACCCTCCCTACCCTACCCTACCTTATATAGGTGGTATCCTACAATACCTGAGGCCAATCCATAAATAAATAAATAACAACATTGGGATCAAAAACAAAAGTAAAACATCTAAAAAATGAACAAAATAATAGACTGCTCCCTTATAGGATAGCTATGAAATCTATAGAATACACACACACACACACACACACACACACACACACACATACATATATACATATATAGATACATACATATATATATATATATATATATATATATATGTATATATATATATATATATATATGTATATATATATGTATATATATATGTATATATATATATGTATATATATATATGTATATATATATATATATATATGTATATATATACACATACATACATACACATGTATACACACACACACACACACACACACACACACACACACACACACACATATATATATATATGTATATATATATATATATATATATATATATATATATACATATGTATGTATGTATGTATGTGTATATATATACATATATATATATATATATATATATATATATATATATATATATATATATATATATATATATATATATATATATGTACACACACACACACACACACACACACACACACACACACACACACACACACACACACACACACACACACACACACACACACACACACACACACACACACACACACATATATACATACATATGTATGTATATGTGTGTGTGTGTAAAATCATAGACTACTCCCTTGAAGGATAACTATTATGAAAAACATATCTCAAAATATAGACCACTCCCTTGAAGGATGGCTATCATGCATAAAACATCTCGAGAAATATTCCCACATTGATCAACTTTATTTAATTTAGTAGACTTATTGCATTAATTAGTCTACATGGATTGGCATCAAAGGATTCCAAGTTTAAGCTTAGTTTTGGGTATGCAAGATGAAAACATATTCTTCTTAGAAATAGACTTTTTATCAAATCCTAAAACAAATCCTTAGAATTTTCCATCTCAACTCAATGAGATCCTGAACTTAGTAGACCTAAAGTTGTTGGGATATTTATTAGCAGTTGGTTAAGGATGCACGTGCATTATTTTCAAGCAGTTTTCTTGGGTCATGGTATGAGTCAATAATTAATAATAAGGCCTTTTATAATTTAAAGTTATGATAACTAATTAAAAATTCGTGCTCATATCCTAATCTAGTAAATCAACAATTTATAGTCTATAACCTATAAATCACATCAATAATAATCATGATCCATGTACATTTTTCATAATCCATAAAATACATAATCAATAATCTAATTCACATTCATGAATACCATAATCTATAAAAAATTTAATATTTTATAAAGTTTTAAAATCCTTAATCCATAATCACATCACATAAAATCTATACTCCATAATCAATAAACAAATAAATATTCATAATCCATAAACATAAAAGCTCATAATCCATAATCTAATCAAACTCATAATTATTAAATCCATAATCACATAATCATCCATATTAATCGTGAACATTTTAAAATCACATAATAATCACATAATCTAAATCACATCCATAAGAACATATCCATAATCTATAAACACATTATAAATATTTAAATCCATTAAATCCATAATCTAAACCCATAAGCATATCACGTAAAATCCATAATTACATAACATAAAATATATAATCTAATCAAACTCCCAATGATGTCATTCATAATCCATAATCACATCACATAAAATCCATAATCGATGATCCAAACTACATCCATAATACCCATAATCCATATAATTTTTAAATATAAATCCATCACATGTAACAACCATAATAAATCACACCATTTAATAAGCTAAAATCCATAATCTAAATGCAAGCATCCATGACAAACTTAACCCATAAATGTCTATAAATCCATAATCACAATCCATAAGAAACTCATAAACTCATAATCAAGAATCATATATATAAAATAATCAAGGTACATCATAAATATCCATATGAATGTCGATGGCTCTCTAGCTAATACAATCAATAAATACATCAATAAATGAGCTACCATGTAAAATGTAGCCTACTCAGATGGATACTTTCTAGGGATCCACCACCATCTCTATTCCCATTCCATCCCCCATCTATATATCTATATTTATCTCTCTTTTGGGATACACTCCCCATGCTTATCGACCCTATATGAGTGTACTTGGAAGACCTGAGCTATGAGGGTAGATGGGAAGTATAACAAAACATATCTAGATGTAGATCAAGTATGATCTACTCATAGTATCACATATCTATCACTATCTCCCTATATCTATCAATGCTCATGGTGCCTACCTATGTTGTGCTTGTACCCACCAGCCCTCCAACTATTTACACTAATAGATCTCCCTTCCCCTCCTTAGACTATCTCTCTCTGCTTGATATCAATCTTGAACCTCCATCACTAGGTCATGACTTAGCTATAATGATTCAAACTCCACTCATAAGGTATCCAATATGATCTAGAGCATGTCCCACTCAATCCACACTATGAAAAGAGCCCCCTATGTTATAGCCACTTGTACCTATAGGGTGATAAACTTAGTCTTCAATGTATCCCTCTCTATGATAATCTCTACAATGTCCATCTCCTCTTCCTCTATCTCCTCCTCTCCCCCATCCACATCCCTCTCTTCCTCATCTCCCATTTCCTCCTCTCCTATTTTGTCCTCCTCAATGTCCTCCACATCCTCATCCCCTCCCTCCTAGAATGAATGTACCACCCTATCCTACCTCATATCCTGTTGTCCTACCCACCATGTTATAAATGATGTAGTTATCTATGTATCCTCCACATCATCCCTCATTGTCTCCTCCTCCTCCACCACCAAGACATCTGCAATTTCTAGCCTAGGGAGATCTCACTTTGTATCATTCCACCTATATACCCATGGGGCCCATGGAATGTCTTAAATCAATCCAAACTATCACTGTACTCACCCAAAATGGAGGTACTCTATGTACTCCATCCTCCTCTCTATCACCTACCTCTCCTTCCAAACACCTATAAACTCTACCTACACCCTAGGACACACAAAAAATTTGAGATAAGGTCACCATATAATATCTCCTTATCTCAACCCATCTAGGACCCTCCAATATTAATCAATGTCCCAAATAATTCCATCTAGAAATCTCATGCTAGATTGGCCTTCCATCATAGGAAGGCCATACTAAATTTAGTATCATACCACCATATCTATGGGGTAATAGTGGACCACACCACCTTGATGTGCTCATATGCCTAACATTATAAAATAATAATAAGATCTAAGCCATATCACCTCTGGGTCCTCCAACCCCATAGCTCCATGTACACTTATGCTATTAAAGTGGATATTCTATGGAGATCTACCTTCCCCTAGGTTTATAAGTTCATAACATGAGATTAACACTAGCATCGTGGTCAATACACCTCTCCCCACTACATCAACCTCATATATAGGCTCAAAAACAAAGCCACCAGTAATAAATGTGATATTTGCAATGTCTCCATCATATAGGCATGTCAGTTATTCTCTTTTTATACCTACTCATATATAAGTACTATAGGAACTCCTTACATAGTAAGTCAAAAAATATGATAGATATGTTCCTCAGTAATGGTCAACAGTCTAGTAGAAAGCTAGAATGTTCTAGTCATAACATCTCATCACTTAACAAGGAAACCACCAATATCATATCTTGATGAATGTGTCTATAGTGATGCACTCTTCCTAGGCCTATAGCCTCCATATGAGCCCAATAATCATCATCTATTTGGTTCTATAGTTACTCAAGTAAAGGTGGCAATCAATCTTGCATTTTTAGTAGAGTTTGTGTATATCTCTAGAATCCCCTATACGCCTAAATTATCCTAAAAACTTTAACTTACCCTAACCATAGACTCTTATCTAATCCTTTCAATTTTTTTTTATGAATTGGCATCAATCCCTTATGGATTAGTGCCATTCCATTTGGATTGGCATTATTTCATCAAATGACATTGATTTTCAGTGAATCATCACCGATTCATGAGGAGTTAGTGTTGATTCCCTAGTGCCCTCTTACCCTAATTTTAGTTAGTATCCTAATCTTCAAAATCCAAAAACTTAAAAATAAATAAATAAATTATTAAATAAATAAATGGGACCTACTTCATCCCATGATCATTACCATTACCTCAATCCACTACCACTAGCCTCCATATCATCTCAAGTCATACTCAAATGAGCCCTTTTCCACATTGGATTTATTTATATACCTAAATTTGGATTAGTGATGATTTATTTTGGATCAATGCAAATTTGTGGATCGATGTTGATTCATTTTGGATCGACATAGATTTTCCTTTTTGTACTACTTATAATTTAAATGCATCTAGTCCTACTCCTTAGCTTCATCCTAGTACATTCCCACATCTATTCTATTATTTTTACTATACCATTTTAGGTTTGTGGATTTTGATCCCCCATTAGTTCCTTAGCTTGCACAAGGCATGTACTCTTTTGGGTTTCTCCCTTTAGTGGGTCCCAAGAGTGTATTTTCTCTTGAGAACAACTATCTATAGATATCACACACACGCACACACACACACACACACACACACACACACACACACACACACACACACACACACACACACACACACACACACACACACACACACACACACACACACACACACACACACACACACACACACACACACACACACGTGCACACATGCATGTACACGTGCATGCGCACGCACACACACACGCGTGTGTACACAAACACACACACACACACACACACACACACACACACACACACACACACACACACACACACACACACACACACACACACACACACACACACACACACACCAGATGATTCAATCCACTAAATCCTATCACTTATCTTCTTGTTTAGCCTTTATTCAACCCCACCTATTCATATTTGTGGAATTTTGTAATGGTATTTACCTTGGGGCATATCTACATGTGTTACCTTACACTTTGTCAGTGTAAAACATACACTTCATGTTATGCATCCATGTTTATTAAAGATCATCTGTTATCTACCCATCCCATCCATTATTCCAATTTTCAAACTTGGCACCCACTTCTATCTTATGTCAGTTCTTGTTTTGAGGGGAAATAATTCCTCACATAAAATTGGGGTGTTGGACCTGTCATGGTTTTTGTCTCATGACATGTATTCCATACCACTCCATAAAAAGGGGAAAATGTATAAACTATAATTTCATATCATATATATGATTGTTTAGGTGTCATAGGCCCCTAATTTTATTTATTAAATCACATAAATGCCCTTATCCTAAGGTTTAGTATATTTACCATTGATAACTCAGTAATATGATTTTACTATTACCTTTCTATCCCCCTAACCTCCTAAATCCATTTTTAACTTAGGGAATCTACCTCTTAACCAATTTACCCTCGTATAACTTTGTTACCAACAACCCCATGCTCACCAAAGCCTAATTTTACCCATGGTTGGAACAAACCTACCAATTCAACGGAATCAACATCAGTTCACCCATGATTAATGCCAATTATCTAAATTGATGTTGATCCATAAATACCCAGCCAACCTTTGGCTTCTAAACCCAAAAATAACGAACCTTAAATTTTTACTATATTTATTGGAGAATTTAGGAAGACCTTAACATCACTCTACCATAATTCTATTGTATTTAATCTGCATCTATTGTTATGAGCTAGAAAGTCTGCCTACATATATGAGAAAGATTTACTCTATTTGAAAATAGGTTCAAGGTAAGTAATAATGTTTATTTATTTCATTTTATATCAATATTTTTGCTTTTATCTATATATCCCATCTTTATAATACCATCAATATTCATTTATTAGCCTCTATCATCCAATCTATTCTCTATTTTAATTAAACACAATTATAGAGAGAATCAATGCCGATTAATTCTAAATCAACACTGATTCTACTTATTGACATTGATCTTAATATGATCGGCATTGATCCACTATTTCTAATTTTTATAACTCGAGTCTTTAATCTTAGATCCATGTCCTTAATCTTTACTAATTTTTTATCATTTTAAAAATGGCCTTGTTATGTAGATGACTCTACCAAGCATAGTGTATGATGTAATAAATATCATTTATCTATATCCCAACCCCTATTCATTGATCATTGTGACATAGCTTTCAATCTATCTCTCTACATTATTATTTATTCTCCCTCTTTCGAAGCCACTACCGATCGACTTGATGTCATACATACTGATGTACATACTATCATAGATTATTGGGATGAATATTTTGATTACAATGATAACTAAAATGAGGATTGAATATTAATAATTTTGTTATCATATATTTATCTATTATAATTTCATATGTTGATTATTAAATTGAGTGTGTAAACAAGTGATCTGACATCCACTTGAGGAAGCTCACAACTTCCAAATACTGATTTATAACTAAGAATCTCACCCAATTATCTATTAATCTATTTTTTTCCAATTTTTAAATATGTTTGCATGTTATTATTCCTAGCTAAACATAAGATCCCTTAGTTACTAGATTCAAAGTGGTGCACAACATCTCCTAATCACTGGGTATTCATCATAAACCCTGATTGTCATTTGAGATTTTAGTAAGTAATTTTAATTTTTTGTAAAAAAAATAATAAAATATTTTAATACAATTTTTAAGTTATTAATTTCATGTTATTTTATGTATAATGTTATAGTGGTGTTGATTAAATAAGAAGTTGGAAACAAGTCAATTAGAGAACCGGTTATTTAGGACTTCATGATTGTTGAACCTAGGGTTGCATGGATAAATAACATATTGTTTATAAGGAGATTCCTTGATTTATATTTTATTATGCCACATTATTTATAATTATTTAACTACAATATGATTATTTTTCACTCAAACAAAAGGATGGCTTTTAGAGTTGTAAGTACGGTGGTGCCCTGAATAAAATTCATATAAAAGAGTTGAATGCTAAGGAATGTGAATATAGTAACTTTTTTCTAATGTGTAATAATGTTATGTATCATTTTATGTTAGAGTTTTTAGGTGAATATGCTATGAACCTAGTGTCTAATGTAGTTTATTCATTTGGATAGTATCATGTGGAAGTTTTTGATATTATTTTTATATCATGAATTATTTGGATTATTATGCCAATGATATTTTTGTTGAACTACATTGCTAATACACATGATTTATGTAAGTGATCAAGTTATAATCTCTTGGTTAGTGGGTTACATCACTTAAGCTATGTGGATATGAATAAATATTATATTTAAATCATATTTATAATAAAGTCAGGTTTAATTGTAAAAATGTAAAGAAAACATGTTAAATTATCTTTTATCATTTAAATAGATTAATGTGGTCATTAATACAATTTAATTTATTGGGATTAAATTAATAATGTTACTGATTTATCAAGAATTCTGTAGAATCAAGAATATTCCTTAAAGCCTAAAACCAATTTTATACTATTTCATGAAATAAGAACTCTTTATAAGTGAATTATTTTTAGTCCATTTTATGGGAAAGACACCTTGTGCACTTATATTTAGTTTGATATTTATAAGTTTAATTCAATAAAATTATACATCCCAAACTGAATATATTATGATGAATGGAATGATTTATTATAAGGTCTACTCAAGAAGCCCTGTTCATAAAGGATTTTAATATTAGTGAACCTATTTTTGTTATTAGTTGAGGATAAGTTTGAATATTATTATATACTATTTAATTCATCAAGATCATGTAGTTATTTTAATCAATCTATTTTTTATTAAAAAACAAAAATTGGGTTCATGACATTGGTTCAGAGTGGAGGTTTAAATCTCTATATTTTTGGGATGAACTTTTTGATCTATACCCTTATTTAATATTGAAATTTTGAACACCTAAGGATGGTTAGAAAAATATTAAGAGGAAGAGTCAATGTTAAAACTAACTTGGGTTTCCCTAATCCTATAAGGAGAAAATATATAAACTAAGGTAGAACTCATGGTGCTTATAACATGAATAATCAGGCTAAACCTCCTATTAACAAAATAAGTAGAAACAATGAAATTATTAATGCTAATGAAAATGGGGTTAAATTCACTAAAAATCCTGAATAATTATTTAAATGCATTTAAATATCCCTAAATAACATTCAAAGCAAAATGGAATCCTAGGAACACATGCTTAATAATCTTGAGGGTGTTCCATAAGACAAACTCTATGATTTGGATAATGAGAAAAGACAAGAGAAATTTATCCAAGTATAACCCTTGAAAGTATTAGATAAAAACATTAAGGAGCTTAAAAATCTTCCTTCACATACCTTTTATGGTGAAGAGACTAGTGATGTATATAATGCTTGGTTGGTTCACTTATAAAAGTATTTTAATTTACATAATATTCCTTCTAATGTGAAAGTTAGGGTGGTGTCATGTCAATTGGTTGGTGTTATTGACTTATGGTGTAATAATATCTATGAATTATAATGATATCAGCTCGTGACTTCCACTTGGGAAACATTTTAAAGATAGTTTTGGAAGAGGGACTCTATTTCTAATTTCAAGGAACAAAAAATTATTGATTTTTAGTCCTTAAAATAAGACAACATGACAATAACTAAATATGAGAAAACATTCTTGAATATGTTGCATCATTCAAACTAAATGCATGATGAAGAGACTAAAGTTACCAAGTCCAAAATTGAATTGAAGGAAATATTTATGCATGATGTGAATATGAAAAATCCTAAAACCTTAGTGGATACTATATAATTTTCTCTTAGGGAATAAGAGAAGGAAAAATCTTGTTAGAAGGAAAGGGAAGATTTTAAAAATAATAGACTAAAAATTAAATATAAAACTATCTCCCCCAGTCCTAAAATTTTCAAGAAATTAGATCTTAATAGGGGATTTACTAGAAGTAATAGTTGTTTTGGCAAGTTACATGGGCATAATAAGAATTTTAAGGCCTAAAAAATGCCTAAATCTAGGTCAAACATTAGAAATCATGCCTAAGGTGCCCAACATGGGCTATTAATAGGGGATAATTGTGTTCCTATTACACTTGGTAAGACTATTCAATGCTAGGAATATGGTGATAACCAATACCATAAGGATTATTACAAATTAAAACTAGGTAAATCATACAACCATATGGTCTATGTAGTAGTGGATAATTAGAATGTTAATTTTAAATCAATTTTGATTGAAAATAGAGGTATATTATCTAGTCTCAAAATTTATATTCTAATTGACTCTGCAACAACATATAGTTTTATTTCACCTATTATAGTAAGAAAGTGTAGATTAAAACCTATTAGAGTTAGATAAGGTTTTGAGGTCAAGTTTGATATAGGAAAAAGGGTGTTGATCTACAAGTGTTTGGAAGAGGTTAAGCTAGATTTAGGTGTGTTTGAAATGAAATTAAAAATATTTATAAATCTTTTGGGATATTATTATTTAATCCTTTGAATGGATTGCTTGAAATCTCACCAAAAAACACTTGATTGCTTTGGTAAAATATTTCAATATAAAGTTGATTTTGGTACAATCATGGTAGTGTAAGGCATTCAAAATACTAAGGCATGAAAATTAATTTGATCCTTGTAGCTAAAGAAGGTAGTGCATAAACATTTTCAATTGTATGTATTCTAAATATATAAATAATTTGAAAATGAGGAAGATGATTTCTAATAATTACCTCTTTTGATAGAATTTAAGGATGTGTTTCTTGAAAAAATATCTAGACTACCACCTAGAAAGAATTTTTCTATGCCCTTAACCTTTGGTGTGTCTAGGGATATGTGTGGCTGACTTGTAGCTTACATACCTCTTTTATATCCTTGTTATATTTCTTTATGTTCTTAGTTAGGTCAACCTATTGAATAACCATGGATAAGTAGATTATATATAGGAGGTAGTGGTTAGTCTTTGATCATCATGTTAAGTATTTTACTCTCAGTGCATTGTTGTGGAGGTTTCCCCCTCAAAGTGGCTTTGTTATATTATCTAGTATTTTGCTCTGCTATAAACTATTGTTGTATGATCTCTCATATTTGGTTATTCTATATGAAATATAATAATTTTATGCAAACATATAAGTAATTTCATTACAAGTGGTATCAGATCTTAGATTTGGGTAAGTTTTCTATGGCATTTGTTTTTAATTCTAGCAAGGTGTGACTCCTGAGAGAGGAAGGAGTGAAAAAACATAACTTGTAATCTGGGAAGAATTAAATTTTTCTATCAGCGCAGTATTATTTGAAACATTTTTTTGAAAAAAATAATTAAAAAAAAAAATTGGAAATATTTTTTTTCCTTTTCACAATTACATTCATTGGATTCATCTTGGTGAGATGATCGCAATGGTATATTTTATTGGTACACTTTTTTAGTGTCAAAATGTTTTACCCTAGTATGGAAAGGTAGTCATTGGATTCATTTTTATGAGGCAATCACAATGGTACCATCTCTTAGTACACTTTTTTCAAGGAAAAAACCCTCCTAGGGTTTGTATATGGCTAGTCCTTCTACATAGGGAAGAAAGGGGGGAAAGAAACTCCTAAGACTCCTTCTATCAGTGACATGGAATCTAGAACTTTAGATCTATTGATTTCTCAACTTCAAGTTAACATAAAGGGCTTGGTGTAGTATGATGACTTTGTTTTAGTTTAAATTGATGTTTCAAGGATGCGTAGAGAGATTAATGGGGTTCAAACTCAATTGAATTATATCACTACTTAATTGGCTTCCCTTTCATATTAGTTATAGTCAAACAACCCTCCACTTCATCATTCAAGTACTCCTCTCAATAGTAACAACTCTAATTCTAGTGTGAAACTAATGTTGCCAAAAGTGGACATGTGTAAGTTTGATGGTAAGGATCCTCTTAGTTATATTACCCAAATTAATAATTTATTTGATCTACATCAAACTCTTAGTTATCAAAAGGTAATAGTGGCATCTCTATATCTAGAATCTGAGTAGTTCATTTGGTATCATTGGTTGTGTGCTCAAAATAAAAATAATAGTTCTCTTATTACATGGTCTATTTTCACTAATGAGTTGCTGGCTCATTATTAGAATAATGTCTCTAAGAACTACTACAACCAGTTAGCCAAATTATAGTAAACAAGAACTGTGAAGGATTATATTCATCAATTTCAATATCTATTCTTATGGGTGGAAGATATCATTGAGAAAATTTTAATTGATCTATTTTTTTTGTGGCTTCAAAGATAACATCCAATTATAGGTTCAGATGTTTAATCCAACATTTGTGTTAGAAGATATTCTATGGGCACACATGGTAGAGGAAAAAGAGATGGTCAAATGGAAAACCTTCACTACTGGTCATGGTCACACCTTTCTATGACCATCATATCCTCAACCAACTAGATTTACACCTTGAAAAATTGAGGAGAAGCAAGCTAAAGGGTTGTGTTATGTTTGCAATAGCAAATGGAGAAAAGACCATCATTATGCTGAAAAGAAGCTATTTTACATTGAAGCTACCAATGAGAATGATAATGAGGAGGAGGCAACTGGTGATGATGAAGAATGTCCTGAGGAGGAATTTGAAGACCCTCAACCTAATATTTCTTGTTATGCTCTTTCAAGTATTAGTACTCCCCAAAATTTTAAGGTGGTGGGTTTCCTAAAAATATAGAAGGTCACTATATTGATTGATTCTAGGAGCACACACAAATTCATCAATAGTAAGTTACTTTTTTGCTTGAACTATTTCATTTATCCTAATCCATAATTTCAAGTCATGATTATAGATGGTGGTAGTTTCTACTACTTAGAAAAATTCCATAGTATTAAGCTAGCCATGGGAGACTCCTTGTTGAATTCTCCTATGTTTTCTATTCCTATGGGAGAAGATAACATTGTTTTGAGAGTATATTGGTTCACCACTTTGGGCACTATTGAGATGAATTTCCAAGAAATATTCATGCACTTTCATTATGAGGGAAGGACATTTGATCTAAGGGTATTAAGGGATAAATCTCCACAACTAGTTATCTCCCATCAAATGACAAAGATTCTTTAAAATGGTGTTGAAGGATTTGTAGCTCATTTATTTTCCATGGAAGTTTAGCCAACTCAACCATCTACACCTCCTAATCTATAACAAGTGATTGATGCTCATTCAATTATTTTTGATGACATGCCAAAGGACTTCCACCTAACCACACATATGATCATGATATCAAACTTATTCCTGGATGTACACCACCCAACATCAGGCCATACAAGTATCTCTATGCCCAAAAAAGTGAAATTGAAAAGATGGTATATGAGATGTTGGATGCAAGAATCATTCACCATATCCAAAGTGAATATTATTTACCGGTTATCATGGTGTAGACACTAAAAAACCACCTCATTTTTGACGTTGAAACACCATTGAACCTTTACCTGACCTTGTGTCTAGCTAACAACCTAGATGACTTGCCTACTTTTTTACTTGATAAATTATCTATTTTAACCCACCTTGATCAAACTTAACCCCTTGACAAAAATTTACCATTTCAAATTTTCAACCAAACTTAATCTTCAACCACTGACAATCAACACTTCAACCATCAATGGTCAACACTTCAACTACTGATAGTTAGCACTTCAACCACCAATGGTTATCACTCTAACCACTGATGGTCAAAACTCTAACCATTGATGGCTAGCACTCTCAACATTGATGGTTACTCTAGCCAAAAATGGTTACTCTAACCATTGATGGTCATGTCTTTAAGCTTCTTTAATACATCACCAACTGTGTATGAGATCAGCTTTAAACCTAACTTAGCAACCTTCTATTTGGAAATACAAATAAGCTTTGTGGTGCCTAAATTAGCATCTTTATCCACCTATCTAATTATTAACTTTCTCTTTGGATAATTAGAAAATCCTTCTACTCCATTTGGGAACCTCTTCCTATAAATATAGAGCTACAAGAAGAAGAAAGGGAGGAGAAAAATCCATAAGTGCATGCTATCAAAATATCTTTGTAGGTATTCACCCTTACTAAAACATTATCCAAATCATTCTTAGAGGTTGGAGTATCACTATGTAGGCTAATTTCCTCCAAGTTTTCTCTACCCTTTCTTCATTACTCTTGATAATAGGTATCCTTCTATTTGTTTTAGTTTTTCTTTATTTATTTTTTAAAGTTAAAAACCTTAAATAGATTTTATTTGGTATTCTATTCTTATTACCTCTACCTAAACTAAACCATTTCTAACCAACTACCTCTAACCTCTCAACCAATCAACCAACCTATAACAACCTATTATATGATGCCCTCTAACTTTTAACATATAGATCCAACCATTTACCTTAACTAGACCTATCAATAGTAACTACCCAACTGTTGATGATTCCCCTAACCACCAGTGGTTGACTATCAGACTATTATTAGTCTCCTAAACATTGATGCTTAGCTATCAAACTATTGACAGTTACTCTAACCATCAATGGTTATCTTGACTGTCACTAATCACTATGTGAACCCTTATTACCTAGAACTAACAACCTTCAACCACTAAGCAAACCTCAATCAAACCCTATTTTATTGTCCTCTAAAATCTCATAGACTAGAAATAGCAACTTGACCATACATGGACCACTCTTTGATAGTTTAGAATTTAAATTAATGTTATCTTGTTAAAACACCAATATTTCATTTTAAAATATTTATTTCTTTATATCTAGTACTTTTTATGTTATGCAACTTTCCTTTTTATCAAACATTAACTTGTATCAAGAAGGTGGATTGATAGCCTTCTAGATAGTTCATGCTATCTTGGATCTATCTCTCGCCTGGCAATCCACCCATCTACTTATCTAACAAGCAAGTTTTATCTAGTCTTATCATATTACACGTACTATTCCCTAGCCAAAGAAGAGTTCTCACATCTTCTGGATCATGCACATACTTTCTACCAGGTATTTATTTACACACCCTTCTCTTTCAATTTTACCTTTCTTCTATAATAGATAAAAAGTGAAAATTTGAGTAAAACACATGGTGAGAAAGAAAGATGACAATTGGAGGATGTGCCCTAACTACATAGAATTCAACAAGTACATAAGTGCATGCTGTCAAAATCTCTTTGTAGATATTCACCCTTACTAAAAAATTATCCAAATCATTCTCAGAGGTTGGAGTATCAATATGTAGGCAAATTTCCTCTAGGTCTTCTCTACCCTTTCTTCATTACCCTTGATAATAGGTATTCTTCTATTTTTTTTAGTTTTTCTTTGTTTGTTTTCTAAAGTTAAAAACCTTGACTAGATTCTTCTTGGTATTCTATTCTTATTACCTCTACCTGAACTAGACCATTTCTAACCAACTACCTCTAACCTCTCAACCAATCAACCAACCTAAAACAACCTAATATGTGATGCCCTCTAACCTCTAGCCTATAGATCCAACCATTTATGTTAACTAAACCTATCAACAATAACTACCTAATTATTGATGATTCCCCTGACCACAAGTGGTTGACTATCAAACTATTACTAATCTCCTAAACATTGATGGTTAGCTATCAAACTACTGACAGTTACTCTAACCATCAATGGTTATCCTGACTGTCACTAGTCACTATGTGAACCCTTTTTACCTAGAACTAACAACCTTTAACCACTAAGAAAACCTCAACCAAACCCTATGTTATTAAAATCTAAAATCTCATAGACCAGAAATAACAACCTAACCATACATGAACCATTCTTTGATAGTTTAGAATTTAAATTAATGTTATCTTGTTAAAACACCAATATTTCATTTTAAAAGTATTTATTTCTTTATATCTAGTACTTTTTATGTTATGCAACTTTCCTTTTTATCAAACATTAACTTGTATCAAGAAGGTGGATTGATAGCCTTCCAGATAGTTCATGTTGTCTTGGATCTATCTCTCGCTAGGCAATCCACCCATATACTTATCTAAAAAGAAAGTTTTCTTTAGTTTTATCATATTACATGTACTATTCCCTAGCCAAATAAGAGTTCTCACATCATTTGGATCATTCACGTACTTTCTAGTAGGTATTTATTTACACACCCTTCTCTTTCAATTTTACCTTTCTTCTCTAACAGATAAAAAGTGAAAATTTGAGTAAAACACATGGTGAGAAAGAAAGATGACACTTGGAGGATGTGCCCTGACTACAGATAATTCAACAAGTACACTATCAAAGATAAGTTTTATATTCTTATCATTGATGATTTATTAGATGAATTAAATGGTGCTCTTTATTTTACCAAGTTAGATCTACATTTTGGGTATCATCAAATTTGGATCCATGATGAAGACATACACAAAACTGCTTTCAGGACTCATGAGGGCCATTATGAGCTTTTGGTTATGCCTTTTGGGCTAAAAAATACACCATCCACCTTTCAGAGTTTTATGAATACTATTTTTAGGCCATTTTTTAGGAAATTTGTTATGGCATTTTTTGATGATATTCTCATTCATAATAAAAATTGGGAAGACCATTTTCACCATATGAAATAGGTACTCTCAATTCTAAAACAACATCAGTTGTATGACAAAACTTTCAAATGTAATTTTGGAGCTTGTGAGGTTTCTTATTTGGGTCATCTAGTTTCAGATACAGGAGTTTAAGTGGATCCTAAAACAATTCAAGCAATGGTGGACTGGTCAATTTATAAGACACTTAAATAACTAAGGGGATTTTTGGGGCTAACTGGGTACTATCATAGGTTTGTAAAAAAATATGGTAGAATTGCAGATATACTCACCTCTTTATTGAAGAAAGGCTCCTTTTAGTGGACTGAGACAATTACCAGGGCATTTAAATAATTAAAATTGGCTATGTGCACCACTCTAGTGCTGGCCACTCATGATTTTTCCAAGACTTTTATGGTTGAATGTGATGTATCTACGTATGGTATGGGTGTTGTACTCATGCAAGAAGGTAGACAACTTACATTTGAAAGTTATTAATTAAAGGGTAAAAATAAGCACAAGCCCATTTATGAAAAGGAAATGATGGTCATTTTGTATGGAGTCAAATAATGGAGGCCTTATTTAATGGGTCATCACTTTTAGGTAAAGATTGATCATGATAGTCTCAAATATTTTTTGAAACAATGGTTGTCATTTGAATAATAATAATAATAATAATAATAATAATAATAATAATAATAATAATAATAATAATAATAATAATAATAATAATAATAATAATAATAATAATAATAATGGGCAACTAATATGTTAGGCTATGATTTTGAAATAGTTTAAAAGAAAGTCAAGGACAATGTAGTAACAAATGCACTATCTAAGACGGATGAATTAGTTGAGGAATTGTTATGTGATATGACCATTTTTTAGGTAGATTCGCTAGATGAAGCATGATAATAATGAGATAATGATATTAATACCCATGGTTTAATTCAAAATATTTAGAAAGGTTTGGGTGGATTTGAAAAATTCACATGGAAGGGTGATGTATTAAGGCATAAAGACATATTATACCTATGTAAGAATTCTCTTCTTAAACAAAAAATCCTTCAAGAACTTCATGTAACTCCAATTGGGGGTCATTTAGGATTTTAGAAAACCTATCATATAATAAAGTAGGAATTTTTTGGGGAAGAAATCAAGGGGATGTCCAAAAATATGTGGCTGAATGTATGATCTATTAACAAAATAAAGGAGAAACCATCAAAACCCTAGTTCTTTTGTAGCCTTTATCCATTCCTAGCCAATATTGGGAAGAGATATCTATGGATTTAGTTACAAAGTTACCAAGATCTGATGGTCAAAATATTATCATGGTTGTGGTATATCATCTCAGTAAGTATGCTCATTTTTTTCTTTATCACAACCATTTATTACTAGTACAATAGTTTCTACTTTCACAATACAGTTCAGAAATTACATGGTACTCCTAAAATCATTGTAAATGATAGAGATTCCTTTTTCACTAACAATTTTTAGACTAAGTTATTTGGATGTTTGGGCACCCAATTGGATCATAGTTCATCCTATCATCCTCAATTAGATGGGAAAACTAAGGTAGTCAACAAATGTCTAGAAGGATGTCTCTATTGTTTTGTTTCTGATAAACAAGATAAATGGGTTCATTGGTTTCCATTTGCTGAATGGTGGTATAATACTTCTATTTATATATTTTTTTAAATGTCTCCTTTTTTGTAAATATATGGATACCACCATCCATCCATCACTTCAACCTTGAATATCCATCCTAAGGTTCATGCAATTAAATAACATATTCACCATCGATAGGAGGTCCATGCAGGTTTGCATGAAAATTTAGCCATAGCCTAGAATCACATGAATAAATAGGCAGATCAACATAAGAGTGGTAGGTATTTTGACATCGGTGATTGGGTCTTTGTTTTCTTTTAGCCATATAAGTTGATGTCCTTGAAGTAATAGACAAAAGATAACAAGTTATCCCCTAAGTATTATGGGCCTTATCAAATCTTGCAAAAAATTGGTTAGTCTTTAATCATCATGTTAAGTATTATTCTCTTCGTGAATTATTGTGGAGGTTTCCCCCTTGAAGTGGATTTTATATATTATCCAATATTCTACTCTATTGTCAACTATTTCTTTATGATATCTCATATTTTCTTATTTTGTGTGATATATAATCATTTTGTGAAAACATCTAAGTAATTTCATTATAGAGTTCAATTTTTCAATTGATATCATGCCAAAGGATGCACCTATTTTTAAGTCTCCCTATAGAATGAAAGTGAGTAATTTTTAGGAAATCTAAGTTTAGCTTCAATAACTTTTGAAAAATGGAAGTATAAGGCCAAATGTATCTCCATAGGGTGCTTTGATTATCTTCATGAGAAATAACAATAGAACCTTAAGACTTTATGTAGACTATTAGATGCTTAAAAAACTAAAAATCAATAATCATTATCCCTTATCAAGGATAAATTATTCATCTAATCAAATGAAATGAGTAAATATATTCTCCAAAATTAATTTAAGATCAAGTTATCATTAGCTAAGAATCAAGGAATATGACATTCATAAAAATATTTTTACGACCTGTTATGTTCTATATGAGTTCAATGTGATGCCTTTTATGATAATGAATGCACTATATGCATTCATAAAATTAATTAACAGTGTTTTCATAGATTATTTAGACAAGTATGTGTGGGTTTTCATTGATGATATTCTTATTTATTCTAAAATGTAGTATAACATGAACACCATTTAACATTAGTTTTGTAGAAAATAAGGTAACATAAATTATATGGTAAGATGTCTAAATGTAGATTATTTTAGCTTGATATTATTATCTAGGGAACAATATTTAGAATTATGGTATTGATTTTTATCTAGCCAAGATCACATTGCTCCTACTAACATACATGAAGTACATAGTTTAATGGGCTTGGTTGGTTATTATAGCAGATTTGTGGAAACTTTTTCTAGTATAACCAACCTCATCATTTCCTTGCAGTGTAAATGAAAAAACATTATTTTTTAACCCCTTTATGAAGAAGCATTTTAAAAACTTAAAGCGTTGATGACTATACCACTAATACTTTTCATACATAACCCAAATGGAAAATTTGAGGTATTGGTAGATGCCTCAAAGGAAGGTTTTGGTGTAATTTTGACCCAATATGGAATTTTTTTGGCTTAACATAAACTCAATGAACATGAAAATAAATATCATATATTGTCATAGTGCCTGATTTGAATTAATGAAAATAATTTCTATTGGGAAAACATTTTTAGGTGAAATGTGATAACCATAGTTTGGAACATTTATTTCCCTAAGAGAAGTTGAGTGCACACTTGCATAGATGACATGAAATTATAAATAACTTTGATATAGAAGTTTATCTATTAAGGGAAAGGAAAATCATTTTTTTGATGCATTCAAATGATGCATGTAACTTATTATCATTTCTATAATCAAGTTTAATTTGAAAAATGGTGTACTAAAAGCACAAGTTTTAGATGAGTACTGCCATGATGTAAAATCTATTTTGATTGATGAGCATGTAACAAAGTCATTTTCTTATTTTTTATGGAAAATGATGACTTGATTAGGCACAAAAATATAATTTTTGTACCTTAATGTGATAAATTTCATAGGCAATTTATGAAATTACACACAATACATCATTTGATCATCCAAGTGTCATGAAGATGATACATGAGCTAAACAAATTACTACTTTTGGACTAGAATAAAACATGCTATTGTACAATTTATTCCCAATTGTCTAAAATTCTAGAGAGTAAAGGATTCACATTTTCATTATATGGGTGTGTTGTACCCACATGAAGTGCCTAAGGATAAGTGGGATGTAATCTCACTTGATTTTATCTCTAGGATGAATAAATCCCATATCAAACATGATACTATTATATTGGTGATTGAAAAATTGACCAAGGTTGATCATTTAATTTATAAAAATATAATAGATGATGCTTTCATGTTTGTAGAAATATTTTTTAATGTACAACTACATGTTATTCTAGAAGTAATAATTTCAAACAGGGATAAGTTGTTCACACCAAGGTTTAAGTAAACTTTGACTACAAACTTCATAATTTTCTTATACTTTAGTTTTATGTAACACCCAAAAATTATTGGTCAAACTAAAAGATTGAATTAAGTATTAGAAAACATGCTATGAATGTATGTCATGGATCAACATTTCAAGTGGGAAAATTATCTTCATTTGGTTGAGTTTTCTTACAATAATACTTATCATTTTGTGATTAAGATGGATATTTTTAAACCCATATATTGGTGAAAGTCTTGATATACTTAAATATTATGATAAATAAATGGAATTTATTAGGTAAAATCTAAAAATTTCCTTTGATAGGTAGAAGATTTATGTAAATATGAAAATATCACCTCATGAATTAAGTTTAGGTGACATGTTTTCTTATAATGAGACCTCAAAAGAATTCAATTAAATTTGGAAAATCATCTAAGTTAGCTCCAAGCTTTGTTGGGACCTTTGACATCATATAAAATATCACTATTGTAGCCTATTGGATGGTCCTTCCTCCTTTATTGAGGATTTGTGAAGTTCTTCATGTTGCCTTACATAGAAAATACATATTTGATCCTAATCACATTTGGATTGGAAAAAGCTTTAGCTTAAGGAAGAGGATAAGATCTAACTGGAACCAATGAGGATCCTTAACCATCACAATGTTAAGTTAAAAAATAAGCACATGTGAATTGTTTTGGTCTACTAGGATCCACTTAAAAAAAGGAGTGATATGTGGGAAGATGAAAGTATTATAAGGTATCACTACCCTTGTTTGTTTAGTTGTTGAGATGACTCCTTTTTAACACGGAGAGTATGTCATGAATCAACTCAGCTTGTCATAAATCTTAAAACTATGGTTTATTAATTTTGGAATAATTATTTTTTAGTATTCAAATGTTTTGATTATGTTATCAGTGCATGGATATGATTTGATACATGTTTATGCACTGTCACATTTTAAAATAACTATTTCAAATTACCATATCCTATTTCATATATCCAATAATTATATTTAGTTTCTGTAATTAGATACAAAATTTTATTAAGTTTTTATTCAAATGATTATCTAGATATGTTAATAATATTTGGATTGAGCCAATACTATTGATTTCATCTTCTATGCTTGAAGGTACTATTATTGATCCAAGATTGGTCATGGAGTCAAGTTAATAACTTTGGTCACATAGAAGTCAGTTGTTGATCTGACAATAAAAATTAAAACATGATTTTACCAAAGAACCATAATGTGCCATTTATTGGACTTCATCTTATTTACTGAGTCATGTTCATAATTTGTGTATTTAACCTCTTTCTATTTTCTTTTAGTTTGATTATTCATTTAGTCAATTTTAACTGCTCTTATTTGTTCAATTTATTCATATTTTAGATGTGTTGTCTATGTTGGATAAGGCTTAACTTATCTTTTATGTTGAATCAAATTTAAAAAATGGATTGATATATTCGGTGTCATTGGATCGATACATAAATAAAAATGGAGTTGTTTATCCTTAGCAAGCATATCTCTTTCGATAGTTAAAATTTTGTCACTTTAGAGACCTTTGATGTCTTGATCTTTGTTTTGATCTTGGTTTTGTTTTGTCATACTTATTATTCTTGTCATAGAGAGCCATTATGGGGTCATTTTTGGCTAGGTGTTGTTATGTTAATGAATTTTCATTTAGAATTTTGACCCTCAAATAATTTGATTACCATTAGGTAATCAATGGAATGGACATAACATCATATTACATAGAAATGATTTTAGGTTTGAATTAAGTTTTGGTTTTAATTTGGTCAAGTTTAAGGTAGTTGAGTGTTTTAATTTTACCTGGAGCTTTTGTTGAAGTTTGGTGACCATAATTAACCATAATTTTCACCATGAAGACTAATAAAACTAGCCTACCACTACTTAAACCATGAAACTTGATGGTTATACTCAAGAATTGTTTTGGTGTTGAAGTATTGTTAATCTACCATTTTCTCTAGGAGAAAGGGAGATGTGGGGAAACATAAAGTTATTTACTCCATTATGTTTCTTCATGACTCTATTTATTTGGGGGAGGGTGATAGATAGTTAGAGGCTTTTATGAGTTTTCCTTACATAAGATGGAGTACAGGAACTTTTTGGAAGAGAGTTAGTTTCCTTTGGGGAAAACATGCATAATATGAATGTTCTATGTTGTGAAAGTATGAGGTAAAACCCCTCCAATTTTTAATGAAGCAAGTAAGATGATTGATTTTTTATGCATGGGTTGAAGAATGAGTTTCAAATGAGTTTCATCATTTTATTTATACTTATTTTAAAGTAGTGTAATTATTTTGGATATTGGATTGAAGTTAGTTTGTTCAATAGATTTTTTTTATCTTTTTTGGGTTGTATGTTTTATCCAAACCCTAATATAAAAAAATTAACACTAAGGTTTATGGTCAGGTTATGGTATAAACTATAGAGGTATTAACCACCCTAAGGATTAAACTTAGGATTCGACCTTGTGTTTTCAAGTAGTTGGAGTTATTTATTTCTTGATTGTATATTGTGTGATTTGGAAACTCTTGTGTTATGCCACTAATCTAAAAACTTGACTCCACCATCAAGATAATTATTTGGGGTTGTTGGGGCCACCTATTTGGGGCTCAAAGGATTGGACTGGTGGGTTTTGTTTCATTGTTAGCTAGATTCAAAACATTGATTCTTCAAAGAATGTTGCCATGACATTGTACTTGGATGTATAGTAATATTAGAATGATGGAATGAAGCTTATTTATTTAGGTTTCTAGTATATGGATTAAGCATTAATATAACTATTATATATGCTGATTCAATAAAAATGGATGTATTTATTTTAAACAATGTGTAATGTTTTACTTAAGTTGTTTTATTTGAATATTTTATCATTAAAATCATTATTGATGTGTGTGTGTGTGTGTGGTTCAAGCATTCAAAATGATTATCTGGTACTAGTTAATGATTTTAAACTTCATCATAGGGTGGAATGTAATATCAATGAAATGTGGGTGTAAGATACTTATTATGGTAAAATTGATAATAATCATGTGTTGGACAGTTTCATATATTAATGATAGTTTTAAAATCTATATTTTATTTTATTAATAGCTATAATAAGTTGATTTTGAACAAAATTATATCACGTTGATTAAATGTGTATATCTTTTATACTTTTTGAAATTGATGTGTTCATTTATCCATGGTTTACTATCTTGATTATCTTTTCATATAGATTTTGATTTTGTTTTGTTAGTATGAATATAGTGGAATGGATATGCAATTATAAGTTTAAGTGGTTGTAGGTTTATTATTTGTATTTTTTAAACTAGTCTTTGTGACTAGGATAGTGTTTTCATTTCCTTGATAACATATTCAAGAAGGATAAAGTATGTGAATTATATTCTATGACTATGTTTTCTTTGTATATTAGTGTGTCATGAAATAAAGTCAATTTTTTAATGGAAGCGATATTTAGATTCTTATATTATGGTTTTTGAATTGGATTTGGAATGTTAGTATTTAAATAGTAAATAAATATACTTATATTGAATAAGTGTTTAGCTTGAGATAAAATGAGATGAATATTAGAAACTTATATTCTAAGTATGTTTGTTTCATATGGTTTTGGATTACTCATCGTGATGTGTTTAGATGATACGAAAAAGTTAGTTATGCAACTCCTCGCTAATTCATCTATTTCAGATGCTTATGACAAATTTCTAAAGTTTTAGTAATTTAATGTGAAAATTGTCTTAATTTTTTAAAAATTAAATTTAAATTGATTACTAATATCAATAAAATGATACAAAGACATAACAATGCAAACCTGATTAATAATAGAGTTCGTCCAACTTGAACTAGTCTCTTGGCCTGCTTAAACATGAACTGATTGATTAAAATAAATGTATAAATACAATGTATTACATAAATTTTATCTCAATACAAGGATATTAATATGTAAATAAGTCTCTTATGTCCTTTAGGAAGGTTATGTAATAGACTTTTGGCCTTACAATTTATTCTTCTTGGAATAAATGGATTATAACTTGTTGGTTCTCTCTCTAAAAGAGGATATTTCTCCTTATAAAGCAAAAATTTTCTTTCTCCCTCCTTTACAAGGGATAAATTGATTTATCTCCTTTTACAAGGGAAAATTACAATTTTAATCCTTAATAGGGCTTTAAAATTCCTCATTCAAGTACAAATTTTAGCATTATATTTTGTTTTTGGGCTTTATAGCTCATTGGTAAAAGCCATAATCTTTTTGCATTGGAATAGGGGTTTGAATCCCATTAAATAACCTTTTATTTTATAAAATACACATGAAAAATACAATATAAATACAAAATATTTTAGTTTAGACCAAAAAAATGGGTATAGCTCAATGGTCAAGTTTAAAAAATAGGTGTGGGAGGTCTAGGGCTCGAATCTTCACTCCCAACAACTTTACTTTTGCATAGTTTTACTCTCCAAAATTAAGCATATAAAATTTGGCTAAGAATATGAAATGGCTGTGGAATTTGTTGGGTTCAATTCTTATGCTCCATATAATGCATTTTCAATAGACATCACATTTCTTTAGCCTTTACATTGGGAATTATCCCATAGTGATGGGGATACAAACAAATATAATGTTTAAATAAAGTAATATTTGCCTTGTGAATAGGTCTTGAGGTCCATCCAATAATTGGAACTTTCTTTAATTTGAAGTACTACCACATTGTAAAAATGACTTGGGCACTTGGTGGTTGTTGTGAGTGACACATAATGCCCTAATAAATCTCCACGTGGTTTTAAATGCCAAGATTTGTGACTATGAGAAGTCTAGTCCCACATTCATCATGTGAAATAAACATGAAGGGTATATATGCAAACTTTCCACCATTAAATAGTGAAATACGAGGTATGGTCCCCCTCTTTACAAAAAGAGGAACCCAACTTGTTAATGGGCCCCAACTAATAAATAGTGTGGGACCCACATGCAAATAGGTATGCTTTCAAAGATGAGATATGCAAACCAAACCAAACATTTTACTTCTCTCTTTTACATGTCACCATGTGATTGTTCCACTAGGTAGGCTATAGTTGGTCTATTTGTCAAATCTGTACATGTCTAATCATCCTACTAATGTCACCACTATACTTGCATATATATATATATATATATATATATATATATATATATATATATATATATATATATATATATATATATATATATATATATATATATATGCATGTTTTCCCAAAACTTTAGTGGGCCATAAATTTTGCATATGGCATCAAAATGACTCCATTAAAATTGTATCAAATATATTTCGATGAGATATTTAATGTACCAACATTTTTTGTAGATATTAAGATTTTGTGAATGGTGTCAAAAGTGGAAATTCTCCTAGTTCATTAGCCTCTCTTTATTTCAACAAAAAATTAATTGTTATAAAATTAAAGTTCCATGGTCAAGAATTCATTGCAATGTAATTATAATTCATAAATAAATTTAGATATATACATAGGTAAGTTGTAATTATTATTATTATTTGTATCTATACTTATGTTGATGGGTAAATTTGGGAACATGTTAAGCAAAATGGTTATCTTTTAGCTATTGAGTATTTGTATTTCATAGATTCTTTCAAGTAAATTTGGTCAGTTATAGTCTTTGAATTTTGGTTTTGATTTCAAACTCATTAACATATAATATTTTAATATTAATTATAATAAATGGAATCTAGATGGTTAACTGGTTCATTATATACATGTTTTCTATAAGTTAATGAATTTATTATGAAATCTATTTGGGACTCTAACATAATTTAATTTGTAACATATAATTGTCTCATTGAGAGAACTTCTTGGGTTCCAATCATATTTATTTTGTAATCACCTTGGTCAAATTGACATAATTGCCATTTTATCCCTAAAGACACTTGAGTTGTGTCATGCCAGAAATTTTTGTAATGTTTCCCAAATATTTGGGTTAATAATCATGGTTGTTGTTTGTGAAATTATCCTTGATTGAAATTACATAGTGTGAAAAGGCCAAAATTTAAGGGAAATAAGACCTTATGCATTGTATTTAATATAATTTTTAAATAAAAAATTTCACATTGGTTGATGTATAATGTTATACTAGTGTTGAATAAAAAAGTTGTTAGAAACTAGTCAAGTAGTGAATTGGTTATTTTGGACTCCATGATCATTGAACCCAAGGATGTATGAATAAATAACATATCGTGTTTGAGAATATTCCTTGTTTTATAATTTAATATCTTTCATTATTTCTAATTCTTTAACTAATTTTTAATTACTTGGCAGTTAATCAAAAGGATAGTTCTTAGAGGTGAAACTACGATGGTGCCCTAAATAGAATTCATCTAAAAGAGTTGAATGCTAAGGAATATGAATATAGTAACTTATTTCTAAGATGTATTAAAGAAAAGGATAATTGCATGTAATATTTATAAGGGAAATATGTTATAACCCTAGTTTCAAATGTAATTGACTCGATTAGGTAGCATCATGTGGAAGTTTTTACTATTACTTTTGGAATGTGAATTGTTTGGATTATTATGATAGTGTTATATTTTTAACTACATTGGTACTATGTATGATGTACACAAGTGAGAAATTACTAATCTCTTGGTTAGTGGGTTATGTTACATAAGCTATGTGGATATGATGAATTATGATAATAAATTTGAGTTTATAATAAAGTCAAATTTTATTGAAAAAATTAAATAAACACATGTTTAATTGTATTTTATTATTTAAATAGATACATGGGGACATTCATACATTTTATTTGGGTTTAAATTAATCATGTCATTAATTTGGTAGGAATCTAGTAGAATCAATAGTATTCCTTATAGCCTAGAACCAACTATAAACTACTCTTCCATGAAATAATAACTCTTTATGAGTGTGTTTTATTTATTAAATCTTATGATAAATATGATTTACACATGTATATTCAAGTCAAAAATTATAAGTGCATGCCATTACACTTATACATCTTAAGCTTAATATATCATGAAGAATTGAGAGTTTTATTATAAGGTCTACTCAATAAGACCTATTAATAAAGTATTTGAATATTTGAAAACCTCTTTTAGGTCTTTGTTGAGGATAAGTATGAATATTATTCAAGACTAGTTAATTATTCAAGCTCTTGTAGTTGTTTAAAGAAACATATTATTATTTAAAAAAATATTCATAAAAGGTTCAGGAAAGGCAGGTAGAGCCAATCTCCAACATGTTATTTTGATTTGTGGAGGATTCCCAATGGTATACATAGTTCTATTTGGGGTTTGGTAGACATATACCATTAAATACTCAAATTTTGTGGCCTTAGATAACGACATCCCTTGTTTAATAGATGACCTTAATAGCATTAAATGAGTGGGAAAAATAGATTTAGATATTAAATATTTAAAGTGTACACCAGTGCAAGTGGATCCTTAGTTAGTGGTTAAAATACATGGATGAATTATTGTAGCTTAGGTGATTGAGTATGGTGAAATTGTTTTATGGAACTAGTATTAAAATAACCTAAATAATGGACAACATAAATTACCTTTAAAGTATTATCAATTAGAACATTTGATTCTTAATTTGTTGTAGTAGAATCATACGAAATTTAAGTTATAGTTTGTCCTTTAAATGTAGAAGGATTTATACTCAAACATCCCATATTACTAGTGTCAATTACTATATAAATAATAGTATTAGTAAGGGATTCCTTGGGGATATCTTTCCTAGTATGCTCTAAAATCGTGGTAGGCCTTGTTCATGTGACTTTTACTACTTATGATTATTCATTATCTAGAGTGGGAAATGAGAGGCAAAGAATATGATCATAATTTTTGTCTTACATCACATCTCCCATTTTGTCTAGTTAACTATCCCCTTCTAGGTCATCTTCCTTTTTAGGATACTCATCAACCTTACTATATAAAGGGACAAGTGTAGCACATGTATACTTTGTAGTCTTATCATCTTCTTCAATGACACTATGAACTTGGAAATAATACTAAAGAGTTCTGAGTTTCCTTTTATAAGTGGATGTAAGATGAGGAGTAGTATAAACAAGCCTTGGTTAGGAAGGAGAATCAAAAATCACAGTTGGAGATGTCACAATAGTATTCATGAACACAAAATTAATAGTCATTATTAATAGAAATATAATATAATTAAATGCTAGTGTAGATGTCATAGTGGTAATTACTCGTTATATGACATGGGAGGTACTTACTTATGGAACCTTTACTAGTTGTGTTGTAGTATTACATGAAGCTATATGAATAGGTGTGGATGTTTTTTTATCATTTATCACCTTAGTCTTGTACATTTGGAAAAAATAGACCTTGGATGTTCCTTTCAGTTATATACCTTCCTTATTTTTGTAAGCCTCACATCTACTCCATCTTGTGCCCCTTATGATATATCATAGTCTGAATAGTCTTATATTAATGACATGAATATTATATATTTCCTAGAATGCTTAAAATATACTTATCTTCCACCTCTACAAGTTTTAAACTTGTACCTCTTTTACTACTCCCTAAACACTAACATCTAAGATAGACAGTAGCTTTGACATCTTGTCCTACCCAACACAAGTGTCCAATGCTGTAAAGTCATCCAATTTATAAATTAAACATATTCCAATGGTTTTAATAAGTTATTTAATGTAATTAATCTCTTGATAAGATTGGTATAAATACAATATCAATTAGAATTCATTTTCTTACCTACAACATAGATACCTAAAAGCTAACAATCAGACCAAATAACATTCAAATAACATCTATTTGATCAAACCTCCCTATCTATTCCTATTTAAATACCAAATATAGGGAGCACAGGTATATAGTTTTGGATTACCAAAGGAGTGAACTAGGAGCCCAATTTGCCAAGTTATAAGCTAGGTTATTGTTGTACTTGATTTACACACATTGCATGATTCACACCCAAGCCAAGATGTAGGGGAGAACTAAATAAGTTCTAGGCCATATTATGGAGAATTATATATGTAGGTAACATCATTTTATATTATTTTCATCTCAACACCATGTGTACACTAACCCATTTTATCTCAAGGTCACATTGAAGATGGAAAGCTAGGGTTTTGCCATTTCATAAAGAGTGACAGTGCATGACCTAGATATGAGTGCACAATAGTGAAGAAAAATACAAACCTATAAGAATCCATGTGGTTTCATCCTATTTCATTATATATTACATAAAGGATGCAAGTTTCAAATTTAGATAGTAGTGTCAACAAAACCATCCTAAGCTGACACAATTATATAGGGAGTTAAAGGCATCAAATCTAGAATCTAAAAACTATTCTAGAATTGTCTTCTACATAAGTTTACATTTTTATAGATCCAAAATTTCATTATCAATAAAAAATATAATTACTTTAATTCTTGGTCATTTCTATATCTATCATAATTGTACTATCTATATTTATACTATCCAAGCATAATAAATTTAGTGTATGCTTATATTTGAGTTTAGAATTTAATTGGATAACTATAGATATGATTATCACCCTTGTGTCATTTCATTTATATGTTTTTGATCCTATAACATAAATTGAAAACCAAAAAAATTAAATTTAGGGTCAAACATTTGGTGAACTTGACCTATAAACATTAAACCCTATGTCACCTAGGGTTTTCTTATTTCTTTATTGTTGATCCCTAAATTACTATATATTATACAATAATGTTTCCCATGAATATATATTTTTAATTATTTCATGGTATAATAACTTATAGTGGCTCTTAATTTTTATATCTCATGACTAATTAATTCTTTTGGATCTGTAAGGGATTCAAAACCTATATTCTTTTAATCTCCTCCTTGTTATAATGTTTACAATAAGAGGGTTTCAAATAAAAAACACAACTAATATATTTTAAAAATTCTTTTTAAAATACCATAGAATACAAATCTAAGGGATATGACATTTTTGACAAATTGAACCATACACATGCTAATATTTTTATCCTATATCTCCTAAAGCAATCTATTGTTTATAATGACATCTTATATGAAGCATTATGCAAAACACAAGTTCTAATTTATATTGAACCTTCTTATTTCATGGATATTATGAAATATTTTAATAACTATAACAAACTCATTGCCTTTGATACAAAAAACATACCATCTAAATATATTGTTGACCAAAATTTGCCTTTGTTCATACAAGTGATAATACAAAGTAAATGTATCAAAAGAGTGCTCACTGATGATAGATAAAAACTAAAAATTTGTAGCATAAATTTCCTAACCACCATGGGTGTTAACCAAAATTTTATTCAAAAAATAGTTATGAAAATTATAAGGTTCAACAAATCACAAATCCCTTTTCTTGGTAAAATTACACTAAACATTATTGTGGGTCCTTGTACATTACCCACTATGTGCCAAATTATTTTAAAGTATTTGAAATATACCATTGTATTGGAATGGTCTTTGATACATAAAATTTATGTAGTTAATTCTACATTACATGTGTGTTCAAAATTTTATCATTACGGAATCCTTTACACATGTCCAATAGATCCTAATCCATTCAAACATTATGCAATGGCCAAACAAAAAGATAATCCTAAACCAACATACTTTGAATATGAGCTTAAAAATGGTATAAGAAACTAATCAGACTATAATATTTAAGGCATCAAGGAAATAATTTTCTCTCTTACCTAAGTCCCTAGCTTCATTACTCTGATGGTCAATAGAGCACGAGCTTATATCTCTCCCTCATCTTATCAAGGTTAATATGAGTTGTATGATTCAAATAATTATTTGTATTATCATCAAGGATTAGGGAATTCTACAAACCATTGATTTACCTTGAAGCACAAGATGCAAGATATTATTTGTGATCAAAAGCTTACATTTAAAGATTCTCAAAAGGAATTAGGATTATAACAACTGAAAAAGCATCCACTCCAATAAGATCTAACAATTATTACATATATGGGTGGTGATTATTGTTAGCATAACCATATTTATACTATAAAAAAAACCACCTTCAATATAAATAATTTTTATTAGTTTGGTTTTAACTTACAGGAATTGTAAAAGAATGTCACTTAGAAGGACTCATTGGGAAACATAATAACAACAAATTATTATTATCTTAAATTGATTCAAACATGGGTTTGGTTTATGCCTACCATATATCCATGCATATACACTAGGAAATATTTGGATAAACCAAATCAAAGCAACATTTGACCTAAATCAATAAGGTATTTCCTTTTCTCATAAAGGAAAATTAATACGTATTTCATATGATAAAACTGAATATTATACTACACATTCAAAATGTGAAGAGGATCATGCTATGTACCTTTTTAACATATCCAATAATGATAAAAAAAAATATTAAAAATAAAACTTAAGGTTTAAAGGCATCTAATAGGGGAGATAGATATAACCATCCATTGGATAGGATCATAAACTAGTTTCTTCAAATATTCCAAAAATATTAAAAATAAAAAACATTCAAAAATCCAAAAACACTTTTGTAATTACATGTTATATTAGGATCCTTGGTATCCATATGTTACTTCCATATCAATGGATGATAAAATTTGTTACTCCTACATACATGTATGTGTCACACTTCTACTTGGGTATGATACAAGCATACACAAATACATGATACATTCCAATTTAGGATGTTGGGCCTTCCTTTACTCATGTCATATCGATATTGGTGGCATTCGATTATTTGAAATTAATAAACACATGTTATATGGTTTGATGATCACTCTACATTATCATGTTTGAGCTTACATATGTACTTGAGCATGCCTGATATACACTATTATATCTTACACAAGGTACTTCATACATTTTACACTTGACATAATTTTCCTAACACATTATATCCATCGCTTATATGACATGTTTATACCAGTTTTTATGCTTTGATTTATACACTTCCCTAAGTATCTTTCCTTGTTATTGTCTTACTTGTTCAATATTTTGAATATCTCCTTTGTTTTTGGCCCCCATGCCTAAGTATGATCTCTTTAACATTTCCATACGTCATTATTTATTGTATGTAAATTCCAATATGTCATCCTTACTTTCATGGACATTTGATTAAGTCATGTCTCTTTGATTGTGTAATATTTGAATATTCCCCTTATTTATAGTCTCTTTGGACCATTACCTTTTGACTTGATTTTGAGCACTCTTGTGTGTGTGCTTATTTTCTTGATGAGCTTGTATTGTTACTATCTAGATGTTTCCATGATATTTTTCATGCATCTTAGGCCTACATGTAATAATATTGGTTCTATGCACCTTAATGATAAATTTACCTATATATGTTCCCTTCTATATGCTACATGGTTACATTCATAGATTATACAATTGACTTACCCTTTTGAGATGAGGTAAATCCTAGTTCCTATCTTTCCCTCACCTTGAAAGGGGGATATTATTGAGGAAATACCATAGAAGTATGTTATCCATAATTGGTATAGTTCTCATATTCAGTGGGGACATGCTTTGGAAGCATATTCTCCACACTCATTTAATATTTGATACTTATATCAATTTATAGATTCGTTAGGGGTATGTCATTTGGGCATAAATTTCACACATTCAAAATTTTTATATTCAATGGGGGCATGATTTGGAAACATGTTGTCCACATTTATTTAGTATATGGTACTTATATCAGTTCTTAGATTAAACAAGGGCATGCTTTGAAAGCATTTATCCACATTTATTCATTATTTAACATCTCTAACTTATAGTGGGGGTATGTTTTGGAAACATGTCCTCCACATTGGTAATTATATCAATTTTAGATTTATAAATATATAGTGGGGGCATGCTTTGGAAGCATGTTATCCACACTTACACAATTATAAAAATTCACCAAATAGAAAGTTATTTGATTTAGATTCATATTTGTGGTAAAATTGTATACATTGGTACCATTGTTATACATAATTTCAACAAAAGACATATCTAGGGTGCAAATCAGTTTTAGATTCTAAAACCATTGCATGTACTAATACCCCACAAACTTTTACAAACTTTTATTGAGCCAATATACTACAGTAGTTGGTTGATATTTTAGTATGGTTGATGTGATAAAATCAATAAATATTTCCATGTTTTCAATTTGGAATTGATCATCCAACTTTACCAGGTTATAAGTATCATTAGGTTGCACATTTGAGATAATCTCAACTACCTGGTGGAAACTTATTTTTTCTCCAAATTTGGGGGGTATGTGCCTTCTAATATCTATCTCTATCTCCTTGGATATATGAAATTTAAATATTTATCTATAATTATCCTAATATTAGTTTGAGAACCTTACAATGATACATCATTTGAGAAAAAAACTTGCCAATAGGCAAGAAAGTTACATTAAGACACATGTGTACTCCTAAACCTTGCTCTTTAAATTTAAATATATTTAAAGTAATATAACCTAGATTATATTCATTTTTTTATATTTTATCATGCTCTTGCTTGCAGGTCATTCACCAAAAAATCACTCGAGGTGGGCACACACAAAGACAAGGTGTGCATACACACCTAGGTATACATTCTATTCATTTAAACTAGAAATTTCATTGTTATATTAAAGGGGGGAAATGTAGACAATATTTTGTGATTATATATTGCCTCAGTCTTGTAAACTTAGAAAACTTATACCTTGGCTATTCCTCTTAGTTATACACCTTCCTTACTTCTACATGCCTTGCATATTCTCTATGTTTTGATCTTTGGCCTATCTCTTAATTTGACCAGTATTATATTAATGACATGTTGTCCCCCAAAAAGTAGCAGTCATATTTGGTACAACATTTGAAATATTTTGGTCTTACAAACCAAAATCTTATCTTCTATTTTAAAAATAAATTGTCTTAGATATTCAAACTTCTCATTTTCAAAGCTTCTCAGAAAATCTACAGACTTTACAAGTCAAGTTCAATGGATTTTACATGTTGATTTCTATGGACTTTGTATCTTAGGATTCTACAGGTAGGTTCATTTATATAGATTCAAAGATTTTTTTAGATGGTTTTAGTCAAAGAAATTAGTTTTCAAGCACTTAGTCATTTTCTAGGATTGTTTAAATGCCTTGTTTTGAATAGAAATATCCATCGACAAACACCAGCAACAAGTTCAACGTCTTTGGCAAGAGTTAAGTGCTTCATCAAGTTTAAAAGTTCAATCACTTTAATTGGTTCATCAGCTTCTAGACATTGAACCAAATCAAGGTGGCTTGAACCATTGAACCACTTTGGTTCAAAGGTTCAACGAGTTCAATGGTTTAATGGCAGGTTCAACCAAAGGAACAGTTCAATGGCTCAGTTCAACCAACCATTTTAATGCTTTATTTCACTTAGATGGTTCATTCCATTTGTTTTAGCATCTTTTGGTTCATTCATTTGGTTCATCAGTTGGTTTAAAGCCTTGTTTGAACCATTGAACCAAAACGTGGTTCAACATCTAGGTTCAACAAAAAGGTTCAATAGTAGGTTCATTGACTTGGTTCAACCATTTGGCTCATTGAATGGTTCATCGAATTTTGGTTCAAAAGGGCTCAGTGCACTTCATTTAACCTTTCAACCGGTTCAACAGATAGGTTCAATAAAATGGTTTAACTATTAGTTCAAAGGCAAGTACATTATGTTTGGTTCAATGCTTGTTTCATTCATTGAACCATTGGCTTGAACCATTTTGGTTCAAAGCCTTGGTTCAACTAATTGGTTCAATGTCAAAGTTCATCTAATGGTTCATTGGTTTTCATTCAAAGGAACTTGGCACGCTTCATTGAACCTTTGAATCGGTTTAACTAATGGTTCATTGGCCAAGTTCAAAGGGGCAGTTCAATGCTGAAAACAACTTTTTTGAAGGACAAGTGCCCTTGCGGAGGACACTTAAGTGATCAAAACACCCTTTAAAAGGGTTATTTTTAGAGTAAATTCAAAGACTTGTTCAAAATACTTGGCAAAAAAAAATTTTGTGGACTTTTGTCCATAGGAATTTTCCCCAGACTTTTTGTCTGCGGGAATTTTCCGTGGGACAAATGTCCACAAAATTACTTGCAAGGAGATTTTAAATCAAACACATGGGGATAATCCCTGGGGAAATGTCTGTAGGGAACAAAAGCCTAGGTAAGTATTTGTTTGTGGGGATTGATAAAACAAAGGGCTATCGAAGGACCCCGAAGGGCAGGTGCCCTTGCGAGGGACTCTTAGTGGCCAAAGTAAAGGGCTTTTTTGACTCGACAAGGATCATTTCTCAAGGACCAAAAGGGTATGTCCAATTCAGAAAAGTGCTAAGTAGAAAGTCAAAAGCTGAAAGAAGACCAAGAGGTGACGCCCATAAAGACATCAAATTCAACATAGCCAACTATCCATTGGAAGCATATTGACAGGCATGTAAACATCAATTTTAAAGGTTGTGAAATAGCCTTTGATTTATAGACCCAAAGGAATTTCTAAAATTCAAGACAAAAACTAGGTGAAAGTGAGGAAAGACAGAACAATGGATGAATCTAGGGCCTGATTCAATTAATCTAGAAAGGAGGAATGATGAAGACAAGATCAGACCGCCAGGTGGACATTGAAAGTGGTAATCTTTCGATTGCATGACTTGTTTATCTACATTGAGAATATCAAATGGGTAAAATGCCCCAAAGTTCCAGCTTGTCTTCCTAACATTTCCCAATGCATGATGATGTATTACTGTTCCTGAGTCCTTCTTGAAGTGGCTATATAAGGGACTTTCTTTCATTATAAAATTATCTTCTTTTTTGACAATCTGAATGAAACTCTGTCAAAATTGAGAGGCATCATTGAGACTTTGTGCTCAGTTTGTTGATCATATTATGTTAATGAAAATAAGGGACTTTTTTAGACTTTGTTCTGTGATATCTTTTCTGTTTCATTAATTTAATAAGTAGGATTAGTAAATTAGTCAGGAAGGTCTCCTGAAGAATCAATTGTGGATAGACTTTGCAATTCCATAAGCTGCCTTTAGTGTGTTTTATTTATATTGTTGTGTAAAGGACTTTGAGAAGACTTTGATCTTTCATTTCCCTTCGTATATCACTCTTGAGTATTTCAGGTGCAGACTTTGTGCCATGTCTTGATTTACTGGTTCCCACACTTTCAATCATATTCTACTTTTATTTCCAGGAGTATTCTTGTGGCTAGTTGAACAGTTCTTCTGAAAGAAGAGGAGCGATGTCTGTCATTCTCTTGAGTTTTTCCTTTGTTTTGTATACATCATCTCTAAAGAAAGAGAGATGGATGTCTAGTCCTACCCTTGAGTATTATTTTCTATTTATACATATACATAACATATCCATAGGGAACCTCCCCTTGACGAGAGGAGAGGGAAGTCTCCTTCTAATGTGATAAACTTACACATTAGGATGACTAATCCTCTTGCTTTGGCTAATAAGACCTATTTTGTTTACTAGTATACTGATAGACAAAATAGTCAACCAATAGTTTTTGGCGACTCTACTGGGGAAGTACCCATTATCCATTTATAGTCTATCCATTCCATTCACCTCCACACCATAGGAAAAGAATGCACCATTTAAAGCATCAAGCTTTAATTAAATCAAAGTCAATTCTTTTCCACTTTTGTTTTATAATCTGGCAGATTTAGGGTATACATGAAGCCAAAGGGCTAAAGGTGTCATTGATCCTATATTTGAGTTGGTACAACAACGTGATTTTGATATGTTTCCTTCACCATCTTGTCTCCAACAAACCAAGATCTTCCCTCCTACTAAAGCTAGATCTCCATTACTAGATGAAGTATCTACTTCTACTGTTGATAAAGCTATGCCTATAATTACCCCTTTAATATTTGTTATCCCTCCTTTTGAATATCCTATAATGGTAGTTCAAGACCCTTGGGGTAATGCTTTTGGCCCTCTCAATCTTACTCCTGCTCTACATGAGATTCCACGCAGTTATAAGAAGAATTTACCTAAATTTTATGGTGATGGAAAAGTTCATCCTGATGAACACATTGCAACATTTAGTACAGCTTGTGGAGTAATCAGAGTAGAGTTTGAAGATGTAGCAGTCAGGCTTTTTATTGAAACACTACAAGGGCCTGCTGTAGATTGGTTTTACCATTTACAAGTTCGATCTGTGACTGATTGGAATACCTTGAAAGCTAAGTTTAAAGCTAGATTCAAACCTATAGAAGATGCACATACACTTTTAGCTCAACTTACACAAATTAAAAAAGAGCCACATGAGCCTATGAGAGACTTCATAGCTAAATTTGACAAGTTGAGAAATAGACTTCCCATGATTTCTAGACCTACAACTGAGAATCTCAAATGCTTTTTCATTAATTCTCAACTACCTAAAGTCAATTTCCTCTTGAGATGTGTTGGCCAAATAGATCTCACTACAGCTCAACTTTTGGCCACTGAAGTAGAAGATGATCTCATCTTAGTAGGGAAAATAAGAAGAGATCCCAATAGAAACAGAGCTTCATCATCTTCTAAATTTACCTCTAAAAACACCATAGATCTAATGGTACAGAAATTAGCAAATGAACTTCTTGCCCTCAAAAAGCAAATAGCTCAAGGAATGTATTCTACTCCTACATATAGAAGGACATTCCCAAATCAATCATATTAGGACAATGCTGCCAGAAACTAAGGACAACAAAATCACCTTCCTCCTCCACAAGGAAAACTTGCCTTGGAAGCTCCTCCAACCAATTTAGCAATGGGATACCTTGAAACAAAATCAAAATTCTCTTATCAGCTTGAATTAAATCAAGAAAATGACGTTGATATCATTGAAAATAGTCAAGAAGAATCAGCTAGCAACTCCCACATTGGTTTCCTGAATTATCAAGATGAACCCAGAAACAAAGGAGAAGTTTTAGATGGATCATATGTAGTGTTTACCAAGTCTAAGAACCAATCAGTCTAGTAGGCTGATAAGGAAAAGACAAAAGAACAACCATAGCTAGCAGTCATAATTGTCAAGCATGGGACAGCTCTGCCCTTTCAACCAAAAGATCCAGTAATCACTTAAAAGGTAAATACATCTATTGTGCCTTCCCCTTCTACTTCTAATTTGCAAACTAGTCCACCTCCCATCCTTTTGAAAACTCAAAAAGCTAAAGTACATTTCTCTGTACCTAGCTCAATTTAGCCATTTGACATAATTGATCATGTCAAAAAGACAAAAATACAAATGTCTAAATTTGAGTACTTACAGTCCAATCTAGATCAACTAAATAAGCTGGTCCAATATGTTAAAAATCAGACCATCCCTGTAGGACAAAAAGCCAAGAAAGTAACTTTTGATTCTTCAATAAATACGCCTATTCTAAATAATTTAATCATTACTCCTCTAGCTACTCCTAGAAAAATTGAACCCTTCTATGTTTCCTTGTTAATCAATGGTCACAAGCTAAGTAACTATATAATAGACTCAGGCGCATCTGAAAATGTTATGCCTGCCAAAATCACTGAGTCTCTTGGTCTCACATTGACCAAGATGTTTGGCAGATGTTTCTCCATGGAGAAAAAGCAAGTGCCATTGTTGGGGCAAATCAAAGATGCCCAATTTGCATTCACATCCTTTCTAGATAAGAGGATTAAAATGATTGTATTAGTGGCCGATGTCTTATCAACTTATGGCATTTTACTTGGATGGAATTTCTGTAAGGACGTGGGAGGAGAACTAAACATGGATCTATCTGAGGCAAGGATCCCTGTCTAAGGCATGATGAAAAGATTACTTCCTAAAAAGGAAGAAAAGTATGTAGTTACCAAGATGTCAGCTCCTGAAGCTCAAATCCTATTTGAATCCATAGGTATGGGTAATTAATTTTTATATATAGATCATGCAGAAAGACCCTTCATCTCTGATGAGGGAAAGTCTGAAGTAAAGACAGTGTCTGATGAGATTTGGACTCTAGAATTTGATGGTAGTTGTTCCTTTACTAGTTCTAGAGCCAAAATTGTCTTGATATCTCCTCAAGGAGATATGTTCCCTTCATCCTATAAGTTACAATTTAGCAACACAAATAATACAGCTGAATATGAATCGTTGTTGCTGGGCATGAAGGCTGCTCAAGAAAAAGGCATCAAGTTTCTTCATGCTAAAGGGGATGCTAAATTAGTGGTCTGTCAAGTGAGAAATTCATATCAAACCAAGAATGAGAGGTTGCGTCATTACCCTAATCTTGTTTGGGACCAAATTGAAAGCTTTAATGCTTTCAACATTTCTTCCATTCCAAGAGAATCCAATGATAGAGCTTATGCACTTGCTATTTTAGGAACTCTTTTAGTTCCTCATTCTGATTTTAAAGAAGCCAAATATACCATTGAGCTGGTTTATAGGCTGAGTGTTCCTGACAATGCTGATCATTGGAAAATTTTCAATGATGATAATTAAATCATTGCCTTTTTGGAACAAAAAGACAATTTTGAATAGCTGTATTTTGAAGGCAGTGAATCTTAGAAGTCTGAATTAATTTTTGAATCCAGTTCAGATGTAAATGAAGAGTTTTTATAGATGAAATGAAACTAAATTCCTAAAGGCCTGGTTTCTCTTGAGAAGTTGTTTGACAAGCATGATAGATTTGTCAAGCAATAGCAGACAGATTCAAATGTCTCTCGGGGATTTGACCAAGTGAATCTGACCAAAAAAGAAAATCCAAAAATGGTCAACATTGGTAAGTGATATACACTTAAAGAAAGATTCAAATTTACTTCTTTGCTCCATCAATACATTGATGTCTTGGCATATTCATATGAAGATTTGAAGTCTCTCAGACCTGATGAAATCTACCATCATATTCCTCTCAAGGCTGATTCAACACCTTACAAGCAGAAATCTAGACAATAAAATCCAGAAATTTTAGGTATAATTATGTCTAAGATTCAGAAAATGTTAAATTCTAGAATTATTTTCCCATTCCATCATTCTACATGGATTGCGAACATAGTTCCTGTAAGGAAGAAAAATGGTGAAATCCACATTTGTGTAGATTTTTAGAATCTGAATCAGTCATCTCTAAAAGACAATTACCCTTTGCCAATCATGGACCAAGTGCTTCAAATAGTAACATGATCATAAATGTTATCAATGCTAGATGGCTTCTCAGGCTATAACCAAGTTGAAGTTGCTGAAGTTGACCAACACAAGACTGCGTTCATCATGTCTTGGGGTACATTTGCATACAAAAGAATGCCTTTTGGATTAATAGATGCTGGCGCTACCTTCCAAAGAGCTATGGACATGTATTTTAAAGATGAAATTGGCAAATTCATAGTTGTATATCTTGATGATTTAACTATCTTTTCAAAGCATCAATCTGATCATGTATGCCATTTGCGACAAGTGCTAGAGCGCTACCGATAGAATGGTATTTCCTTGAATCCCAAGAAGTCTATTTTTGGAGTGATAGAGGGAAAACTCCTTGGACACATTGTATACAAAGAAGGCATAAATATTGACTCAGATAGAGTCAAGTCTATCCAAGAGTTGAATTTTCCTGCAAGTAAGAATGTTGTTCACTCTTTCTTCAAAAAAGTGAATTTCTTACAGAGATTCATCCCCGAATTTGTTGAAAAGATAAGACACATTGTAAACATGATGAAAGGAAAGACTACCTTCAGTTGGACCAAAGAAGGCAAAGTAGCATTTCAAGATATCAAGGTCGCTATTGCTCACGCCCCTACCTTGGTCTGCCTAGATTACCACAGAGATTTCATTATATACAGCTATGCATCTAAGCATACTCTTTCAGTGATTCTTGTCCAACAAGACAAAGAAGGTATGGAATCCCCCATCTCTTTCACGAGATTCCCTCTGAAAACTCATGAAATGAAGTATTTGAATATAGAGAAGCATGCTTATGCCTTGGTAAAAGCAGTTAAACACTTTCACTTCTATATTCTGAATTCACATACTATTGCCTTAGTTCTTGAAAGTACAGTCAAATCTATATTAACTTAGCAGGAGTTTAGCACAAAGAGAGGTAATTGGATTGCAAAGATCCAAGAATTTGATCTAGATATCAAGCCAACAAAGCTGGTCAGAGGTAAAGGCCTTTGCCAATTAATGGCTGACAATAAGCCAGAAGATACATAGAATGAAGAAACTGAGGTTGAAAATGTGCCAATAGTCCTTTTTATCTCCACTACCAATGAATGGTACTTAGATACTATATATTTTTTGACTTATGGTGAATGTCCTATTCATTTGTCTTACAAAGAGAGGAGAACTATCAGGTTGAAAGCTACCAATTTTGTTTTTTGAGACAATGGCTTGTATAAAAGAAGCATAGATGGAGTTTTCCTTCACTGTGTAGATAAAGAACAACAAACATAGCTCTTGAAATATTTCCACAATTCAACATGTGGAGGACATTTTTCTACCCCTGTGACTGCTCACAAAATTCTGTGAGTCAAATATTATTAGCCGACTCTTTTCCAAGATGCACATAAGTGGGTAAGGAAATGTCAACTTTGCCAACAATTTGTTGGAAAACCCAAGTTGGTTACTCTGCCTCTCAAGCCAGTAATCATAGAGGAACCTTTCTAGCAGTGGGGACTCAAGTTTATTGGGACAATAAATCCATCTTCAAGTGCTAGACATGATTATGTCCTTATAGCGACTGATTATTTCACTAAGTGGGTAGAAGCAATCCTGACAATGCATGCTACTTCAGAAGTTATATGCAACTTCCTGAAAGAGAATATCATTTCCAGATTTGGAGTCCCACTCAAAATTGTTACTAATAATGCAACTTGTTTCACCTCTCAAGAAATTATGCAATTCTATTTTTATTATGAAATTACGCTCTCTCATTCTTCTGATTATTTTCCACAAGGGAATGGACAAGCTGAGTCTAGCAATAAAAATTTAGTAACTATTATCAAGAAGCTTGTAGATGATAATCAAAGGACGTGCCATAAAGCATTGGTTGATGCTCTATGGGCTGACAGGATCACGCCAAGAAGGGCAATTGGTATGTCTCCTTTTCAACTTCTCTACGAGATTAATGCTGAGATACCAATCACCTTAGAGTTACCAGCATTGAAATTGGTGAAGGCCATTGAAGATCAGAGATATGAAAGGTCTCTTGATAAAAGAATCATGTGCCTGACTCAGCTGGAAGAATAGAGAACCATGGTGGTGGATAGAATTGTTTTTCATCAAAATTTGGTAAAGAAACGTTTTGATCAAAAGGCCAAAAATCATGATTTCCAAATTGGGGATAAAGTTCTGCTGTGGGACAAAAGAAGAGAGCCAAAAGGGATGCATGGAAAGTTTGAATCCCTTTGGAGAGGCCCATTCATAATTCATCAGCACATGGGTGAAAACAACTTTTTGTTGAAATACCAAGATGGCACGCTCTTTTCTCTGCCCCATAATGGGAAACATCTGAAACACTTCAATTCTTGAAGTATCAGATCATTACCTCTGTATATATGTATATTTGTACAGTTTTAATTTATGTTTTGTTTTGTTTGTTTTCATTTTTGATCCTTTCATTTATGTAAAGCATGACTCTGAAGCCCAATGGTACACTTGAAGACACTATAGATTCTAGATTCTACTCATTTCAATTCATTTTGCAATTGACAGAAGTTCCCCAACTGGAGCCAGTTGTTGTCCCCCAAGAAGTAGCAATCATTTTTGTGACAACATTTGAAATATTTTGGTCTTACAAACCAAAATTGTATCTTCCATTTTAAAAAAATTTGTCTTAGATATTCAGACTTCTCATTTTCAAAGCTTCTCAAGAAATCTATGGACTTTGCGAGTCAAGTTCAATGGATTTTACATGTTGATTTCTATGAAATTTGTGTCTTTAGATTCTACAGGTAGGTTCATTTATAAAGATTCAAATATTTTTGTAGACAATTTCAGTCAAATAAATTGGTTTTCAAACACTTAGTCATTTTTTGGGATTGTTTCAATGCCTTGGTTCGAACATAAATCTCCATCAGCAAACACCAGTAGCAAGTTCAATGTCTTTGGCAAGAGTTAAGCGCTTCATCAATTTTCAAAGTTCAATCACTTTAATTGGTTCATCGGCTTATAAACATTGAACCAAATCAAGGTGGCTTGAACCGTTGAACCATTGAACAACTTTGGTTCAAAGGTTAAACGAGTTCAATGGTTCAATGGCAGGTTCAACCAAAGGAACAGTTCAATGGCTCAGTTTAACCAAGTAGTTTAATGATTTATTTCACTCAGATGGTTCATTCCCTTTATTTCAACATCTTTTGGTTCAATCATTTGGTTTTTCAGTCAGTTCAAAGCCTTGTTTGAACCATTGAAACAAAACATGGTTTAATGTCTAGGTTCAATGGAAAGGTTCAACAACAAGTTCATTCACTTGGTTCAACCATTTGGCTCATTGAATGGTTCATCAGCTTTTGGTTCAAAAGGGCTTGGCACGCTTTGTTGAACCATTGAACCGGTTCAGTGGATAGGTTCAATCAAATGGTTCAACTATTGGTTCAAAGGCAAGTACATTATGTTTGGTTCAATGCTTGTTTCATTCATTGAACCATCGGCTTGAACCATCGGCTTGAACCATTTTGGTTCAAAGCCTTGGTTAACCGATTGGTTCAATGTCAAAGTTCATCCAATGATTCATTGGTTTTCATTCAAAGGGACTTGATGCGCTTCATTGAACCTTTGAACCGGTTCAACTAATGGTTTATCGGCCAAGTTCAAAGGGCCAGTTCAATGCTAAAAGGAACTTTTTTAAAGGACAAGTGCCCTTGTGGAGGAAACTTAAGCAATCAAAACACCCTTCAGAAGGGTTATTTTCAAAATAAATTTGAAGACTTGTTCAAAATACTTGGCGGAACAAATTTCTGTGGACTTTTGTCCATAGGAATTTTCCCCAGACTTTTTATCCGCGGGACATATGTATGTGGAATTACCCACAGGGAGCTTTTAAATCAAACACCTGGGAATAATCCCTAGGGAAATTTCTATAGGGAACAAAATCCCAGGGAAATATTTGTTCACGGGGATTGATAAACCAAAGGGCTGTCGAAGGACCCTGAAGGGTAGGTGCCCTTGCGGGGGACTCTCGGTGGCCAAAGTAAAGGGCTTTTCTGACTCGACAAGGATCATTTCTCAAGGCCCAAAAGGGTATGCCCAATTCATAAAATTGATAAGCAAAAATAGAAAAACCAAAATAAGACCAAGAGGTGACGCCCAAAAAGACGTCAAATTTAGCATAGCTAACTAGCCATTGGAAGCATATTAATGGGCATGTAAACGTCAATTTTAAAGATAGTGAAATAGCCTTTGATTTACAGACCCGAATGCATTTCCAGAATTCAAGACAAAAAATAGGTGAAAGCAAGGAAATATAGAACAATGGATGAATCTAGGGCTTGATTCAATTAATCTGGAAAGGAAGAACGATGAAGACAAGATCAGACTGCCACGTGGACATTGAAAGTGGTAATCTTTCAATTGCATGACTTGTTTATCTACATTGAGAAGATCAAATGGGTAAAATTCCCCAAAGTTCCAGCCTATCTTCCTAACATTTCCCAATGCATCATGATGTATTACTATTCTTGAGTCCTTGAAGTGGCTATATAAGGGACTTTCTTTCATTGTAAAATCATCTTCATTTTTGACAATCTAAATGAAACTCTGCCAAAATTGAGAGGCATCATTGAGACTTTGTGCTTAGTCTGTTGATCATATTCTGTTAATGAAAATAAAGGGATTTTTCAAACTTTGTGCTGTGATATCTTTTCTATTTCACTAATTTAATAAGCAAGATTAGTAAATTAGTCAGGAAGGTGTCTTGAAGAATCAACTGTGGATAGACTTTGCACTTCCATAATCTACCTTTAGTGTTTTTTCTTTATATTGTTGTGTAAAGGAAGTTTAGAAGAATTTGAGCTTTCATTTCGCTTCATATATCACTCTTGAGTATTTCAAGTGTAGACTTTGTGCTGTGTCTTGATTTGCTGGTTCCCACACTTTCAATCATATTCTAATTTTATTTCCAAGAGTATTCTTGTGGCTGGTTGAACAATTCTTCTGAAAGAAGAGGAGTGCTATCTATCATTCTCTTGAGTTTTTCCTTTGTTTTATACACATCATCTCTGAAGAAAGAGGGATGGATGTCTGGTCATACCCTTGAGTATTATTTTCTATTTATACATATACATAGCATATCCACAGGGAACCTCCCCTTGATGAGAGGAGAGAGAAGTCTCCTTCTGATGTGATAAACTTACACATTAGGATGACTAATCTTCTTGCTTTGGCTGATAAAACCTATTTTGTTTACTAGTACATTGATAGACAAAATATTCAACCAACATGACACACATATTATATCTTACCCAAAATGATTAAAATATACTTATCTTACACCTCTATAAGTTTTAATCCTATACCTATTTTACTAATTCCTAGACATTAACACCTGGGACAAAAGTACTATAAACATTACTGTCTTGCCTTGATGTAAGTGTCTAGTGAGCTAAAGTCATACAATTATAAAATGAGACATATTAAAATAGTCACCATAAATTATGTAATATGAGTTATCTCCTGATAGGATTGGTATAAATACAATATAAACCCTCATTTATTTACTCAGCTACAAATTAGCAATCAGATCAAAGAGCATTCAATTGAGGAAAGATTCCTATTTATTCCTATTTCCATACTAGTCATAGGGACTATGAATATATAGGTATGAAGTACCAAAAGACCATCTCAAGAGCTTGATTTTACATGTTACAAGCTAGGTCACTATTGTACTTGATTTACGCACATTGCATGATTCACACAAAATCCAACACATAGGGGAGAACTACATGAGTTTGATCCCTATTTTTGAGTATTGGATATGTAGGTTTCAAAATTTTATAGTGGAGTCATTAGGGTCAAATTGACACCATGTGATCACCAAATCAATTTTACCTAAGGTCATATTGAAGATGGAAAGTTAGGGTTTTTGCATTTCATAAAGAGAAACAGTCTATGGCCCAGATCTGAATGTACTAGAGAAAAATAAAATTAAAACATATCATTTAACTATATATTCCATACAAGGCACTAACATTAGACTCAGATAGTAACATCGACAGAACTATCTAGAGAGCTAGAGGCATCAAATCCAAAATTTGACAATTATTCCAGAACTATCTTCCCACTTAATTTTAGCCTATTCTAAATCTAGACCTACATTAAAATATATAAAAAGAAAAGTAATTCAATTAGAGCATAGTTATTTTTTTCCATATTTAGAGTGTCTCAAAATAATAAATTTAGTGTATGATTATACTACGTTTAGAATTTAATTAGCCTACTATAGATCTAATTGTCACCCTTGTGCCATTTCATTTATATATTCTTAACCCTATAACATAAATTGAAAACCAAAAAAATCATTTTAAAGTTAAACAATAGGCCCCTCAAGAGTCATAGGTGTTCCTAGATTCATCATAAAATAAGGGGTAATAGTGTTTGGTGGCCTTGCTATACGCTTGAATATATTTTCCCTGGTCTACATGTCAATCTTAACATTGGTCCCTTATCCTTCATGAAAAATAGGAATATTTTCTTGATCTTTAAGTATTTATTCATTGTATATGTCCTTAACATCCTCAAGATAAATGGTAGGGTCATATTGAGTTCTTTGTGTGACACCCAAAGACATTGAGTACTTTTGCATGTTTTTCATCACTTCATTATCATCATGGAGGAGTAGTTTTTAGTTGAGTTTAGTCTAAGGATTAGTGGCTTATCAAGTTCAAAAAAAAATTTATGATACTTAGCCATATTTTGAAAATTTTAAAATGGAGTGTGAAAGCATGAAATATTTAGAATTTAGGAGAGTAGAAGTTTTAAATGATGTGGAGTATGGAATTTTTAAAAAAAATGGAGGTCAAAATTGTTAAGATGAGCAAATGGAATGTGAAGGCTCAGAATTTTACAAATTTAGCCAAAATTCAAAGTCCTAATAGTCCTTAGTTTTTGAGAAGATGATAAGTGGAAACCCAATGGAGAGTGGAATGTGGAAGTTTTGAAGCATTAATAATTGAGTAGAATGTATCCCCTCCAATGTTCTAAGGCCTCAAGAGCAAGACACGTGGTTGAAAAGTAGAGATAATATAAACATAGGAATGTGGAAATATTAAACAAAATCCAACCAGAATTTGTAGAGTTACAAGTTTTCAAAATTATGGTTTAGAGAAAATGGATAAATATTTTTAACTTGGAATTTTTAAAAAAATGTCCACTAACTAATTTCCTGAGAAAAAATTCCAAACAGCAAAAGTGTGGAGAAATCCTTTGACACTTAGTTTATTCTTAGAGGTTTCCTAGAGCCACAAGTTAGCATTCTACAGCCTTAGGCTTATTTGAAAGTCTTTTAAGACTTGGAATTTTTTCCTTTAAAATCACCTAGTCAAAATACATGTGTTAGCATTTCGTGGCCCTATGCCTATTCAATAGTATTTTAAATACTTAGTCGATTCTTCATCTTCATTCAGAGCCACATGTCACTATTTTTCTCAAAGGAACTTAGTTATTTTATCTTTTAAAGTAGTATGAAACCATGCGTCGCTCTGTCATAAGCTCGAGACCTATGTAAAAATTCTATCAAGACTTAGTCAATTTTTAAGAATTCATCTGGGTGAGATCTGCATCAGTAAAGACCTAGGAAAGTGGATTAGTGAGATGTTTCTATGTGTCATAATACTAGTAACCCATAGCCCTAAAACCATTCATATAAATATAAATTCCTCTAGGTAATAGGGATAGTGGGATGATGCCACATGGCATAATACCACTACTCCATAATCCTGGGGTGTTCAGTGTAGTAGAGAAATATGTTAGAGCAGTGAGTGAGTGGGATGACACCATGTGGAAAAATCCTTCTACTCTATAGAAAAAATAGTCAACAAGAGCCTAAAGTTTCAACCAAGCAGTGGAGTAATGATAAAGTGATGCATAAAAATAGTTAGGGTAGAAGACGAAGTATCCATGGAAGAGCAAGTAAAAACTATATGGAAATGAGCTCTTCCAAGTAAAATACACACTAGCTATGTAGCCATCAAGGCCATTAAAATCCAAATTTGTAGAATCAAAGTAGGAAGCCAAATATCACAAAGTTCATAATGGGTGGCAAATTAAAGGATGTTTTAGTTGGCATAGTGGATCTACTTGAAATTGGACCTAAATTATTTAATGCAAATACATCTACCACATTGAAGGCCATAACTAAATGTTTAAAACTAAAGAGATCTATAAATTTTAATTATGACATGAAAATATATAGAGAGTAGTACTAAAGGTAAAAATGGTGAAATTAAGCAAAATCTTCTAAGGCAGGTAATCCCAAGGGATCTCTAGTTGCATCCCTATGCCCAAAGTGTCCAAAATTAGATGTGGTGGTTAAGATATTAAAGATTGGTTGTTGCAAAACCAATGAGAGGAGGTTATCAAACTAGTGAGGTAGAATCAAATAAAATACAAACATACCTCAAGGACATAATCAAGATCCCCAAACAATTTTATCCATCCATATCTAATTGTAGAGAGATTATGTGTCTCAAATTTTGATATCCCTCCAATTTTCTTAGCCACATTCTCATTGTAATTAATGACCCATTGGCTTCCCATTGCCTATAAAATACTGGGTTTTTCATTATATAAGGGTTGATAAATCTATACATAATAATGCTGGAAAAATTTTCCCTGCATGAGCCCTTTACTATTGGAACCTTTTAACTTATAAGAATTAAGTTTGAAATTATTCATTTTCTTACATTCTATAATATTTTTATTTGGTTCATTGATCTTTTTATGTGGATAACCTTAATTCCTCTCATTGTTATTCATTACTTTGTACCTCTATGCATAACTTGGCTCTCTTTTACAAGTTATACACTATGTGCACATAGGTCTATACAAATATCACTTGTGGATCATTTGCCATCCCTCTTGGTGTTGTATTATGTCATATGCAATCATTAATTACTTATGTAAGTAAAGTGTCCATTTTGAATATTATGTGATGTTTTCTTATTTTCTATATATTTTAGTGTGTTCTCCAAAGCTTGTAGAGGTGATTTTTCTATTCTTGGTAAATCACTACATTAAATTTTAACAATCCACTCTCTCCCTTTCCTCAAAATATTTTAGACTTAGGCTTAGTTGTATATTTCTTTTTATCTCTTTTAGGCTTGCATGTTTATCTTAAACCCAATGCATTTAGATTAGAAGGAAGCCAACCTTCTTCAGAGGTCCATTCCAAGGAGCACAAGGGTCCCACAACCTTAGGGATGTTCCCATTATATTAATGAACCAATTATTCTAATTCATTGTGTGAATAATTTGAGTGACTACAGTTTCTAGCACACCTAGTGGGACTATTTGATGATCATTACATCATCCATTGAAGGATTTTGGTGTATTCTTTAGTGCTTCTTGCCATTCATGGGGAAATTTATTCAAAACCATAGAGAATCCAAACATCAATCTACCAGTTTAAGTAGTCTAAGTGCTTAAATATTATCAAGGATCATGACTTAGGTAATATTCTTGATCTTTTCTTTCTTTTGAATAAATATAATCACCTGGTAACTCTACTAGTATGTACTTGTTATTCATGAATTAGAGCTGATTGTTTATTTTTAAATAATATCTCAAGGGATTTCTAGTTTGTTTTAATTCTCTAAAATGCCATATAAATTTAAGAAACATGCATATTCCCCTCCTCTTTTACCAAATGCACTTTCTATGCCCTCCTACCCTCCATATTAGACTAAAAATGCTACTAGTTTTATCTCAAATATCCCTATCATAGCAGTATGCCATCTTTATCCTAATGTTTACCTACCTCCCACCTTAGTACAACATTCTTAGCAACCTGATCATGCTTATAATTAACCTTTTGAAGACTATGTTACTCCCAATTAGTATTATGACCCTCCTAACCAACCCTAACTAAGCATAATTGATATATGGTTTGATTAACAAAAATAACTAATGGATATTGCAAGAGAGTAGAATTATAATAAGCAATAGGATTAGCTTTCTTGTCAATTTTATTTCCATTAATAGGAATTGAGTGAGAGAGAATGAAATCATAAAGAGTGCTTAGATAGATAGATTACAACCAAAGATGAGTGAATATGTTACGTGAATGCTCAAGTGCAATAAATCATATTTAAGTTAGCCTCTTTTATCCCCAATTTCAAATAATATTCTTGTACAACTATAGACCAAACTATGATAAAGGAATCTCCCATAGTCAAGATCCCAAGCTTCAAATAAGGTAAATACTTTGAATTTTCAAATAAGTCTCCATGTTTCAATATCCCAAGTTTCAAAAGTCTCCATCATTTGAAAGAGCATGTTCCTATGTAAATTTGGCCTATTATTCCTTAGAAAAACATTCTCAAAAGCCCATTCTTCCTCAAAATCCTCAAACTGCTCAACCTTGGAAGCCTTCTTATACCAAGCCTCCATATTTTAGGATGTAAAACCTTGTTAATGATACTCCTCTCATACTAATCCAAAATCAAGAGAGGAAAGATGTTTTATAAACCAAGCCAAGGAAGTTCCCAAGTTTTAGGAATGCTACTTCAACCCAAAATACAATTCAAGGGCAAACTATAATGTTCTATACTCTTATTTTTCCAATTGAACCTTCTTGCCCTGCAAACATCTCCCTTTTAAAAGGAGAACCCATTATATTTAGATAAAATTGAGATCATTTGGGGGAGGAGGGTAGCTAAATTAGTGAATATGAGGAATATATAGTTATTGGAAACCCTCTTTCTATCACTAAAATATATGAGAGATCACATATTGCAAGAATAAATTGGTGTGATCAAGCACAATAGTGTAATAATGATAAAATGGATAAGGATGGAAAGGAAGAAGATAGAATTGATAAGGAGGAGTCAATTCTTTCTAATCAAGATAGTGTTTAGAAGCATTGTGATGAGGTGCCCTTTTAGATAAATGAGCTTTCATTAAGCATAGAAGAAGAAGAGGAAGATCAATTTGGTTGGCATGGGTCTAATCTTGATGAATATGATATAGAGATTGAAGCCAAGAGCATCACTTCTCATAACTAATTAGAGTTGGAAGAATGTCTTGAGTTATTCCAAGGGATCAAATTTCAGGATATGGGAGACATTTTAGTCCTTCTTGATGAATTTAAAACATAGAATCATGTCAATAATAACACAACTTATCCTCTCAAGGAAGACTTAATTTCTAATTCAAATTGGAGGGAAGAAATTAGTCTTAAAAAGAGAAAAGAAGTGCTGGGGGAAGAAAATGTTTGGGATGAACTAGAAGACTTTTGCTCAAACATAGATATTGAACCAACATCCCTTAAAAAATAAACCCATGAGCAATATGAAAAATAGGTGGAAGTATATGTGCTTCCAAGTTAATCACATGCACTTCAAGAAGAGAATCCTAATCAGTAGAATGGTAGAGAAATATAACACAAATTTGAGAGTAAACCTAACTATTCAGACATTGTATTGATAATAGGATGCCCTATCAAGTACCTAGCTTGGTTAGAGGGTGACAAAGAGAATCCATCACAAATTGTGCTGAATCTAGAGCACAACATTGATCATTAAGAATGTCAAAATCAACTTGCCTATCCACTCCAAGACAAATACATTTCTAGTCAACTCGAGTGGGTAGATGAGTTTGTTTACATCCTTGAAAAGTATATCACCATTACATTGAGCATCCAATCCTTATTTTCCTTTTTTTAGATTCCCTCAAACATGAAAATCATTCTCAATTGATAATAAAGGGTAGTTATTTTATAAAACTAGTCAATGGATTTATTTAGATATCTTTTTGATTGGTTAGTTTATGGTAGGTAAGGTGTTTTATTTTACCTAAGTGTTTTCATGCACATTATAGGTAGCTTTAGTCTATTTTATCTTACCTTAAGTTCCTATGGCATAGTTTTGTGTTTCTTTCTCTCCTTTGTTGGAGGTACTTTTATTTTTAAGAGATAGCTCAAGTAACAAGTTAGAAGGCAAGGCAAAATTGGAACTTCAAGGTAGATGGAATGGTATCTGAAGGAGATCATGAAGCTTTGAGAAATGCAAAGACTATATAAAATATAAACCTTGAGAATATTTGAAAATCATTAAGATAAGTTATAAATTCATATTCTTCAGCATCGGGCCAAGAAGGTTGTAGTAGGTTTGTGTTCTCAAAATGAAGAATTTTAAAGGCTTGTATGAATCCATACCCAATGGATTAATTCAAGGTTGCTCATCCCCAATTAGTAGGTAAGTGACCCATAAAGGTTTCCAAGAATGTTGACCATTTTTAGTCACCATGGAGTAGTAGTTTTCAGTTCATTTTAGTCAAAGGTTTAGTGCCTTATCAATTTCAAAAAAGGTTTTCCAACAATTAGTCATTTTTTCAAATATTTAAAACAAAGCACAAATGTGTGGAACATTTAGAAAAGTAGAGCACAGAGGTTTTAAATAACGTAGAGTGTATAAGTTTTAAAAAAATGGAGCATGAAATCTTTAAGATGAGAAAGTGGAATGTGAAGGCTCAGAACTTTGCAAATTCAACCAAAATTCAAAGTTCCTATAGTCATGAGTTTCCAATAAGATGATAAGTGGCAACTCAATGGAGAATGAAATGCAAAAGATTTGAAGCATTAAGACATGAGTATAAGTTAAACCCTATGAGGTTTTGAGGCCCCAAGAAGAAGACATGTGGTGGGAATAAAGATATAGTGGAAGCATAAGAACATAAAAAAATATTAAATAGATTCCAAGTAAAATTTGCAGAGTTACATGTCTTCAGAATTCTAGTTTGGCACAAATGGATAAATCTTTTTAAATTAGAGAATTTTCAAAAACATCCATAGACCAATTATCTTATAAAAAGGCCAAGCAAGTGAAGTGTAGAGAAATCCTTCGATACTTAGTCAATTATTCAAGGTTGCCTAGAGCCAAATGGAAACATTTTGCAAACCTGGGCATGTTAGAAAGTATTTTAAGACATAATTTTTTACTTCATAATCACCCTAAAAAATTGCATGTGTCATCATTCCATGGGATTGAGCTTATTCAAAAATATTTTAAAGACTTAGTCAATTCTTCATATTCACATGGAGCCATATGTCACTTTTTTTCTCAATGGGCCTTAGTTGTTTTCTCTTTGAAATTAACATAGAGCGACATGTCGCTCTCTCAAAAGCCTCTATCCTTTACAAAAATTCTAGTGAGTCTTAGTTGATTTTAAATAAGTCATCTAGGAGAAATCCATGTTATCAAAGCCTTATGCAAGTGGGTTAGTGAGATTCTTCCATGTTTTATAATATCAAATACCCAAAACCCTAAAACCATCCATACAAATACAAAATCCCCCAAGCAAGTGGGATAGTGGGATGATGCCATGCGATACAATCCCGCTACTCTATAGCCATGGGGTGGTTTGTATAGTAGAGAAATGTCATAGTAGTGAGTGAGTAGGATGGATCCACATGGTGAAATCACAATACTCCATATGAGAATAGTCATTAGGAACCTAAATTTTCAACCAAGTAGTGGAAGAATGAGGAACTGATTCCTGGTAGTAGTTAGGCCAGAAGACCAAGTTCCCATGTAGGAGCAAGTAAAATCTATGTAGTAAGGACATCATCTAAGTAAAAGACACATTGGTTGTATAATTAACAATGCATGAGATCTATATTGATGGCCCATCTAGCCATCAAGACTATAAAAATACAAATTATTAGAATCAAATTAGGAAGCCAAAGATTTCAAAGTTCAAAATGGGTGGCAAATTAAAGAATGTTGTAGTTGGCACAGTGGATCTACTTGAACTTGGACCTATAAAATTTATTGTAAATATGGCTATCACATTGAATTACATGACCAAATGTGTATGAATAAGTAGAGACTTAAGTGTTAATTATGAAATGGATATATGCAAAGAGTAGAATTAAAGGTTAAAATAATGGAATCAAGAAAAATTTTCTAAGGTAGGAAATCCCAAGAGATCTCTAGTTGTATCTCTATGCTTGAAGTGTCCTGCTTTAGAAATGGTGGTTGATTGATTATGTATTGGTTTTTTTAAGAATAATGAGAGGAGGATATAAATATAATGAGATAGAATTGAGGGAATCACCATCACACCTTGAGGACACAGTCAGGATCCCCAATCAATAATGGCTATCCATATTTGATTATAAAAGATTATGTGTCTTTATTTTTGATATCCCTCCAATTTTATCAACAATATTATGATTTTAATTAATGAACCATGGGATTCATATTGCCTATAAAATCCTAGGTATTTCATTATAAAAGGGTTAATAATCCTAGGCACAGTAATGCTACCAAAATTTGCCTTCCATGAGCCCTTTATCACTTCTGCCTTGAAACTAATGAGAATTCAATTTGCCTTTCTTTATTTTATTGCATTATGTGTGAATATTATTTGGTTTGTTGATCTTTTTTTTGGATAACCTTCATCCATATCATTATTTTCCATTCTTTTACACCTCTATGTACAACTTGGATCTCTTTTTCATATTGAATGTTGTGTGCACATAGGTCTATACAAACATCAATTTTGGATCATTTATCATCCCTCTTGGTTTTTTTATTATGTCTTACACATTCATAAAAATTTATTATACAAGTAAAGTGTCGATTTTGAAGATTATGTGATGTTTTATGGTTCTCTATAGTTTGTAGTATGTTATCCAGATCTTGTAGAGGTGCTCTTTCTAGTCTTGGTGCATCACAAATTTACATTTTAACAACCCCCTCTCTCCCTTTACCACTCAAAATATTTTAAAATTAATATTATTTGTAGATTCCATTTCATCTCTTTTAATCCTACATATCGATCTTAAATCAGATGCATTTAGATTATAAGGAAGGCATCCTTCTTTAGAGGTCCATATCAAGGAGCACAAGGTTCCCACAACCTTGGGGATGTTCCCATTATCTTACTAAACCAATTCTTCTAGTTCAATGGGTGCACAGTTCGAGTGAAAACATTACCATATTTTTGTAATACCTCATAAATAATATTTTTAGGTTCCTAAAATATGAATTGTGTTATGATAAAACCATAATGAACTCTAGCTCTACCTACTTAGTAAAAGTTATCCCACTATTTATATTATTGTCAACCAATGATGATGGGAAGATTATGAATGAAACCTTTTATATCTACCTTAAATTTATGATCCACACTACCCCTTTGTCTTAGATGTAGTATGGTAGATTATGTGTGTAATGGGAAACGTAATAGATCTACAAATCAATCCTAACTCAGAAAAGAAATATCCTACATGATTGGGGATACATTATATAATTGAGGTCATGACTAATATGGATCTTATAAAACTAGCCAAGGGATATCTTACCATAATAATGTCAATAGGGAGGGCTCCAAAGCCTCTAGTCAAGTAAAAATTTGTAATAACCCTAAGTGCTATGTTTTCATATTCACTAAACTAATAATAAGTAAAGCAAAATCTAATCTAGTGCTCACCAAAGCTTGTGGCACAAAGTTGGGGGGTAATATACACTAAAATTAAACATGCATAGAAGACATATACTCACATTAATGTATACAAAATCCTAATGCATGGAAGAGAATTTAAAATTCATATATATATATACTCTTACAAAAGAGGAACAAATATAGGAATACTAACCTTTGAAGATGAACCCATCGAGCCTCAATATCTCCCTTGGCCATGGTGCTTCACAAGAGTTTGTTATGGTATGTAATAATGAAAAGGATAAATTATCTCTAGGATATATAACCTATAAATTCATACAAAAATCTTCTCCATAAGACAAGATCCATATTTCTAAAGAAAGTATGAAACCCTAAGCTTGTTTATCAAGTAGAATGGTGGATAACTAGATTCATAATATATCTTAATTATTATTATATTCTCTTAGAAATGATGAAATGAATGTGTTTATATATGCAGATCTAACCCTAAAACTTTCCTAAATTTTATATTAACAAGGTTGACCTAATTTACCTAATATTGACATAAAAAAATTAACTAGGTTATGAACTATGCCGGCCATGGCCAACCTAGTTCCTAGTAAGCTTTGTAAATAACAATACAGGGTTGATGTAGTTGATTATGTAATGTAAACTAGTAAAAAGGGTTTTAGATTAGGGAAAAGGTTATTGAAGATGGTAAATTACTAGAAGAAGGTGCAAAATAGGAGGCAAATCTTAGGGGAATGGTATTTAGGAGATAAGTGTGTAGATAACAAGTGGAAAAAAGGAAAAACATTCCTGTGAAGCACCAATGGTCTACCCACCCCTTTTTTGGTACACCCTTTGGGTGTGCACTTAGAGATATTAATATTTTATGGGTTATTTTAAGATAGAGAGTATCAATAATTGATAATGATTGAAATATTATGTGTATATATATGCCCTATTCGAAGTTCATCATGTGTCACGTGAGTGTAATAGAGGATGGTGATTTGAGAAAGAACATAAAAAACATGAAACTGAGATAAATAAAAATGAAATATGGAAACTAATGCTAAAATGAAATGAGAGTAACTAAAAATACCATATATACCTTAACTTACCTTTCTACTAAATGATTGCATGCAAACATCCTAGTATTGATCATAGAGGGTATATTACTTGTATTTGAGAAACCCTAGGGATACAAAACTAATAATAGAAATAATGTGTGAGTTCATAGGATGGTTAAAGTAAAAATGAATTACTTAGTAAAATTTAAAAATTAGGATTTTTAAGTCAAGGTTACAACCAAAATATTGATGGTAAGTGAATGACAAAATGATGGAAAATGAATATAAAACACACTAAATCACATTGGAAAACATGTAAAACATAAATGGAAAAAAATAATGTTACTAAATCAAATTAGGAAGTATGTAAAACATGAATGACAAATAGGAATATCCATGCAATAAAACTTTAACAAAGATATTTAAGTAATTGACAAGTAACCCCATGCAAGATAATCATGTTGATTCAAACATAAAGAAAAACATGAATGACTGGAAATGAAATGTAAGTCAAGATTTAAGACAAAAATGAAGAATTCATACATAAAGAGAAACATGTAATGATTCTAAATGTCATATGTAAGATAAGTGAATTTCACAAAAATCAAACAAGAACATGATGGATAAATGAAAATCAAAATATCTAAAGGATGAAAACTCAAACTTAGTGCTTGTTCTAAGATGTAATGTAATAAAACACAACCACATAATGGCATTAATAGGATTATAAGGAGATGGTTTGGTAAAAAAATTTGTAATGGTGTTTGTGAGGAAGTCTTGGTCATATCCAAGGTCTTACAATATAAATCACAAACTATAAACCAAGAGACATAATAAGGTATATGTGATTAGATAAAAACAATATCCAACAAGGGAAATATAAGGAAAATGTGATGTAAATAAGGAACGTGAGGCATTAAATGGGTGATGTGAACATCCTTATAAAGAATGAGACATAATAATCAAGTGAGAAAGGCTAATAACTACCAACACCAAAGACTTATGACATTTTTATTAATGAACACAACGCTTGGGTTAAAAAGTGAAGTACATAGATCAACCCATGAAGGATATATGCATGAAAATTAAAATGGACCTACCTTCCCACAACATGTTTCCCATTCCTTAGGACCCCTTATAGAGCCATCAGTCTACTATAAATATTGGGTACTTCTATGAGAATGTAGGTGACACTAGATAGTATATGATATAATTGGACCTCATACGCTAGTCTACTGGTCTACCACACCCCAATGGACATTGGCTCTATAATTATGCCAAATTTAGAGTTTGAGATTTGACTAAGATAGGATATGTGCTAAATATAGATCATGTCTTAGTGTGATCTGAATTTTAAGATTATTTTTCCTTTGAATCATTACCTTTTGTTTGTATTTTAGGATGTGGATTTTAACTTATTGTGGATTTTTCTATTCCATACAGATTTAGAGAACTAAACATGAGTGAAATAGGTGACAAACACAAGAGAGATTACACTTGGTCAATAAAGAAAAATACCTAAAGACTAAGGTGTCTAAAGACTCCTAAACTTTCCCACAAGTAAGTGTGCAATATCAAAATTGATCAATGTGAGCCTCAAATGAAAGGAAATATGGGTATTATGAGAGATATATCTATGTAATAAGTGATACAATGATTAATATGCTTGTAGTTGATCAGAATGATGTAAGATAGTGATATGAAAGGGACTGGACTATGATATGAAAGTCACGTCACTAGAGAAACCATACTAACATACAATAGATCTAGTATAAACACTAATTGAAGTAGTAGTCATCCCAAAAAGTGGTTTAAAGATGTTTTAATGTGGTAATTTTTGAGATCCTAGTCCTATCTATGGTTTTACACTGTAACTCACAAGGTGAACACCAATGAGGTGGATGTTAAATAAGGGGTGAAAAATTATCATAAAACTACTAAGGCTTGGAATGACATAAAAATAAAAAATGAAAGAGATATATAATAACCAAAATGAAAACAAATGCCAAATGTAATGTGTAAGAAAACCAAACAACCAAAGGCAACAATGATTCTAGTATAGTGTGACTAAAAGAAGTAAAGTGTATAAAAATAAAGAAACATGAGACAAAAAATAACAAGAAAGATATATGCTAACATCTATATCAAATATGAGCATGTGAAATATAAGTCTATAAGCCTAAAAAAATTTCATAAAGTTGAATATGTTTGTTATTATGCATTTTAGAAAAAGAGTGGAAATCATTAGATGCCCCAATGGGTGATTAGATGTAAGGATATGCATTACAAGATGACCTAAGGATTTAAGGGACATGTGGATGGGCATCTTAGTATGCCCTAACATGTAAGGTGGAGTGAGGTAACATTGAACCATTAAAATGATTTGAATTTTGTTAGTAGGTGCATATGGAGATAGGTAAGTGTGTTGGTTTTTTATATTTTAAGGATGTTGAATGTGACATAGGATGTGTAGGAGAGGTATGAAGAGGTAAAGGAGGTAAAGGAAGACCATGTATGATATGATTTGGAGTAGGCATTTGAACTAGGGACTCCTTTGGTTCATGTGACCTAAGAGTTTGAGGTTCAATGAATACAATGATATGTTTAAAGTTGTTCATGTTATCTATCCTTTCCTTGTTGGTGTAGTAATAAGGACAAACTATGGTTTGAACAAAATTAGTAGATGAGGTATAGGTATGGGATAATTTTTTCTATTCATGAGGTAGTTGATGTTGATGTGATTTTGGTTCTTCATATTGAATTTGAGAAGTTTGAAGATATTATTTATAGTGTTGTTTTATGAGAGAATCAAGATTGAAATGTGGAACAAACAAGGAAGAAAGAAGATATCAATGAAGATCATTACAATAATATTGAGAATGACCTATAGTATCATGATACCAACAAAAATTATCATGATTGTACCATTTTGGAGGAGGTTTGGAAGGATCAAAGATCATAGGTTTACAGGGTGGAAATTTATTCTTAAGTTGTTCTAGCTCAAGGGAGGGTTGGTTAGGTTAAAATTGGTTGAATTAGATGCTATATTTTGAGGTTGGGGAGGCTTGTATGAATCAATGCTATGATAAAATTATTGGAAAGGTTATTTAGTAGTCACTTTAGGTGTTTCAAATTGAGTCATAATAAAGTCTTTCCTTTTTGCTTGGTCTAAGGCTTCTTCTAAGGTTTTAGGGTAAAAGATTCAAACTTTGTATTTAAGGGGAGCTTTAAGAGTACTAACTAATAGTTTTAAAAGAATATCATAACTCATGTTATGGTACACTTTGTGAGCTATATACTTCCATTATTTGATGAAAGTGTGAGCATATTCATTATGAAGTTGTTTGGCATTGATGAAATGGGTAAGTTAATTTTCAAGAAGTTCATCATGTTGGAATTCCTTCACTAGATTATTGATTAAATCCTCTAGTTGTGAGATATAATGTCTAATAAGTTGGTTGTAACATTCAAGTGCATCACCAAAAAAGTCTTTATCTAAGATCTTGGTGGTAGAAAAGTTTTTAGTTTGGACCCATTACTTATAGATATTACCAAAATACATAATAAATATAGTAGGCTCCCTAGTTCAATCATATGTGATAGTTGGAGAAATGTTTCCAATATTTATGGATGCAATGAATGGGGATAAAGGTTCATTTTGAATAAATTGAAGCATTTTTTATTCATTAGAGGTTGAGGGATGATATTCCCATTGGAATCTCTAAAAGGATGAGGGATAAAATTTTGATTTGGTTGGGACATGATGAGTTGAAGTTGTTGACTAGTCATGTGTATTAAATGTTGTCTCATTTGCATTATTTTGGAATGATTAGTTATTTTCATGATGTTTATTTGTTGAAATATTTGTACAAGAATTTGAGTTGTGTTGATTTATGAATCTGTATTTGAGGATGGGGTATTGGTGTTGTTAGGAGGGGGATTATTAGTGTTGGTGGGAGGCATGGTATTGGTTGGAGGATTCCCAACATTGGTATTGGGAGGAGCACTAGGATGAAGGGCCTCAAATTCATTACATTATGTAGTGATTGGTTTTGGATTAGGAAAATATAAAGGATGAAAGTTAATAGTTTCATCTAAAGTAATAAAATAACTAAGGTTATGATATAAATCCTTAATTATTCAATTTTAATAACTAAGTAGAGGATGAAAACATAACATAATTATGAAATAATACTAGATATCTACACATAAAATAGTATCAACCAAGGTGTATAGAGTTGACAAGGTCGACTGCATACTATTCAGATAGAAGGACATAAAATGAAAAAAATTGGCAAAACAAGAACAAGGTTGACCAAGTTGACTTAGTAATATAAATAGTGTGTGAAACTGATCATGATAAAGATGCAAGGTCAACTAGGCCAAATTATTACTATAACATGACTAGTAGATAAGAGTATAAGTTTGACCAGGTCGACATAGTATTGCAAACTAGGTGAAACTTAGTTTGTAAGAGACTATGTTAGCTATAATGATTTTGTGATAAAAATAGGAAATTATTTACAATGTATTTTAATCAAGAAATTAAAGAACACACAAACAATTGGATTAATGAGAATGATCCAATTGGGGCACACAACACAAAACCTTACACCAACACTGGCCAATAATAGTTTTTGCAATACAACACAATGATTAGAGAACAAGTAGTCAACTGAAAAGTAAACACTAACTAAGAGGTTATCCTATGTGTTATTAGATTATTAAAAAGTCTTATTTTAAGTGTGAAATGGAATTTAGATGAAAATAGGGAATTAAAAAGTAATCTATGGATGGTTTTAGGATGTATAGGCTGAAAGGGATTTGTATTGGCAATGGTATTGGCTTGGTATTGGGGCTTAGACCCTCACTTAGTAATTTCATAGTGATAAGGTTATTGGGTGCTTTGTTAATATGTTCCATTAACCATGTGTTTATAATTGGATATAAAACCAAGTTGGCTCCCCCCTTGGTGATTAATTCCAAGTAGGTAGGCCTTGGTAAGACATGTTAAATGCATTTTGAATATTATGTGATTTGGTAGTGTGTGCAAAAAGAGAAAAATAGTATAACTAAATGAAAATTTGAAAAACCACTTAATTTGACTATGTGAGCTCCTCTAAACATAAAAATAGCTAAAAATAAAAGTGTGAATTAATTACTAGAAAATAGTTATTAATTTATGAATTAAGAATAGTATAGAATTGGTTCAAACAACACTATATGCAAACAATATAGAATAGAGTCGACTAGGTCACTATTGTTTTGTAAAAGCAAAAGTCTTTAAGAACAAAGTCAACTATGTTGACTTAGTATTATAGACATAAAATAGGCTAAAGAACTAAGTCAACCACATCGATTTAGTTTGTTGTAGGATTGTAGTTTTGAAGACATAAAACTTGCATAAAATAGAACTATAATGAATTATTTAATTGATATAGAGAAAAGAGGAACCTTGGTGGGTTGGAAGATGATTAGGATTGAAAATTTTCTATTGAAGTGACTTGAATGTTGTTTTCAAGTTTTATAAACTATGTTGGCTAGTTTGACCTAGTTATGTAAAACCCTATTTTCTAAAGCATGATAAGATGATAAGTCAACCTATTCGACCTAGTTTTTTGATCTAGATGCTGACTAAAAGATTAAGTTGACCTATTTGACTTAGTTTGTTGATCTTGATGATGATTAAAAGACTAAGACAAACTATTCAACTTAGTTTATTATCTTGGACTAAAGAAGAGCATTATGTCAACCTATATGATATAGTAACCCATATATAATGAATAAATACATAGAAATAATAGTTATTTTGATATGACCATGCGCTAAAAATACATACAAAAGCTAAAACTATACCAACCTAATTGACATAGTATCACAAATATAGAAAAAATAATAAAATGATAGAAATAAAAGTGCAAAAGAAAATATGCAATAGTTAGATTCATGTTGGGTTCACTAGAATATATGTAATGGTAAATGTAATATATCTACAAATTGATCCTATTTTAGAGAAGATAGATCATACTTACAATTTTGATTGGGGGTACCTTAGATAATCAGGGTCATGACCAATATGAATCCAATAGACCTTGCCAAGGGATCTTTTACCACAATAGTATCACTAGGGAGGGTTCCAAAACCTACATTCAAGCAAAGCTATGAAATAACCCTAAATAGGTCCTATGTTTTCATATTCAGTAAACTAAATTCAAGTAAAGCAAAATCTGATCTAGTGCTCACCAAAGTTGTGGCACAAAGTGGGGGGGGTAATAAACACTTAAAATAAATGTCCATATAATAAATATACTCACATCAATGTATATGGAATCCTAATGCATGTAAGAGAAGTGAAAAAACATATTTATCCACTCTTATAAAGGAGGAACAAAGTTAGGAATAACTACCTTTGAAGACAAACCCATAGAGCCTAAATCTCTCCCTTGACCACGGTAATTCACAATAGGTTGTTGTGGTATGTAAGGATATCAAGGATAAATCAGAACTAGAATACACAACATACCATTGTATCCAAAATACTTCTCCAAAAGACAAGACCCATATCTCTAAAGATAGTATGAAACCCTAAGCTTGCTCGTTAAGTAGAATAATGGATAAGTAGATGTGAAATATATCTTACTTATTCTTATCTTCTATTATAAATGGTGAAATTAATGTGGTTATATAGGTGTATATAACCCTAAAACATTCCAAAATTTTAGGCCAACAATGTTAACCTAGTATTTAAATTGGCAAAAACTAACTAGGTTATGAACTACGTCGACCATGGCTGACCTAATTCCTAGTAAGCTTTGTAAATAAAAATATAGGGTCAATGTGGTTGAATATGTCATGTGAACTTACAAAAATGGATTTATATTAGGTAAATTGTTAACTAAGATAGTAAATGACTAGAGGAGGGTGAAAATAGGAGGCAAAGCTTAGGGGAATGGTTTTTTGGAGATAAATGTGTAGATAACAAGTGGAAAAGGGACAACAATCCTATGAAGCACCATTGGTCTTCCCACCCCTTAGGGTGTGAACTCAAAGAGATTGAGTTTTGATGGGTTCCTATAAGAAAAAGAGTGTTAGTAATTGACAAAGTTTGAAAATATTATGTGTATATAGATTCAATGGAGATTCATAGGTTCTCTCAATTCAAATCATTGGATGGTTGAGATAGAACCAATAATCTCCCATTTTTATGATAGAGCTTTTTATTTGGTATGATAATATTTTAATCCTTTTCCCATTAATGGCCTGATAGACTAATGAGTAGAATACATCAATAATATTTTGCATTTGTCCCCTGAACCTATAGATATGGAATATGGTAAAATCATCACATATCCTATTTTTTGGATATTTAAGGGAAAGTTCTCATGGTTTCTATTTAGGGGGAGGGGGGAATAATAGTTATGGCATCTAAAAACTATAACATAATATAAAAATTTTCATCATACCTATTATTAGCCTTACTCATTTGAATATTAATGTTGAATATCATCATTTCTCCTAAAGCTAGAATTTATTTTATAGTTAGGATGATGTTGGGTAAAGGGACCCAAATCTCCATAATGTAAGTGATATCTTTAAAACTATATAACCTATTCAATAGGTCCATTTTTATTCACACCCTAGGCCTAAATTTTATCATTTGAGTGCTACTAATTTGGCCTGTTAGCATGAGGCTATTTGGGTATATTTCGTAGGTCTTCATTGTATCCTTAATATTATTATTTTCTAACAAGGCATATGTTATGGGCTGGTTGTAGGTCATGTTAGGAACATGGATCCTATAAATCTTTTTAAATTCATGGCATGATACATAATCAATGGGATTTAGATTTCAAGGTAGGTGAAGGACGTTTCTTAAAAAATTCCCAAAAATAAACAAATTAAATGGGAGATGGATACATAGAAATATCTCAGTTTTGGCGGTGGCATTATTCATGCCAACTACCTTGATTTCTTATAAATCATCTATATATATATTTTTTTAAATGATTATTTTTTTCCATATAGATCAAATATATCAACCTTGAACCATATTTTTATATAACATTGGAACTTATTTTCCAATGTTGTTGAGTTAAAAATAATATCTATACAATTTGTTTTTCCAACAAGACTAAATCCATGATATATTAAGTTATGATATGTTAATATATTTATACTACATTTAAAATATCATAATGTTTATAAGTCTATTCAGAACAATACACAAAGCTATAATAACATCATCATCTAGATAACTAGGTTTGTATGCATTTACTTGAATGCCTTATTTCATCCATACTTGATAATTAATTATAAAAATCACTTCAACCTCCTATCAAATCTCATTTTTGAATTTTATTTTATGAATTCAACATTCATCGGAGTGTTTTCCACATGGATCATTATCACTAACTATGGATACTTAGTATTATTATTGCATCATTTATTCTTCCACATGTCCATTTATCATGTAATCAAGGATTGATTTAATTTGTTTATATTATTTTATTTAGCATGTGACATGTGAGTTTTAGTCATATAGTTTCTTAACATAAAAAATTTCCTTCTATAATTTTGACCTCTACTCATGGTTCATCAGGATGCTAATATGTGGCATGATCACACTTATCCAAATAATCACAACATCTATAATATATTTTTTCATATATGTAGGTTGTGTCTCTTTGATATGTTGACATGTGAAATAATCATGATAACATTCTTAGTATCTCCTTTTCTATTATCTTTCTCATGTATATAGGGTGCAAGATAACATGATGCTTCCATGTATATGGATAATGCTCTCTCAAATGGTCTTTGGGATTTGACTATATACATTTTATATATAAGTCATGAATCCATGAGATGTTGAAAAATGGAACAATCATGTTTATCTACTTGGTTGTGAAGCTTTGTAAACTATGTAAGAACCTGTTAGCTGTGGATGAGTGGGATTATGATAAATGGTATGATCTCAATTATATATATATATATATATGTTTTATAGGATTTGAAAATTATACAAGCTAATATAACACTAAAGGTAAGTAAAATGCAAACCCCTGACATGATCTCATTTATCTAGATCCTCAAAAATGTTCAGGACTTATACATTGAATCTAGTAGAAGTGAATACCTAGGATGATGACAAGTGGTACCATCCCATTGATCTGCTTGGTCATGGGGTGTTAATGTCTAGAATTTGATACATAGGGCATGAGTATATGTGATATCTTGTGGATGAATGATGCTCTTTGTTGAAGATGAAGACTTGGATGCTTTTTAGTGTAAATAATGAGTAAATGTAATTGATACATGTGGAAATATATCATTCACTCAGTTTATAAACCATTGAAAATGCATGGCCACTCTTTGAGTGGATATATTTTAGGCATAAAATATACATATGGATAAAGGCATTGTCAAGTTGTAAATTCAATGTGACCTAAAAAGGATAGAAATCAATTCATAAAAAATCTAGTTATATTTGTTAGTCCATAAAATCAAAACATAAATTTGCATACATCTCTAATTTTACATTCCAAATAGATTCCCAAGAATAATTTAGATAATAACATTAATTTAGTACTTTAAAATAAAGGTCACAATATAATAATATAATTCATATAGAAACCTATACCTTTGAATGCTAAAATCTTTTATACCAATTTAGACAAGAACATGAAATTTTCAGATGAATATGGGTCCTCATTTTAAATTTTGAAAATGAGGTGTGTTGGTTACAAAAAATGGCAACTCAGTGGGGAAATACTCTAGACTATTTTAGAATCTAGAATCTCAATTTCACACATAATGACCAAAATTATAAACTTTATCAATAAGAAATAAATAAATGAGAAAGATGAATGGGACTTCAACATATCCATAAAACATACTAATCTTTTTCATTTATCAAATTGTGTGTGATTATGTGAAAAATTTTCCTCTTTTTGTGATGTTTTTAACAAAGATTAGACAAATATTTTGACCTTTTTATTATCCACAACCCCCCTGTTATCACCCATTTTTTATATAGATTTTAGGTTTGGGAACAAGGTTTTGGGAAGCTAGTAATCACTTTACTACAAGTTAGGCATCCATATGCCTAAAAATTGTACCCTTGATTACACTCTAAGGATTTATCCACTACGTTTTAGGGATCCATAACCCTGATAGAGATTACTTGAGTCACCCTTCTTCCTTGAATTGTTTTGATTTTTTTATTTTGAACCTTTCTTGGAAGAAAGGTTGGGAACCACCATTGGTTGGGTTTATGAGAATGGAATTCATCATATATTAGATATTTCAATCATTTTTGTCTTTATTAATGGTTATTATCTCTCAAACATGTTTTCATCATGTAAATGTGTAAATGATCTTTAAAAATGATAATTATTTCTAAAATTTATATGAATAAATCAAATAAACTTCCACAAACCTCATAATCTTATTCCATTCAAATAGAACCTTAATTTAACCATGAAATGTGTCTTAAATCAAATACCTCAAATATACATAAATTAATCTTCACAAAAACCAAATGAATATGGTTTGACCACCCCTTCATAAGAATTTTGGTGAATTTTATGTAGAGAATGATATTGATTATTCTTATTATAAGGAAACTAATCTAAGAAAGCATAAAATGTAATCTATGAAAGGATAAATATAATCTATGAAAGTGGGGAATCTACTCTATGAAAGCAAGAAATATACTCTATGAAATCAATAAATCTACTCTAACCCTTTTAATAAATTAGGACTCATATTTAGTTTGAGATGTCTCTAGTTGAAACCATGAAATAATGATTCAAAAACTTCCCATTGAATGGAAAGCTAAATAACTATCTTGAAGTAAGAGAAACAAATTTACCTATAAATTCATATATTTGATATGGCCTGATCTATAATGGGGTAAAATTGTTGTGTTTCCCTTTATTTTCATGTGCTTTATCCCATAAGAGCACTAGATGGAACTCTAAAAACCTTTATTTTTTATCTTTATCTAGCCATATATTAACAATATCCTTGTGTTTTATAAATTTATGCAACACATCATTTGTGTATATTCCATTTAGATAATGTTGAGCTATCATGATTAAAATATTTCATCTTATTCCATATAGTTTTTCATGAATCGACACATTGTCAACTTGAGAGCAGTTGAAAACATGAGTTATTGCCCATTTACTAACAAGAAAGGTGAATCTTATAAGGCATGTTTGTGTATTTTTGTGTCTATCCATAATGTATACTTCAATAATAAGATGACATTCTCTTTCTTTGTCTTATGTTGACTTCTTTATGACATCCATCAAGTTTTTATTTTTATATTCTACAACTTCATTTCCTCATGGATAGTATTTATAAGAGAATTTGATAGTAATATGAATTTTATAATCCAAATCTATGAAATTTATAGATTGGAAAGTAGGACCATTATCACATACCAAGAAGGTGGGTGCCCTGAATATGGTTAAGATGTTTTCTTCTATAAATTTGATCATATAATGAGCTCTAAAATTATTCATTTCTACTGCTTAAATCTATCTAGCAGAGTAGTCTAAAGCTATTAATATGAAATTATGCCTTATTGAATAATAGGATTAAATTTCTCCCACAAAATCCAAGCCCTACTATGAAAAGGGACACTCTTCAATTAAAGGATGCAAAGTAGTTTTTATGTATATTTCTCTTTTTCCAAATAGTTGACACTGGTGGAAATTTATAAAATGGGTGGGGGCATCTTTAAAAATAGCTAGCCAATAATATTCCATATTTAAAATTATATGTGTGGTGTTATTCCCTAATGGGTGTCCAATTCAAATATTTTGGTGAACATTGTTGTGAATATTTACAGCTTCATTTTGAGACACACACCTAAATAGATGCCTTCATATTTTTTCATAAAACACTCTCTTATTTATCATATAGTGTATAGATTTGAGCATGAGGGCTCATATTTATTATCTACTAAATTCAATATGGCACATTTTTGAGAGAAAATAATGAATAATCTGAGCATATCATTCACTTATATCTACCCAAGACTAGTTTATTTGTTCAATACATATGTGTGGATTAGTCCAATCCATTATCTAAATTAGACATTATCTTCTCACCATTTTTTTAGGTCTAATATCAATATCAAATTATTAAAAATTTCCATCTACTTGGCCATTTTTTCTCCTAACTTGTTTTATCCAAGTGTAAGCTTGACCACTTGGTCCAAGACAATGACATATGTATTCTTGTGCAAGATATATTATTTTAATTTATTTATAGCTTTGATAAAAAATCAATATACTTGTCAATCATGGAATACTTAATTTATGAATCTTTTAGATTAGTACTCATAAAGGCAATATGATGTTTGTTGTTTCTACCTTCTATGTAAAAAAAACTATGATAGTGTGTTATGATGAAAACAAAAACATGAATAAGTCCTTGTTAAAATCTTGATTGATGAAAACTAGAACCTGAGAAAAGGTAGTCTTGACATCCTAGAATGATTTATTTATAAATCCTAAAATAAATTTGTAAACATAATTGATTTCTCCAAAGGACTTAAGATCCATTTTAGCGTTTAGATATGAAATTTATAAAATGGCATGTACTCTCTCTAGATAAATATAAATTCCTTACTTTATAATGACATGGCCCATCAATTTACCTTTTCTGACTCCAAAAATTATTTTATTTGGGTTCAAGGAGATCCCATATTTGCATCATCTGTAAAATGCTCTCTATAAGTGATCCATATAATCATTTTTGTCTTTATAAATGATAGTTAAGTCATCCATATGTATGATGAAGAATTTTACAATAAGTCCTTGAAAAATTAAAATCCATGTCTTGTTGAAAAATATCACCTGCATTGATTATTCCAAATGACATTCTTTTATATACAAAATTTCCCCACTTGGCGATGAACACAGTCTTCATCTTGTCATTATTTTCTACCATTACCTGGTTATAACTTGAGAAACCACCTATAAAATATCAAATCTGACCCAATGACTATCTAAATTAATTCATCTATGGAAGGCAAAGTAAAATTATCCTTTTTTTAAGATTGGTTGAGGTTCTTAAAATCCACACAGTCTAATTTCATTTTTTTATTTTGTACAAGGACTAGGTTGGCTATGCAAGTATCATTTCTAATGGGAAATATAATTTTAGATTCTATAAATTTATGGACTGATTTCTGAATTAGTGGATTTAGATAGGATTGAATAGTATCTATCTCTACTTTAAAGGTTCATGTTCTTATTTTAGTGGTATAGTGTTTGTGATGACTCTAGGATAAAAAAAATTGAAATATTTATAAGTCCAAACAAAAACATCTTTATATTCTGTTAATAAATCCCTTGGCCTTTGTTTTTATTTTTCTATATATCTTAACATAATTTTAATTATATATGGGTGTTCACATATCCCTAAATTTACCTTAGTAAAATCAAATTTTGGTCTTACATTATTTATATTTCTTAGCTTGATGGTCCATGTCAAAGACCCATTATAAGGAGACCATTCTTTTGGGTATCATATTTTATTTACATTAGAGGATACAATCATTTTATTTATCTTATTGATTCATTGGATTAAAGTCCTTATCATAAATGATTTGAGACTTAAAGGTAAAAAAATTTACCATCTATTAAATAATCTATTGGTCATCATCAAATAATTAAAAAAGATCAACATGCTCAAGAATTGAAGGACACTGTATTAGTTACATAGATAATTTATAGATTCTTGATTCTTAGAGTGGAGCCAAATTAGCTATAGAGGAATATAAAGAGTTATATATTTAATTATACTCAATAGGGACAAATGTTTTATTGAAGGAATCAAATGACTCAATCAAATCCTAGGCTCTATGTTTATACTTATTTAGATATGATATTTTGCATTGTTATCGAATCCTAAACTAGTTAACAACTATCTCTAAGTCTCCAAACATTAGAAATTCCTTGAAATCATGTCTTAGTATGAATTTAATCCCTAATATTAAAGCCTCATATTATGCATGGTTATCAGTGAATGGAAATTATCTCTAGAAAGCAGCAAGGTATTGGTTCCCATCAGCATTAGTCAATGTTATACCCACACTAGAGCCTTTTTTAGACTGAGTACCATTAAAATACATGATCCATAACTTCGAAGGACCTTATATTTCCCATTCACTTCTTTTAGTCTTGGTTGTGAAGGTTTAAACACCCACATGTTATGAATCAAAGTTTATTCTTTCATTTTTTGCATTATATTTTGTGATCATATGCTTTATTTTTGGTTCCCTATCAACCTTGATTTAATTGCCTACTCCTTTCTAGGGTAGCCACATTTTTGAAAATTAATGGTCATGTATCCATTCATTGTTTTTTAATAATCATGGCTTGGGAGTAAACCATAAGCCCCAAAAATGTCAACTACCAAGATTTCAAAATACTGATGTTTAGAGGCAAGCTACATTTGAATATTTAAAAACTCTTTGAGAACCTAGACTTAATATATGTCTAGCTATAGAACTACTTGTTTTTAATTATCTAGAATCAACCCTAGTCTTTTGTATATCCTCATGGTCATGACGTTAGATGAGTAACTTGAGTCAATTAGGGAATTGTGCACATTTTTTTAAAATATTATGATAGTCAACATAAAGGGTACAACCTTAGGCTCATACATGTAGACTACCATATTTTTATGGGTAGATATTAATTTGTCATTAGATGGTTTAATAATTAAATCTTTGAGTAAAATATCCATCTATTCTATGGTTTGATCTAGCTCATGAATATTATTACTAGCCTTGATTTTATTCATATCTTAAACTATATTATAGACACTCTTAGTGTGTGGATCAACTTAAGGTTGTTGATCATTTCCACTAAGAGGTGTTTTACATGGTTTTGGAATGTTACAAGGTAATACCCAAGAAATTAAAGTCATTTAAAAAGAATGCAAATATTTATATTTTAACTAAAAATATATTCAATAAAATAGATTTATCTAATTTAGCATGTGAAATAAAATACAAAAAGTACCAGGCAAGTAAAGGATAAAGAGAATGTATCTTATTTTGTTATTATATTATAGACTATGATAGTGGTTAGGAATTATCACATGACTATGTTGGAGATTTATATCATGTTCATTTTATGATCTAATTATTTTTTTATCTTTGGACAATTACATTAATTTGAGATAGTAATGCCAACACTTTTGTCCATACCTAGTGTTAGTGTCTAGTGAGAGATATACACCAGGGTAACCTAAAATTTGGACTAGACTTGTGTTGCCTATGGTGTATCTATTTTTTACCTCAAATTATCTTTTCTCATATTCTAAATATAGATAATAAGTAACCCTATTTATTTTAAAATGTAACCCATGTGAACTATTAGAAAAGGGCTAGTTATGTGAGTCGAGCTAGCCCTATCAACCTAGATATTGCTAAGTGTTGCCTAAATAGCCAATATTCGTAAGAGGAACTCAAAATTACATGAAATTCTCTCTCTTATGCATGTATATGAAATTTCAATAGTACAACTATGTTATTTTTCCTAGTAACCATTGGTACAAGTGATGCAATAGTATATTTGACCTATTGAATGCTTCAAATATTTAATTCAATATTATAGTACCATTTGTTAGCTTGAAATAGACAATGCTTTCATTATTACATATTTTTGCATTATGAAATTAGAAATTTGTAGGTGTGTTAATTTGATCATAGCCTTTCTATTTATAAAAACATTTTGAATTTAAACTATAACCTAGTGACACATAGAAATACAAACATAGGATGGGAAAATAAGGCTAATAAATGGTCACAAAGTGAAAGATATAGAAAAAGAATATTAGACTAGATAGTTTCATCATGTCTAAACACTAATGTCAATGTTAATGTTTAGGACTAATCCAAGTGTCTAGGGGTTAAAAACATATAGAACATAATCAAGAGAGGTAGGGGTCACTTGTACACATTAGATAAAGACAGACAGACATAGCACATATGCCCAAGGTACAGGTAAGATAAATGAAATAAGATAGAACTGAATACATCCATGAAATACTACATCACTAGATGTCTAATTCTTAGTAAAGATGTATTAACATATAAAAAGACTAGAAACATGTGTACTTGTACTAAAATGGGTGTCTACACAAGGAGGTATATTTTTATTAGAATTTAGATCTAAGGGAGTGGATGTATTTTTTTTAGAGGTGTAAAAGTTGTGGCAAGTTGTTGATTATTATTTATCATATTATAATTATTCCTCTAAAATTGCTAAAAGTCACAAATTTCATCTATGTTATCATTTGTCTCATTTTCATCCTCAATAGGGAATGGAAAATTATAGGTCTCATTTACCATGGTTATAACGAAAGTATTAGAGACACTTCATATGGATGAATCATGATGATTTGGGATTACCTTATATATTTCCATCTCATTTTTAAATATTTCAAAAGTAGTAAAAAATTATATATATTCTAGTTCATCATGTTGGGTAGTGGTATGACCCTACACTAGTTAGGTACGACCACCTCATAAATATTTATCTCAAGTAACTTATTAGGTCAAAGGTTTGAATTATTACTAAACCTATTAAATGGTATATTATATCTTTGGAATGCAAAATAACTATTATATGCCTCTCGTACAGTGTTCCAAATCATTTTTTCATGTTAAGAAACTAATTTCTAAGTTTATTCAACATGTGTTGGATGGAATCCAACTCAATTTTGGTATAATTAGAGGTTGTCCCATGTGTGTTATATGTGTTTACTAGGACTAAAGACAAATTATGATTGTTTTTATTAGATCTGTGTATGATGGTTCATAAAACCTAGGTTCTAATTCAATGAAGCATGATTTAGAGGTATTAGATTGAATACCTAATTATAGTTATTAGATATGACATTTTGATTATCATTTGGAATAGGATTTAAGATAATGAAATTTGGATCAGGTATGGTATGCAATTAAGGATTCACCTACCTATTAATTTTAATATTTTTATCATAAGAACTTATTATTTTATTAATGTTCATATACCTACATAGGAATACTACAATCATAGGATCTAGGACATTTTTATAAATTTCAAGTGTTAAGGTAGCAATTGATTGTATGAATCAACCACACAATTATACATATTTTTAAATCATTTATTAAAGGTTTTAATTGGTTCATTAGGTTCCCTTATCATATTATCAAAAATTTGGTATATCATGTTGGGACTATTAATTTGTCCATATTATGCCATGAAGGTTTCATGACATTGGGCCCATGTCATAATTAATATCTCTATAAGTTTAATGAATTAGTCATAGGTAACATATTATATTTTTAATGGGAATAGTCTATAGACAACATCCTTATGAACTACATTTAGAAACCCTAGAGAAAGTTTGAAATATTTCATGTGTTACTTTGTAGTTCATCTGCTAGACGGAGAGAATGAATGATATATTTATCTAGGTTCCTATGTAGATCATGTACAACACCAACTATGATGATGGTTGAACTAGTTAAACAATTTATAATAAATAATTGAGGTTAGTTCCCTTAGTTTGGTGAATTTAAATAGGTAAAAACAGTCCTAGGGACACCTCTATTTGATCTAGATATTTGAATAAAATTTAAAGGTACTAGTAATAATAGACCATAATCATAATTGGCCCTTGTAAACCTTGATTTAGGATCTAGTGTACATAATTCAAGTGAATATTTAACAATCATAGATTGTTGGCCCTCATTATAGTGCCACATAAATTTTTATTGGTGTGGGTTTGATTTAAACCAAGATAATCTTACAAAGAGACCTATAAATTTTTAGGATTAATGAAAATATTCGCTCTAAGGCACTAGTTGTGGGTATTAGTTTTATAAATAACCATGTGGTGGACTGGAAATGAGTAGAGTGGTTATTTACCTTGAATGGTTTAGATACAATATTATTATAGAATATACTTGAGGTGGATGGATGGATCTATCCTAAGGTCTACTTGGTCAAAAAATGTCAAAAATAAGGAAAGGTAGGGCATAAAATAAAGGGATTTATGACTCAACTAAGGAAAAAAACCTTCCAAGTCAACTTCCTCTATCCTATGTTGAGAAAATATCTAAGAACAAGTACCTATTGTAAATGATTGCTAGCATAGCTGACATACATATACATTTAATCATCAAAGGAAATAATTACAATATATTCAATAATTATCATAAAATATATGGTTAAAACTAGTTTGCATAACACATACCTACATTTAGTTAGTAATAAGTATGATTAATAATCAATTAGCATTCAGACTAATGATTTATTCAATATTAATCATTACAAAGTAAATAATCACACAACCTATTATATATTATATTAAATTAATGGAAATTATCAAAAACACAAAAAAATTGGAAGAGATAACACTTCAATACAAACTTATAGAACAATATGAAAACTTTATTATTTGTATTAATTTGTAATTTTTTTCTCCCTTTGGAATGAGGGAAAAATATATAATTATAGCTTTGGATAGGGGTGCCTCATCCTCTAAGCTGATTCTAATTTTAAAATGTATAAATTAGGATTGTATGTCAAAACCCAAAAATATATGCATGTTTTACAATATGAATAAATATAATGCCTAATTTAGACACATAAGTGGTTTTTTAAAATAGGTCATATTTAATAATAACAAGAACAAATCAAAATTGGAACCAAGTCTTCATTGGATAACTACAATTAAACTTAAATCAAATAACTTGAATCAAATAACTACAATCTTGATGTGTCATCTCCATGCATAGTGATCATGATTATAGTCATAACTAAAGTGTTATTTGGATTCATAGGAGGCACTATAATTTGAACTAAATTCACAATAATTATTGAAGGTGACATGGGAGACACTATGTCTGATAGGGTGACAAACATTGGTCCTACATAAGTATGCACTATAATATATCCAGGGAATATAAGTTGAGGATTTTAAGGTTGATCCTAATTTTTAAATTCTCCCACTTAAGTGGACAACTCCCCTTATCTAAACAACCATTTATACTCAACCATTCTTGTAACAAAATCTAACTCAATAGTTTTTAAATCAATAATATATATTTTTTAAAAATTTGAATCTTTGTCCATTAAAGTTTTTATGTATGACCATGGAATCTTTGAAAACCACATGAAGTGTATTTTTCTAAGCTAATTTATCTCTAGAAAAATTGATTAATTTTTTTACTTACTCATTCATTCTATAGGTGGCACTTTCATCCTCTACCTTAAAACTATCTGCTACAACCTATAGTAAATTTTCAAAGAAAGATTTGGTGATTATTCCTCCTTGTGTTGTATTCACACTAGTAATTATTATCTCTCAAAGGACTTGGATGGTATTTTTTTTTTATTATATAATTTTTTTACCAAACCTTTCATCACTTGGTGCCATTCTACTAAATAGGTTCATTCGGTATTTGCATGGTTTTGTGTCAAAGTTACTTCAGGTGTGATAATCAGATTGAGGTGTTGGTATGTCTCTAGTATAGTTCATTTAGCTCTGAAGTTTATCTTAGCATCCCAATTATTCATTATCTCATGAAACTTGACAACATCCTCTCATATTGGATGAGATTTGACTCCTATAGTTTTGATTATGATGAAGATGTGGTAAAAATTTCAAGTAGAGATCTGCACATTTTTAATTATATCCTTAGGGTCCTCAATTACACTCTACTGCTCTAGTCTCCTTTTAGACTAATACAATCCTATGAACATATAATTTAAAACTCATCCAATAGCATCAACCACTATGATAGTATATTATTTAAATTCATATAGGTCTCTAGACTTTGTTTTCCTCTTCTTAGTCAATGAAAATAGTTGTTTGTATTTATCAAAATCATAAGGATTACCATCCATCATCAATTTCAACTTCCTCAAACTCTTAAACATGTTTGTGACTCCATCAAACTACATAGAAACTTTAGGATACTTGTTGATGAATAGGTCATGCCTCCTAGCTTCTTCTTCTTCTTCTAGTTATTGTATCTATAAGGGAGTAGCATTATGATTTTCTCAATGGATTGGGTTTGAGATTTGAAATTAGAATATGGAGGGTTTCTTTGGGATCTCAATACCAAAGATGGAGGGGTTAACATTTAATATGAATTAGAGGGTGTAGGTGGTTTATGGAAGGTAGGAAAATCTTTCTTCTAACCTATGATTTTGAATTGTGGAAGAGTCCTAATAGTGTACTTAATTGTATTTTTGGTCTTGTATAGAAAGGCCATTAAGGCCTCAATTTGTGTGGTATGATCTAAAGGCATCCCTAGTTTAATAAATGGCCTTAGTGGCATTGATTAGGTGACAATATCATATTTTTATATTAAATATTTAAAATGTACACCAATTCATGTGTCTTCCTAGTTAGTGGTTAAAATACAAGGATGAATTATTCCAATTTGGGTGATTGAGTATGGTTTAAAATAATATAAAAAACTAGTTGTAGAATAATCCAAATAATGGACAATAGAACTTGCCTTTAAATTATTATAAATTAGACATTTGATCCTTCATATGTTGTAGTGGAACCCTCTAAAAATTGAATTATAATTGGTCATATAACTTTAGAAGGCTATGTAGTCAAACCACCCATAGGACTAGTGTTGGTTACCATAAAAATAATAGGATAAACAAGGGATTTCTTGGGGATATCTTCCCTAGTATGTTCTTAAACAAGGGTGGGCCTTGTGTTTGTGACTTTTAGTTCTTGTGATTATTGATTATCTAGATTAGGCATTGAGAAGCTAGGAAGATGATCATCATTTTTCTCTTGCATCACATACTTTCTATATTGTCCAATCTAGTCTACCCTTATAGGTGATATTTATTTTCAGGTTCCTCCTCAACCTTACTATATAAATTTCAAAGTATTTTACATATATACTTGAGATACTTCTCTTCTTATTAGTGACTTTAGGATCTTGGAGAAAAGAATGAAGGCTTATATTTTTCCTAGTGTAAGTGGATATAATAGGATGATATGTAGCAGAAAAAAACCTTGGTGGGGATGGATCAACAAAAAATGTATGTAGATATGTCATAGTGGTAGGTACAAACACATACTCTACAATAGTAGTAATTTATAGAAATATAGTAGAAGTATATATTCATGAAAATGAAAAAATGGTAATCACTTGTTGTATGACATGGTAGGAACTTGTAGAACCTATATTGGTTGAGTTGTAGTAGTAGGTAAATTTGGTTGAGTAGGCCCATTAAGAGTCATAAGTGTTACCAAATTAATTTAAAAATAAGGGTTAGTAATTTTTGGTGGAATTGATAGACCCATGAAGATATTGGCCCTAATATTTATACTAGTCTCATCCATGGTTCATTTTTATTCACTTAGAGGAGGAATGGTTTCCTAAGTTGGAAGTATTTATTTTTTTATCTATGTCCTTATTTTCATTAAGAGAAGTGGCAGGGTCATATTGTATTCTCTATGTGACCCTCATGAACATTGAGTACTTATGCATGTTTCTCATCACTTCAATATCATCCTATGCATTTATTAATATGGGGAAATGACCATAATATTCATGACCATATTGAATCTTGATCTTGTTTCTATATTTTTTAAAGACCTCATAAATAACTTTTATAGGATCCAACAATATAAACTATGCTTTGTTATAACCATAATGAACTATCATCATTATGACTTCATAAAAGTGTGCCAACTATATATATTGTTGGTGACCAATGATGAGGGTAATTATATGAATGACACCTTTTCTATCCATCTTCAATTTCTTATCTACACTATTAGATAACTAGAAAGAAATTTCACTATGCCACTTTTTCTAAAATGTAGCATGCTAGATTCAATGGGGATTCATAGGATACACTAATTATAATCACTATGTGGTCATATATAATCAACAATATCCCTTTTTCTGATATACCTTAGGATTTGGTTTGACAATGTTGGAATCCTTTACACATTAATATCTTGGTAGACTATTTGTGTAGAATAAATTTAACAGTACTTTGCATTTGACCCCTAAACCTATAGATATGGAAGATGATAAAATCATCACATATATTATTGTTTGGATATTCAAGGTAATATTACCATGGTTAATCTCAAGGGCGGGTCACAATAGTAGTTATGGAATATAACCAATATGACATCATATAAAAATTGTCATTGTGCTTGTTCTCGACATTACTCATCTAAAACTTCAAGTTTGAAACTAATCACTTCTCCTGAAATTATAATTTTTTTTGTATTTATAGTGATGTATCTTAAAGGGACCCAAATATCATTGACGTAAGTAATATCTAGGAATAATATAATTTATTCAATAAGGCCATTTTTATCCACACCCTAGGCTTGAATTTTATGATTGGAGTTATAATAATTTGACCTCTTAACATGATGGCATTTAGGTTAGATTCCTAGGTCTTTAATGTATCCTTAATATTATTATTTAGTAATAAGACATCTACTATAGGCTAGCTTTAGTCAATGTTAGGAACAAGGATCCTATACTACTTTTCAAATGCATTTCTCGATGCATAAGCCACATGAGTTGGATTGAGATGAAAGTGAAGGAAGTTCCCTTAAAATTACCTATAAATAAAAAAATTAAACATGAGATAAATACATGGAAATACATCAACCGTGGAAGTAGTATTATGGAAACCAAATACATTTATTACTATTATGTGATATGTGTATCTTTTGGTAAATTATGACAAATTATTCTCTAAACCATATGGTTCCTCATTTGAAATTTAAAAAATGGGGTGTGATGGGTACAACACAAGGGTCATAATATAAATTAAATTGCCACAATCACACATTTTTTCCCTAAATATCAAGAAAAATGAGATGACATTCATAAATGTTCCTAAAATTATTTTCATTTACCTTGGTCATAATTTGATATGGTTTTTTTGTGTCACTTTTTAGCTAAAGTGACTTAATTTAAAATAAAATTATCATAAAGGTGTGTTTGGGTGTGTGTGTGTATCAAAAATGTGACATATGTTTCCCCATGCAAACTAATTTGTCATGAATTTAAATTAAATTAGGGTGATCACTCACAATTATTCCCCAAATTGTCCCCATTTACCTTAGTTGTTGCTTACACTAGAATTAATTATGAATTACAATTAACTTTAAAATAAAAATTTAAAATATTGAAGTTTGATATAGGATGGTATATAAAGAAAATTACAATAAAATATAGAGATCTACATATCTTACATAATTTTTAAATTTGATAAAGATAGAAACTAGGGTTAGAGTTAGAGAATTATTTAATACTATATTAATGTTTAAAAAACTATGTCTATCTGAGAATACCTTGAAACATACATGAATTAGAAAATAATGATTCACTATCTATTGGGACAAGTCCATATGATGTGGATAGGGACACAATGCAGTAAAATTTATTTAATGTGACTTTGCGTTATTATATTATATGCCAGATCTACAAATATGGAGTTTTTCACATATGTATTTATGTGATCTACCCCTATGTGAAACCTAAATTGATGAAAAAAATAACTATACAATCAAAATGCTTATCCTACATAAGTAAATAAAATGGGATAAAATGAAAAAGAGGGACAAAATGAGGGAAGCAGAAATGACCAAGATATCCTAAAAAAACCCCTTGTTGACTAAGTGCTACTACATAGCCTAAAGGACTTCATGATGATGTTGCTTTTCCCTTATAGAATATTGTATGAATACATATATTTTTTTTATTAGAATACTTAATAAAGGATGCCCTCAACATACATTAAACAATGTTAGACTTTTCCAAAATGTGTAAAATTATAGCAAAATTCTAAACGGGATCTTTAATCTAAAAATAGATGCTTTTGAATCATAAATATAGGTGCCTTTTAAGAGAGTAATAGGTACTTTAAATAATGACCATTGATGTTATTTTATAGAGATATAATTTAAATTTTTTTGATAACTAACCTATATATATGTGCATGAAGTTGTTGGGAACCATGTCATTTCACAAAGATAGTTGTTAGATCTTGTTACAAAAGTCTATGCTATTGGACAGGTGCATAGTGCATTCATGTTTGCCTAGCATGAACTTGTCCTAAAATGAGAGAGGATTATAAAATGAAAGTGAGAGAAAATTATCTATTGAATAGGGATGAATATGAATAAACTAGGGAATTCTGGAAGATTTTATTAGTAATTATAAGACTTTGAAGGCTTTCTTAGCATTTTTAGGTTATTAGAATGAAAACATGGACAAGCAAGGTAAATATGTCAAGGCCAAACATTCTAAAGAATTTATTGATTAAATTTTAGTGTCTAAAATAATAAATAATTATAGTTTTGTTTAACTATTTTGTCCTATAAGAGACCTAATATTATGTAAAATTAACATAAACAAGCGGTTGGGAGCGCATTGGTTTGTAAACTTTAATTTCAACAAACCTAGATCTCCTATAAATGTCAACAAGAAAATTGAAAGGCAAAAATTCCAAAAAATGAATATATGTTTACCCAAAATGGACATAAATTTTAAAGATTACATCATAAAATCATTGGTATTTGATTTAACCTTTTATGGTTTCACTAAGTAGGCCATCTGTTTAGATTAAAGGGTTGAGATGTCTAAATTAGTTAAATAAATATGCAATAAATAAGAATTGATTTGTTATAGCATTTGACCTCCTTAGAATTTATAAAAATAACACTAAATATTCTTAAATATATACTTATTTAAAAATCTATTATCATTAATGATCTAGGTTTTGAAAGTTAAGATCTAGGTAGTTATGAGTGTCACCAAAAGTATTTTGTTATTTGTTTGCTCACTGGACAGTAGCAGCTAGTATGGGAAAAAATTCCATGTTTGTGTAGTGTCCTTTAGGTGGTGGTAGTGTTCCCTTTTTTGGACTATTTTATTTTTCTATGAGCACCTATGCCTATGTTTTAAGTTCATATTCCTATGTGCATGAAACATGGATCTCTATGTTGTGCTTAGAATATCTAATTTAGTGTGTAAAACCTAATCCTCCTTGCAAGTATGGCATGATAAATAATTGTTTTTGTGTTAGTATGATGGGATGGACATATTAAACACCTTATTGTGTATAAATTGTCCTAGGTACCAATACTCCAATGAAGGATCAAGCCAGATGTAGTTCTCCTAGCTAGTGCTTGATGTAAGTACAAGTCAATGCTAGAATGAGAGTGGACTTAGATGACTTGAATGTGATTGAGATTTTAAATATTTGAAAACTAGACTTAGGTTTATCATAGATGGCATTATGCACATGTATAGAATAATATATGACTAAATATCTTAATTTTTCTCAACTTGTGTTTGGTTTGAATGGCTTTTGCATCTATTTTCCATCTAGTGAATAGAGGTTAATTATACTTGTACTTATAGATTTTTGTTTCTTATGTAGATAAGAAAATATTATTAGGCCAAATTTAGGAGGGGCACACATTTGAAATAGTATCTATTATTAAGAGCTAAGGACAATGATAGTAGCACATATTTGGGGACACTAGCACCATATGGCTATAGTGTCCCAAATGAGGCAAATTTAGGAGGGGCACATATTTGAAATAGTTTATATTGTGAAGAGATAAGGATAATGAAAGTAACACCCATTTGGGGACACTAGCACCATATGGATATAGTTTCCCAAATATGGCACTAATGTCCTCTTTATAGACTATTGAGCAAGTTGGATTAGGATCTAAGAAGACAGTCCTACGACTATGTTTTGACTAACTATAGGTGAATGTGGTCTTTTGAATCACTAGAAAAGTTTGCATTATGATCTAAGATGGCTCTAAGGCTAAGTAAAGAATAGAATAACTCAAGTAACACTCTTACAATCCAATTACCACTTTTAGATAATTATATTTTCCCCCTACTTCATTATAGTAATAAATCAAATAAAATTGACTAATATAAAGGAAAATGAAGCATACCTAGAATTACATTAGAAGTGAAGCCTGTTTAGCTTAGTCTGAGTATGTGAATCTGGGTTGCATATGTGGAACATGGTCTAAAGCAATGACCTATAATGAAACATGCAAAAAATAGTCCTTAATTAAGAGATGATCAAAAACAAAAGTCTATGTTGAAATGAAGCAACTAAGTAAAAGTAGACTAAAGATAGGAAATGAATGAATACATTAAACTAATGCATGAACCTAGTGATAACTTGTGTGTGAGTGTGAATAGTGATCATATCATTGAATATCTTGGATTGAGTTGATGGCTTGCTCAATATTTATATGGGTGGCTCAAGAACTTAATCCAATTTTGACTCCATCATTTCCCACCCCTTCTTGGTGGATCCTGATCTTTGTGAGTAGCTTAGATAAGACTGTAAGTGTGTTGAACCCTCTCATGTAGGTGGTTTAATAAATCAAGTAGGCCATGAATCCATAATTTCCCACCTATGTGAAGTAGATGCATCTAAAATTATATTTTGTAAAGTGATAAAAGTATATAATTGAGTAAATCTAACTATGTATTTAGCTTTGCAACCACTCGGTTATATTAGGGAGCTCTAGGCCACTTGGGAATGCCAACCACTACATATAGATTAAGTCATGAATATACCTTGAATGTGATATTAAGTGTATAAAACATAAAGAATGACATGGTTTTTATGATTCCATTTCATTAACTTGGTCTGTAGCTGATTATATGGAAATTATGTGCCACACACATGCCCTCAATCTAGTATCTGAGTATACTAAATTTGTGTAACATAATTAAATGTGGGAGTAACCATGTTGTGATTATTATCCAAAAATATAAGGAAATGGTATGAATCTAAGTTAAAATTAATGTATTTAGATAAAATATAAACATAAATACTAAACCTATGACTGCAACTGTACAAATATATATTGTATTTGGTGTACAAGTCTGAATGATTCAGACTGACCTGAATCTGGGATTATTGGATAGTATTGCCTTGTAGTGGATAGTAACTCCCTATGGCTCTAGTGTCCTACTATGGCTGTTAATGTCTACTTGGTCTAATTTCTGAGTGATCTGAATTAAATTTTGAGTCCCTATTTTGCTATGTGTCTACCCTATGCCTAATGTCTAAAACTGAGCATGTCTGCTTATGTGTATTTATAAATAGCAATGTGAGAGCCTAATCTATGTGACAAACCACTGTGAATGTCCCTATTTTGAGGGTAGTTATGAAATTTATGTAAGAACTACCATATAAAAGAGTAACTCTACAAAATGTGTTAGCCAGAGCATGTGCATGATATTCTAATATAATGTATAAAGATAACATCAAAATGTAAATAAATATTAACATAGTTAGGTAATGTATGATGTATGTTGTAATCTAGCATTACACAAGTGTGTCAAGATAGATGTATTCAATTAGTATAGTATAAAATCTAAGTAACTACCTAGGGGGATGGGGCATGATGTCCATCATGACACCCAAGTAGGAAGGGTAGATGCAAGATATCCCTCATTGAATTGGAAACTGGTGTGTGTGTAACAAGTAAATATAATGTATCATGGTATAGAAGCATATAAGGAATCATACATATAAGCATATGAGGCATCTAAAGGTATACCAAGGAGCCAAAATATAAGGGACATGGACACATGTCTCTATACTTGAGAATGACAACATACAAGTATGTGTTAAAAAATTTCCACATACACAAGTAACAAGAAACTTGGCATAGATTCACATAGAAGTACATGTTAAAATGTCCACATATATAATCAAGAAAGCACACAAAAGGTACATGGACACATGTCCAAGGCATATAAACAAAGAAGTGGTGTAGAGCCAAAGAATGATGGCATATTCAAATGCCCTCGAAGTGGAAGAAGCATAGGATACACAATCAATTCTAATCTAGGAAATATATAAATGAAAATATGGATAAATGTGTAATAAAAATCTATGTAAATATGAGGATGTACATATGATAATTTTAACTAATGATAGTCAACAAAATCTAAGCAATGAGTAGCAATGATCAACATCAAGATATATAAATGCATAAACTAGAATGTATAGAAAGTAAGGATAGATCTTGGTAATAGATACTGTGTTGGAGATGCCCCTAAGTGGGAGGATGTATCAAATGAGTAAATTTGAACTAGTGTATATGCTCCCAATGGGTAGATGATAACTAGTCTAGATCAGTGTAGTGGACTAGAGTCATGTATGTGATCTATAAGCACTCAAAAAGAATAAGTGAAACATCTGTATATGATAAAATTGACTATACTAGGATATTTATCAATATATAATATCTATTAAATAGTATAAATGTAAAAAGAACAATTCATATAATATGTAAATTTTGTATTTTTGAAATATTTGAATGTTTTTGTATTTTGACTTGATATATTATTTTTGTGTTTTCTAAGTATAACCTATGTACAAGGAAATAAAAATAAACTATTTACAAGGAGTGAGAGAGATAAGAAAGTATGTACAAGCTTAGGAACCATAGTAATCAATGAGTCTCATAGGAGATTATCTATCACTATGGCCTGTGTCAAAAGTAAAAATGATAATATATCATGCAATGTGATTATTATGTTCTAATTGAATGTTTTTATAGTATAAATATTGATATTATTCATTATCAGAATCATAATAACCTAGTATGCTAGAGGGAACTGCCTTATACTATAGAGCTAACCATTATAAATTTTTTTTTGGCATATTGATTATGATTTTAACCTTTGAAACTATACTTATTGTAGGCATATGGTATTGTGGAGGCTCTTTTGCTAGAAAGCCTTGTTTGAGAATGCATGTTGGATGAGCATGATTTTGACTTTGTAACTCAAGAATTAATCCTTTTGAAATATTTATGATGTATCTAAATGTTTTTACTTGATAAAATATATATGTGAATGATATGACTTAGGATTTTAAATAAACCCCAAACCTTGTTCACCAATATTATCGACTGTGAAAATAGAATAAGTGATGTATTGGGCCTGTTTGCCTAAACCTTCACCATGATACTCATATTGTTGTAGATAATTTTGAACAAACCCATACCATATTCAATGTTTAACCTCATTTTGGAGAGTTATATTTTCTTGATTTATTTGTTATTATTAAATTTTTTCTTGATTTGATTGTGTTTTTTGAACATTGTATTATTCTAAATTATATTCTGGTAACCATTTTTATATTATTTATGAATTTGACCCTTTTTGAATTGGTAGATGTGCCATTGTATGTTGTTTGGATTTTGTGTCATTATGTGAGTCATTTATATCTTTTATCTACTATATTTTCATTTTAAATGCTAAACATGAATCAATGTGGTGCCCATGGATTCTATGATATGCACAAAAATATCTAAATCTCCTCACTGGATGTATAGGAGGTAAGTTTATCAACTTAGCTTTAATCGTTTCCCTTAGTATCTCACTTGAAATTTTATTTAACCTTTGAATGATTTTTTAATCCCTAATTGTATATGTGCTTTATTATGATTGTGTGTTCTAATATGTAACATTATTTTCCATAAATTGACTAGTTGAAGATGTATAAACATGATTTACCCTATTATTCCCTAGAGGCCTTTGTCTTGTAGATTGTTTTTCAAATGTTGTAATATTTTCATTTAGTAGTGGATTTTGATTTTGTAAACCTATAATTATCTTTATCATACTGATAAGTTGATCATATAGAGTCTCACAAGTGCAAACCTTAGTTTTTTTTATTTGAACATGTAGGCACACATCCTGTAGGGAAGAGTTGTGAATAGGCTAAGTAGGGGGATTAATGATAGTGTTATAGGATGTTTTATCTCATGGAGGAATGATATAATGGACCTATTTATATGGAAATTATCTATCACCCTCATGGATGTGAGGAGGATAAAAAGATTCTTTTGTATGGATAAGATATGACATTGAAACTTAAAACATAGTGGTTAGTTTATGTCTTAAATACTCTATGTGTGTATATGATGCAAGGGAATCTTCATGGTATCCAATTTTGAGTCATTATAGATAGTAGGAGTCACCTAGAAGGTGTTTTTAGTGTTTAGAGTCCTTATATAGTCTTAAAATTAAAATTTGTCTTGGCTTCGTATTTTCCTGCCAAAACCTTGGTTTAAATTTTCAAATTCAATTATGAATATTTGAGATGTCCATCTTATTAGCAAGGGATCTCAACATTGATGTTTTATGTTTAGGGTATCATAAAGGAGTAGAAGATGTTTCATGACCCATATGACTCACATGATGAGTCATCTTACTGAGAGGGCTCAAAGATAGGTAGTTGTAACGTACATAGGTAGTGATGGAATTTTGAGTCTATATAGATGGATAGTTGCTTGAGAGTAATTACATTAAATATTGAAGGAGTAGTGATAGGGGGTTAGATTCAAACATTATCTTGTGGCAAAAACCCAAATTAATGATAAAATACTTATTTTTAGAAACTAACTTTCAAACTTGTTATTTCATCTGGTTATTCTATCTTATTTTGAAAACTAAGTTGCAACAAAGAATGATACTTTTGTGTATGGATGGAGTGAAAGAGATGATATGATCATAGAGTGCAATTTATTACTTTTGTCTAAGTAACTAAACATAGAATTAAACTAGAAGTAATAAGTAACTAGAAATTAGAAATTGAAAATAAGAGGAGATACAAGAAATAACCAATCTGTAGTAAGCTCTTTCAGAAGGAAATACAATGAAGAAATATATTTCTCCTCACACCTCTTGGATGTACATTAATTCTCCCTCAAGAATTCTCTCTCTCTCTCTCTCTCAATCAATTACAATCAACTCAATAACTGAGTTGTTATTCCCTCAATTACAATACAGCCCCATGGGTCTCTTAAATAGAATTGAAAGCAAACAATAATTAGAAAAATATACTCAAGACTAATTTTAGTCTTTACATGCAAACTAACTATTCTCCCAAAAAAAAGAATTTTTGAAATGCACAGAAGTCAGTGTCGGTCTGAAGATGACCGATGTCGACCGACTTCTAACCGATGTCGGTCGACCCTTAACCGATGTCAGTTAGTTCTAACCGATGCCGGTCGACCCTTAACCAATGTCAGTTGGTTCTGACCGATGTCAGTTATTGTGTTAGCTCATTAGTGAAGCTTTTAGCTACACATCTCAACAATATCCCACTTAGAGATAAACAACTGCACCTGTACCTGTATAACAACATCCTCTAAACATCTCTAGCTTGTCTCTCACTCTTCAAGTTCAATATTGAAGACCAAAAAAAGTTGAATGAAGATTCAAATTCTCCTTTGTTACCAAATTTGTTAACATATCAGCAGGGTTCTTGTCCATATGGATTTTTTCCAGCTTCAACTGTCCATCCTCCAATACCTGTCTAATGAAGTGGTACCTAAGTTGTAAATGTTTGGTTCTTGAATGAAAGGCTGAATTCTTTGCCAAATAAATTGCACTTTGACTATCACTGTACAATATACAACTCTCTTGCTCCTTTCCCAACTCTTCCATGAACTGAGTCATCCAAATCATTTCCTTGCTAGCCTCTATGACTGCAATGTATTATACCTCTGTAGTAGACAAGGCAACAACCTTTTGCAACTATGAAATCTAGCTAACCACTATTCCACCAACAGTGAACACATATCTTGTGGTGCTTCTCCTACCATCCAAGTCACCTGCCATATCCGAATCTACATACCCATGTAGAGAAGTGTTTGACCCTCCATAGCATAAATTCCTACTGCTAGTCCCTCTCAGATATTTGAGAATCCACTGAACTACTTTCTAGTGTTCCTTTCCTAGATTGGTCATAAACTTGCTGACAACTAGCACTGCTTGGGAAATATCAAGTTTAGTACATACCATTGCATACATCAAGCTTCCAATTTCTGAAGCATATGGAACTCTACTCATGTACTCAACCTCATAATGTGATTTAGGACACTATTCTTTGCTCAACTTGAAGTGTCCAACCATAGGTATACTTACCAATTTTGCATCCTGCATATTGAACCTCTCCAACACCTTATTCACATAATCCTCTTGAGACAAAATTAACCTATGATTTTTCCTGTCTCTCTTAATACTCATGCCAAGGATTTTCTTTGCTGCTCATAAATCCATCATGGCAAATGTTTGAGCTAATTTTACCTTAAGCTCTATAATTTCCTGTATGTGTGAACCTGCAATAAGCATATCATCTACATCCAATAACAGGATAATATAACTACCATTATCCAATCTGATAAAATAAACACAATGGTCAGATTGACATTTACTAAAGCCATGCTTTGTCATAAACCTGTCAAACCTCAAATACCATTGTCTTGGAGCTTGCTTAAAACCATATAAGCTTTTCTTCAACCTGGCCTTATGTGTCATTTGTCCATTCTCTCCTTCCTTTAACCTGTATACCCATCTATTTTTCAGTGCTTTCTTTCCTACTAGCAACTCAACCAAATCCCACGTATGGTTCTCTTCCAAAGAATCAATTTCCTCATTCATGCCATGCTCCCAATATTTCTTGGATTCTACCTGTATTGCCTCATCAAAACTTTCTAGTTCTCCACCATCAGTGAGCAACATGTAGTATAAAGAAGGGGAATAATGAATTGGAGGTTTACTTACCCTTTCAGACCTCCTTATGGGCATTTGAGACTCATTGACAGCTTGTTGTCTGCCCAAATTTTCTTCTATTAGAGACCGATCTCGGTCATCTTTGATCGATGTTGGTCTGTACCTGATTGATGTCGATTTCACCTGATCGATGTCAGTTTCCACTTGATCAACGTCGGTCTCTACCTGACCAACGTCGATTTCCACCTTACTGATGTCGGTCTCTATGTTTTCCTGGAAGTGATGATTTTTACCCGTGAGCTCATTTTGAATCATAACCTCTTCCAAATCAAGATTGCACTGCTCAGAATTATTCAGCCTCTTGAGCTAATCACTGTACTTCACCTTCTCATTGAAAACTACATCATGGCTTCTAATAATTTTGTTAGTTTCTAAATTCTACAACTGGAATCTGAAATCTCCAAAACCATAACCAATGAAATTGCACTGCATAGTTTAGCATCCATCTTCTTTCTATTTTCTTTATCAATGTGCATAAAAGATTCAAAACCAAAAACTTTTAGAAATGAAAGATCTACCTTTTTACCTATCTAAGCCTCTTTTGGAATTTCACCATCCAGTGCAGTAGAAGGTCCTCTGTTAATTAGGTAAACCATAGTATCTACAGCTTCTACCTAAAACTGTAAGGGCAAACCAACATGCAACCTCATACTTTATGCATGCTCCATTATTGTTTTATTCATCCTTTTAGCAACTCCATTTTGCTGAGGTGTCCTTGGAACCATCCTTTCCCTATGTATTCCACTCATAGAACAATAGCTATTGAATTTATTGTTGTAGTACTCACCACCATTGTCAAATATAAGGCACTTCAATCTCAAACATGTTTCATTCTCAACCAAAGCTTTCCATTTCTTAAATGTGTCAAAAACATCAGATTTCCTCTTTATGCAATAAATCCATACCTTTCTTGTATCATCATCAATGAAAGAAACATAATACTGTGATCTTCCAATAGAATCTACCTGAGATGGTCCCCACACGTCTGTGTGAACAAGCTCCAACTTGTGCTTCTTCTTTGTTGACCCAGTTTTGAGAAACCTCACTTTCTTCTATTTCCCAAAAATACAATGCTCATAAAAATCTAGATCTATGCTTTTTAAATTTGAAAGCTTACCTTTTGACATAAGAACATTCATTCCCTTCTTACTCATGTGACCATGCCTATAGTGCCACAACTTTGCATCTACATCTAAAGTAGATAAAATAGAAAGAGAATAATCAGTAATACAAGTAGATAGATAAAGTGTACCTACTCTCTTACCTCTTGCTAATACAAGTGCACCCTTGGAAACTTTCCAAGATTCAGCTGTGAGAGTTACTGTGCAACCCTCATCACCCAACTTTCCTACAGAAATTAGATTCTTCTTTAGGATGGGTACATGCATGACATCCTTCAACACCCATGTGTTGCCATTCTACAATTTAAGCTACACTTTTCCTTTGCCAACAATTTTACAAGGCTCATCATCCCCTAAATAATCTTTTCCAAAATCTCCATGGACATAATCATTGAAAAATTCTCTATTTGGGGTTGCATGTAAAGATGCACTAGAATATAAAACCCATGATTCTACTTCATTATCCAAAGAAAATATAAGAGCATCTTGTGCAACAATACCTGCAATTTTTGCTTCTTTATTACCTTCATGCTGATTTTCTTTATTATCCTTCAACCAACAATCTTTCTTTGCATGCCTTTTCTTTCCACAATTTCAGTAGGTTATTCTTCCATTTTTGGATTTGGATCTACTTCCCATCTTTGACCTTTATTTCCCTTACTTGTCATTCTCTTTTTACCTTACCCTGCTTTCAATACTTAAAGCATTACCTGATGTTTCCCCTATGTTTTTCCTGAAAATTTCTTCATTCAAGATTACACTAACAACATCATTAACTTTCAAGATATTTGAAGTAGATGCAGTATTACTAACTTCCATTACCAAGCTATGCCAGCTTTTCGGTAAAGAGCATAAGATTAAGAGAGCCTTAATTTCATCATCAAAAACTATTTTGACTAAATTTAACTGATTTACAATTTCATGGAAATCATTAAGATGACTATATACAGATCCACATTCTTACATTTGAAAATTAAATAATTGCTTCATAAGATATACCTTTTTTGAAGTTGAGGGTTTTTCATATAAATTTTCCAAAGTATCCATTAACTTTACCGTTGTCTTTGCCTATGATAAGTTGGAAAACATAGAAGCTGTCAGGCTCAGCCTTATAGATCTAAGAGCCTTTCTATCAAGAACATTCCATTCTTCATCTTCCATATGTGTGGGCTTTCTTGAAACCCCACCCAACGGTAAATATAGATCTTTCTGATATAGATAATCTTCAATCTGCATCCTCCATAATTGATAATTCTTGCCATTGAATTTCTCCATTCTTAGTTTACTTTCTTCTACCATTGCTTTGCTCCCACTCAATCAGAAACCCTTGTGAGTGAATTCTGTAATAAAAAAAATTAACACGCTCTGATACCACTTGTTAGTGTTTAGATCTCTGATACCACTTGTTAGGATCATAGAGTACAATTGATTACTTTTGTCTAAGCAACTAAATATAGAATTAAACTAGAAGTAATAAGTAACTAAAAACCAGAAATAACTAATCTATATTAAACTCTTCTAGAAGGAAATACAATGAAGAAATCTCTTTCTCCTTACACCTCTTAGATGTAGAATAATTCTCCCTCAAGAGTTCTCTCTCTCTCTCTCTCTCTCTCTCTCTCTCTCTCAATCAATTACAATCAACTCAATCATTGAGTTGTTATTCCCTCAATTACAATACAGCCACATGGGTCTCTTAAATAGAATTGAAAGCAAAAAATAATTAGAAAAAAAGACTCAAGACTAATTTTAGTCTTTACATGCAAACTAACTGCTCTCCAAAAAAAAAGAATTCTGAAAATGCACAGATTTCGGTGTCGATCTGAAGATGACTGATGTCGGCCAACTTCTAACCAATACTGGTCGACCCCTAACTGATGTCGATTGGTTCTGACCGATGCTGGTCGACCCCTAACTGATGTCGGTTGGTTCTGACCAATGTCAGTTACTGTGTTAGCTCATTAGTGAAGCTTTTAGCTCCATAACTCAATAAGAGAAAATAATGTTTAATGATATATTTTGATTCAAATGAGAAGAAAATTCTAGAGGATATCAGAGAGATGTAAGTTGATTTACAAATAATGTATTCAATTAAAATCTAATTGCATGGTGCCCTATTTTATTAACATTTTGTGTTGGAAGGAAGTCTACGTGTGTATTGTTTTGGAGGGTTAAGATTTATGTAATGTGTTGAATAATGTTAAAGTGTTGTTAAGAATTTGTTTGTATGAATTCAAGGATTATAAAATCCTACATTTATTTTTTGATTGAGACTGACTACAGATAATAATACAGACCTCATGACTCTCTTTGAGGTGAGAAAGATTACTGAGCAAGCATAATATTTAAGAAAAATTCATATAGATGATAGTTGGAATTAATTAAATATTGGTTAGTTTGCATATGTGAATGTTAGGAATAATTTTATTCTCATGATCAAAAAGGTTTTTTTTATCTATTTTTAATTGTTACAATGTTAAAATTGAGAAAATTAATGAAGGACCTATAGTTGCTTATATGCCTAACATAGTCAACTGTGAACAAGAAGTTTAGCAAGGTAGAATTACTTAAGTGTCTTAAATATAATGGGAGGAATATTATAGTATTTTATTAATGATTTTTTACCCTTTATATCATTGTGGATCCATATAAGAAGTTTAAAAACCTCATTCTATTGTTTATAGACATATTGTGTCCTACAGTCAAACAATACTTAGTAGAAAGGTAGAATAAAGGGTTCATTAGTGGTAAAAAGAGATTGTGAAAAGTGTGCCAAATGCATGTAGATAGTTTCCAACCTTTAGGAAGTTTTAAAACCAAATGTGGATCATGAAAACCCAAAAGAATTGTTCTTGGGTTGCTTAGTGAGGCTAAAACTTTGTTCTAGGGTTTTGAAGTGAAAATTGATATTCTATCAGACTTAACCAACCAAATCTCTTGAAAATTGGTCATAAATTAGGTATTAAAATATCATAAATTATTTTAGGGGTTTTTAATTGTGAATTTACCTCTATGCATGGAATAGAAATCTTGTATTTAGACAGGGTGTAAGTAGAGCTAAAAGGTCTAATCTTAGGTCTCAAAGGAGATTAAAAAAGGGATTAGAGATAGAGTTATGGAATGGAATTTAATATTGTGATATTATTAGATACAAGGTATTTTAAAATAACCTTAGTTATCTAAAATGACATTGTACCTAACAGTAAAAAAAAGTAAAAAAATAGGGCTAGTAGAAAGATCTTGTTAGTGTTAAGGAACGGTAATTGGTGTAAGGAGAGTATAAAGGGTTTGTAAATGTGATAAATATGTCCCAAAATATTGTATTAAAAGTTTTTAAGCCCAATGTTACTATGTATAATCAAACACCTTGATAACTAACTTGTATTTTGTGCAAGCTTACATGAGTCACAGTTGCAGAGGTAAAGGTTGCTAGCTAAAGGAATGCAACAAAAGGCGATAAATAATATTGTGATGAATATGAGTATGTTACATAGGGGATAATAGATAGAGATTAAAAGGATATAGGACCAAAAGTTTAAAATCTGACTAACAAGCTATAGGTGCATAGAATCAAGAACAATAAGTCAAAGTCAAATTCAAAGCTAGGAGGATTTGTGCAGAGGTAATTATGGGGATATGTTTCTTATTGCAATAATTAAGAATAAATGAATGAATCCCTATACATAAATATGGATTTTATTGTTAATGTAATTCCACATAGGATAAAAATGATATGCTATGAGATATGACATATATTGAAATTGATATAAAGCATCATCTATACATGTGTCTATGTCTTTTTTGAGTTCATTTTGAATTAAATAGAAGAAACATGTAAATGAAAGCATTAGAATTTGTAACAAAAGTGACTGATTTCTTCAATCATTATGATCATGATTATATGAATTATAATATATATGAATCTAAAAGCTGAGTTTTGGAAATAAAATATGAGTATAAATAGAAAATGATACAAACCCTAAGTGTGTCTAGGGTTAGAGTTTTTAGAATCTAGGGTTTCTTTTTAACAAATTTAAAATATATTCAAATAAATTTAAAGCCTGATATGAAATTGATTTAATTAGATAGGTTGTCTAAAAAATTAAAAAAATCAAAAGTATTCAACCCTAATTTATTGCACAAAATTGGAAGTAATGTAAACTAAGTTTTTATGCAATATTCAAAGTAAGTCAAGTTCACCAAATGGTTTAGCCTTTTAGGTTTTCACTATGAAAAACTTATGTTTAGGTTAAAGGGCTAAGATGTTTAGATCATTTAAATAAATATGTAATAAATAAGAAATGATTTGTTATAGAATTTGACCTTATTTAACTTTCTAAAAATAAAAATAAATATTCTTGAATATAGACTTATCTAAAAATTAACTATCATAGATGATCTGGGTTATGAAAGTTGAGATCTAGAAAATTTTGAGTGTTACAAATAGGATATTAGTATAAATCTACTTACTAGATAGTATCAACCAATATGGATAGTAGCTCCATGTTTGTGTAGTGTCCTTCAGGTAGTACTAGTGTTCCCTTTGTATTACTATTCATGTTTTATGTGAACAACTACACCTATTTTTTTAGGTCATGTTCCTTCATGCACAAAACCTAGAGCTTTGTATTGTGCCTGGAAAACCTTATTTAGTGTGCTAACCATAATCATCCTTTCAAGTATGCATGAGCAATAATTATTTGTGTGTTAGTAGTATGGATTGGACATCCTCAATACCCTATTGTGTAAAGAGTTGCCTACATACCAATACTCTAAAGAGGGATCAATCCTGATGTAGTTCTCTGACCTAGTGTTTAATGCAAGTGCAAGTTAATGATAGAATGAGAGTGGACTTGGTTGCCTTAAACGTGCTTCAACTTTTAAATATTTAAAAATGGACTTAGGGCTGTTATATATGTAAATATGTAGAAGTAGGAAAAATAGGGGTCAAATACCTTAATTTTTCTCAAATTATCTTTGGTTTGAATAGATTTTCAATCTATTTTCCATCTAGTGAATAGAGGTGAATTATAATTATATTTATAGATTTTTATTTCTTGTATAGATAAGAATATGCTTAGGATGACCCTAGGATGGCCACACATTTGAAAAATTATTTGTTGGGAAGAGCTAGAGCTAAGGATAGTAGTACCAAGTTAGGGAAACTAGTGCCATGTGGATGTAATGTCCCAAATGTGGTGCTAATGTCCTACTTGCATACTAATGAGAAATTTGGATTAGGATATGAGAGGACAGTCTAAGGACTATGTTTTGACTAATTGTAGGTGAATGTGGTCTGGTAAATAATTAGAAGAGTGTGTCTAATGCTCTAAGATGGATCTAAGGATAAGCTAGGAATAAGGTAACTCAAGAGAAACTCTTAGCAACCAACTATCACTTTTAGGTGATTACAATTTCAATACTAAAATCCAAAAAATGACTAAGTAATAACAAGATTAAATTTTGAAAAACTATCTTCCAAATCACAACTTTCTAAGCTATGAGACCAAATCTATAAGATGTAGAGTGACCCCAATTTACTATGTTTAATAAAATAAATTTAAGGTATAAGGAATATAAATTTGTTACATTTATATTTCTTATACTTAAAATTTATTTTAGTAAAACCCCCGTGCCTTTTAGTCATTGAATTTTTTTGCTATTTAGACCTTGAACATTACATATTGCTAGTAAAGTGTATGGATTATAGCACACATGTGATTTTATTTTTATAATTTCAAACATGTCTCTAAGCTCATAAATGGCTTGAATTCTTGATCCTAAGCCTTGAATCTGTACATATAAATGAATCTATGTTTTTAAATAAAAACACAAAAATCCAACTTCATCCATGATAAACACAATTAATTTAATCAATAAATTTATTAAAACTATTAATATAATATTGATCACTCCCTCATATTTCCAAATATAAAATTATTTTTATTTTTTACTACTTTAAGGTTTCCATCTATATTGCTTTCTAGTTATGTCTTTTTATGCCACTTTATGTCACAACTATACACATGTATATTTTTTTGTGTCACTTTTGTGTTCATCCAAAAGTGAACAAAATTATATGGTTGCAATATGCCTTGTGTCATACACAAAAAAAAAAAAAAAAAAAAAAAAAAAAACTTTTTTTTTTAAGTAGTCAAGGCAGGGAAGGGATAGGGAACATGGTTAGTTACCCTTTGTTTATCATTATTAGGTTATATTTACTTGTAAAATAAATAAATCAATAAATATTCATTAAAAAAATATTTTGTGTGTGTGCATGTGCATTACAAACTAGACGATTTTATCTAACTTTCCACCAAAGGGTATCAAAAAATACTAAACAATGCTTAAAAGTGAGGGGACGCACATTGGACTATCTACTATGTTTTTATTAAAAAAAGGAGTTCCTCTTAAAATTTAAGATGGTTTACCTGCTTATACCTGACCATTTTCATAAAATATTGGTAGTTTATAAACTAGACTCAAAATGATATAATTAATATTTAAATGTCATCTTCAAATTTTGAGTTTATCCATCTCATATAATCTATACAATTTGATTTTTCTTTTTTTTAGGGAAAAATTATAGACTTAAAACCCTCAATTGGCCCACCAAATCCATGGACTTACCTTTAGTAATTGTATAAATCCTAAAATTAGAAAGAAAAAAAAATGTGTTTTTCCATACACCTTAGCTTCACATATGACAATATATCACAAAGTGCTTGAATTCAAGGGGTGATTAATGTGACAATAATTTACTTCATGCAAGTGTCCTTAACCCTATACTCTTTCTTTTGTATTTGGGTTACTATTATTAGATTAGTTTATTTCATGTCTTCCATATATAAAATAACACCTTCTTGTTAGTTAATTATTATCATTTACATCTTCTTTATTTATTTCTATTTGTTATGACTAAAGGCACCTTTACTTTATATGGAAAGCTTCATATTAATTACAACTTTTGCTTCAACATCAAATAACACTCCTAAATTATTAATAATTCTTGCTTTATCATCTAATGACACTTTTACCTTTATATATTTATTTTATGCCTCTTAGCACCCTCTTTGTTTCATCTTTTTAAAATTATTTTGGATTTAATGATCATAATAAGCTAAATTATTGAATATTCAAATTGCATAGGATATATCATTTACTATGCATATTTTTATGGAAAAAAAAATTTATGTTGAGGTTATTATTGATAGAAATGATAAAAGGATATAATACGTATCTAGTTTCTATTCTATTACTCTCGGCTATGCATAGTCATAGAAAACAATATATAATGTATTTGTGATTGTCAACCCAATAAATAGAGTATCAAAATCTACCATAATTTTATTGGTAAAGATTAAACACTTTCAATAATTAGATGTGTCCAATGTTTTTTGGAATTATCTCTATAGTGTTTTTGGTCTATTCATCTACATATCACTATGCTTTCCTATAAATATGTTTTTTGAGAAATTTACTACACTCACTCTTGTGCACATATTTAGATATTTCCTTCATTTTCCTTGAAACCCTATCTCCACTTTCAACACTTTTTTGACCTATAAAATGGTCTAAAAATATGGATTAGATAAACCCAACCACACTATTTAGAGTGGTTGAGCATTTTCTATATTCCAATAGTCGAAAGATCACACAAACCTTATGTAGTCCTCACACCTATGTTTATGTGTGCTCAGTAATGTTCTTTTAGAATGCAATGCATAGATTTGGTTTTTGACACTTGACAATAATCAACATTAAACTTGGAATTAGTGTTTTCACTTAGATTTTGGACTATTCATTTGAGAGGCTTTCATTTTTTTATGTGTTTAGGATAATTCCTCGATGATTTACAAATATATCTCTCAATGTCCAAAGAAGTTTAAAATTAGTGACCAAGTAAGAGCTAGATAGGAATAGTCTTATGATTTTTGTGTATAAATAGATGACACTTTAGATAATTTACATCCATAACCAACATGATAAATGTGTTGGCTGATCAAAGGGAGGGATTTTAATTTTAAATCTAATAATTTGAGGAACTTGGGACATTACCAGTGAAAGCAAACACTACTGGTAATTAGTATCATGTAATTTTTATGCTACTATCTAAAAAATAAGAAATAATGATTTGGAATATGGCAATAGTCTACATAATATAATAACTTATAATCTTTGAAAAACCTTAAAAGCCCATATATCCACTAGACCAAGCTTAAAAAACTATTCATGACAGCCATAAAGGCCATCAATAAGATGCAACTAGGCTCTCCTACTCTAAAATAAAAATATATTTTCTAACCTCATTTGAAGTCCTTCTTCAATGGCCTCCAAATCTTCCATATAAAACCTCTCCAACATATATTTTCTTCCTCTCTTCTTATTAATTTGAGAGGAGGTATAAACTAAAAGAGTTTTCAAAATCTCATGTTGGGATAGTGAGAGTTAGAGTATCTTAGAAAATAATTTCATTCACTTCAAAATTAACTATTAAATTTATGTTCTACTTCAAAGGAAACAAAGGTAAACCCTTTACTTTGTTACAAAACTCGAAGCTTTTTTTATGAACTTGAAACCTTTGATTTTTTATTGTAAATTGTTTGAAAAAATTATCATTTAATTAAATTAGATTTTATATAATTGAGAGTTATTTTATATTTTATAAATAATTAAATAATATTTTTTATATAATAAAAAATTATTGAGTATTTTTTAGTGCTATCAAGCTTTTATTATATTTTTTTAATTACATAGAATATTGGGTTGTTGTGAAACTATCCATTATTCACATAATCATAGAACTTATGATAGTTTAAATGATAGAACCTATTATTCACATAACCATAAAATTTATATTGACTTGAATTATCAAACACAAATGAGTGCTAATTAAGACATACCCATAAGGTTAGAACCTTCGTATATTTGTTAGTTTATTTAATTCCATTGAAAAAATATATATTTTTTTTAGTAATAAATATTTTAGTGTTGATACCTACTAATTTAAAAAATTAAAAATAAATGTTGTCATAAATAATTGGCACAAATTATAAAGAAAATGCCTTTTGAAAAATAATTGATCAAACATTACCAAATTTTCTTATATGAAATGGATAAAAAATTTATATTTTTGTATGACAAATAAAATAACACAAGATATGTTAGTAAAAATTCTAACAAAGAAATGACTAAAATACATTGTTAAAAATATTGTTAATTACTCTCAGAATACATAACATGTCATGAAAAGATGTGTATACAAAAAATAGTTTTCATTTTCTAACTATTCTTTTAATCTAATTTTAATATAATATAGAAAATAAAATAAATAGTACTTAATCTATTAGACATGTGGATAATAAATAGTACCTAATCTATTAGACATGGTGGATATTAATTTTTTTAATCGGTTTTTTATTTTATTTTATTTTACTACTAATTAATATGTCATATAGTCTTTGTTTTAGCTTTCCTTGAACATTATTTAAAAGTTCACTTGAATGTAACTTGTTACAGATTCTTCATCTTAAATTAGTTAAGACTGAAAAAATATATATTATTGTCATTTATTAAATAATAATTAAGAAAAAAAGGAAAAGTACAAAGATAATTTAATTTCAAACCAAAATTTAATAATAAAGCATCGAGAAACAAACAAATAAATATAAATATAGTAAGTTATAATGTCACATAGTGAATCCAAATAATCAACCTACAAATCATGCATGCATTGGTAAAATAGATTTTCATTTTAAATCAGAACTATTCAAAAAAAACATGTAATTAACTAACGAATACATCCAACGACCAAGACATAGTGTTGAATGCATATTTCTATACATACCCTTTAAAGTGAGAGATATGACTTAAGGGATATGCATGCCTATGAATTCATATGAATTATTTTAATTAAACAATATAAAAATCCACTTTAATTAATAACTTACATTTGAATAATCAATGAATAAATCTAACGACCAAAATATGGTGTTGAATGCATATTTATATACATACCCTTTAAAGTGAGAGATATGACTTAAGGTCTATGCATGCCTATGAATTCATATGTTTTTTTTTTACTTAAACAATATAAAAATCCACTTTAATTAATAGTCAAAGCAAATTGCATTCAATCTTATTTTTAAAATTTTCTACGGTGACCATTTAAAATGAGAGATATGACTTAAAGATTATATGTGCTTAGGAATTCATATAAATTATGTTACTTAAAATAATATAACAATTCATTTTAATTAATAGTTAAAGTGAATTGTATTCAAAATTATTATTTTTTAATTGTTATGGTGACCATTTTTATAAGATGAGAGAAGTTGGGTGTAGAGTGGGTCTTTGATTTTAAATTTGATTGGACGGGTCATTTTGACTTTAAGTTTGACTAGACTTTGTTATTTTAAATACTCTTTAAATTTGAATGGACTTGTAATAAGTTAGTGTTAAATACTTTTCAACAAATGTCTATATAGAGATATACTATAAAATCACATTTAATTGTAATGAAGAAAAAGTTGGCTTGATGTGAACATAATTTATGTACATATTAGTACATAATTGAATGTATAAAATATTTATTTACTCATTTTATATAATTGTAGATGATAATTAATTGTAATTAAAAAAGGTTGACTTGATATTAATAATTAGATTTCTCCTTGTTTAACATTACTATAAATTATATTGAATTATAATGAATAAAATGTTGGTTTGATGTGAACAATGAAACTTTAAAAGAAATAAATATATGAATCCTCAAATTTTTTAAAAAAAAAAAAAAATAGATAATTCACTGTATTTGAATAAATTACATATATTCTATTCAAAGATTTAAAAAATAAATAAAACAAATTTTGACATCTCTTATCTCAACTAAAAAAATATAAGATACATTGTCAAAGCTGTCATTTTTATGTCTCAATTCAAAAAAATTAGTTTGATGTGAGCAACAAAACAAAACAAAACAAAAAATGTATATAAAAGTCTTAAAATACAAAAGAAAATAGACAAGCCACCATATTTGAATAGGGTACAAATATCCTATTCAATGTTGAAAACACTACGAATCAAATTTCGACATCTTTTTATCTCAACTAGAAAATTATGGAAAATGTTATCAATGCTTCCATTTTCATCTTCAAATGAATAGAATGTAAATGTTAAATGATAATTTGATAGGTGTCTTCCTTACTTATGAATTGATTGTGTACTAACATTGAAGTAAGAGGATAAGATGCCAATATCGAAGTGATGAAAACCCAGAGGGGATAAATGTCTCCTATTTGTGGGAGTAAACCATAAGCCCCAAAAATGTCAACTACCAAGATTTCAATATACTGATGTTTAGAGGCAAGCTACATTTGAATATTTAAAAACTCTTTGAGAACCTAGACTAAATATATGTCTAGCTATAGAACTACTTGTTTTTAATTATCTGGAATCAACCCTAGTCTTTTGTATATCCTCATGGTCATGACGTTAGATGAGGAACTTGAGTCAATTAGGGAATTGTGCACATTTTTTTAAAATATTATGATAGTCAACATAAAGGGTACAACTTTACTCTCATACTTATACACTACCATATTTTTTTGGGTAGATATTAATTTGTCATTATATGGTTTAATAATTAAATCTTTGAGTAAAATATCCCTCTGTTCTATGGTTTGATCTTGCTCATGAATATTATTAGTAGCCTTTATTTTATTCATATCCTAAACTATATGACAGACACTCTTAGTGTGTGGATCAACTTAAGGTTGTTGATCATTTCCCCTAAGAGGTGTTTTACATAGTTTTGGAATGTTACAAGGTAATACCCAAGAAGTTAAAGTCATTTAAAAAGAATGCAAATATTTATATTTTCACTAAAAATATATTCAATAAAATAGGTTTATCTAATTTAGCATGTGAAATAAAATACAAAAAGTACCAAGCAAGTAAAGGATAAAGAGAGTGTATTTTATTTTGTTATTATATTATAGACTATGATAGTGGTTAGGAATGATCACATGACTATGTTGGAGATTTAGATCATGTTCATTTTATGAGCTAATTATTTTTTATCTTTGGAAAATTACATTAATTTGGGATAGTAAGGCCAACACTATTTTCCATACCTAGTGTTAGTGTCTAGTGAGAGATATACACCAGGGTAACCTAAAATTTGGACTAGACTTGTGTTGCCCATGGTGTATCTATGTTTTACCTCAAATTATCTTTTCTCATATTCTAAATATAGATAATAAGTAACCCTATTTATTTTTAAATGTAACCCATGTGAACTATTAGAAAAGGGCTAGTTATGTGAGTCGAGCTAGCCCTATCAACCTAGGTATTTCTAAGTGTTGCCTAAATAGCCAATATTCGTAAGAGGAACTCAAAATTACATGAAATTCTCTCTCTTATGCATGTATATGAAATTTCAGTAGTAAAACTATGTTATTTCTCCTAGTAACCATTGGTACAAGTGATGCAATAGTATATTTTACCTATTGAATGCTTCAAATATTTAATTCAGTATTATAGTACCATTTGTTAGCTTGAAATAGACAATGCTTTCATTCTTACATATTTTTGCATTATGAAATTAGAAATTTGTAGGTGTGTTAATTTGATCATAGCCTTTCTATATATCAAAACATTTTGAATTTAAATTATAAACTAGTGACACATAGAAGTATAAACATAGGTTGGAAAAATAAGGCTAATAAAATGGTCACAAAGTGACAGATATAGAAAAAGAAAAAGAAAATAAGATTGGATAGTTTCATCATGTCTAAACACTAATGTCAATGTTAATGTTCAGGACTAATGCAAGTGTGTAGGGGTTAAAAACATATAGAACATAATCAAGAGAGGTAGGGGTCACTTGTACACATTAGATAAAGATAGACAAACATAGCACATAGGCCCAAGGTATAGGTAAATTAAATGAAATAAGATAGAACTGAATACATCCATGAAATAATGCATCACTAGATGTCTAATTCTTAGTAAAGATGTATTCACATATAAAAAGACTAGAAACATGTGTACTTGTACTAAAATGGGTGTCTACACAAGGAGGTAGATTTTTATTAGCATTTAGATCTAGTGGAGTGGATGTATTTTTATTTAGAGGTGTAGAAGTTGTGGCAAGTTGTTGATTCTTGTTTCTCATATTATAATTATTCCTCTAGAATTTCTAAAAGTCACAAATTTCATCTATGTTATCTTTTGTCTCATTTTCATCCTCAATAGGGAATGGATAATTTTAGGTCTCATTTACCATGGTTATAATGAAAGTATTAGAGACATTAGATATGGATGAATTATGATGATTTGGGAGTACCTTATATATTTCCATCTCATTTTTAAATATTTCAAAAGTAGTAAAAAAATATATATATTCTAGTTCACCATGTTGGGTAGTGGTATGACCCTACACTAGTTAGGTAAGACCACCTCATAAATATTTATCTCAAGTAACTTATTAGGTCAAAGGTTTGAATTATTACCAAACCTATTAAATTCTCTATTATATCTTTGGAATGCAAAATAACTATTAGATGCCTCTCGTACAGTGTTCCCAAATCATTTTTTCATGTTAAGAAACTAATTTATAAGTTTATTCAACATGTGTTGGATGGAATCCAACTCAATTTTGGTATAATTAGAAGTTGTCCCATGTGTGTTATATGTGTTTACTAGGAATAAAACCAAATTATGATTGTGTTGATTAGATGTGTGTATGATGGTTCATAAAACCTAGGTTCTAATTCAATGAAGCATGATTTAGAGGTATTAGATTGAACACCTAATTATAGTTATTAGATATGACATTTTGATTATCATTTGGAATAGGATTTAAGATAATGAAATTTGGATTAGGTATGGTCTACAATTAAGGATTCACCTACCTATTAATTTTAATATTTTTATCATAAAAACTTATTGTTTTATTAATGTTCATAGACCTACATAGGAATACTACAATCATAGGATCTAGGACATTTTTATAAATTTCAAGTGTTAAGGTAGCAATTGATTGTATGAATCAACCACACAATTATACATATTTTTAAATCATTTATTAAAGGCTTTAATTGGTTCATTAGGTTCCCTTATCATATTATAAAAATTTTGGTATATCATGTTGGGACTATTAATTTGTCCATATTATGCCATGAAGGTTTCAGGACATTGAGCCCATGTCATAATTAAGCTCTCTATAAGGTTAATGAATTAGTCATAGGTAACATCTTATATTTTTAATGGGAATAGTCTATAGACAATATCCTTATGAACTACATTTAGAAACCCTAGAGAAAATATGAAATATTTCATGTTTTACTCTGTAGTTCATTTACTAGAGGGAGAGAATGAATGATATATTTCTCTAGGTTCCTAGGTAGATCATGTACAACACCAACTATGATGATGGTTGAACTAGTTAAACATTATATAATAAAGAATTGAGGTTAGTTCCCTTGGTTTGGTGAATTTAAATAGGTAAAAACATTCCTATGGACACCTCTATTTGATCTAGATATTTGAATAAAATTTAAAGGTACTAGTAATAATAGACCATAATCATAATTTGCCCTTGTAAACCTTGATTTAGGATCTAGTGTACACAATTCAAGTGAATATTTAACAATCATAGATTGCTGGACCTCATTATAGTGCCACATAATTTCTTATTGGTGTGGGTTTGATTTAAACCAAGATAATCTTACAAAGAGACCTATAATTTTTTAGGATCAATGAAAATATTCGCTGTAAGGCACTAGTTGTGGGTATTAGTTTTATAAATAACCATGTGGTGGACTAGAAATGAATAGAGTGGTTATTTAGCTTGAATGGTTTAGATGCAATATTAGTATAGAATATACTTGAGGTGGATGGATGGATCTATCCTAAGGTCTACTTGGTCAAAAAATGTCAAAAATAAGGAACGGTAGGGCATAAAATAAAGGGATTAATCACTCAACTAAGGAACAAACCCTTCCAAGTCAACTTCCTCTATCCTAGGTTGAGAAAATATCTAAGAACAAGTACCTATTGTAAATGATTGCTAGCATAGTTGACATACATATACATTTAATCATCAAAGGAAATAATTACAATATATTCAATAATTATCATAAAATATATGGTTAAAACTAGTTTGCATAACACATCCCTACATTTAGTTAGTAATAAGTATGATTAACAATCAATTAACATTCAGACTAATGATTTATTCAATATTAATCATTACAAAGTAAATAATCACACAACCTATTATATATTATATTAAATTAATGGCAATTATCAAAAAGAAAAAAATTTGGAAGAGATAACACTTCAATACAAACTTATAGAACAATATGAAAACTTTATTATTTGTATTAATTTGTAATTTTTTTCTCCCTTTGGAATGAGGGAAAAATATATAATTATAGCTTTGGATAGGGGTGCCTCATCCTCTAAGCTGATTCTAATTTTAAAATGTATAAATTAGGATTGTATGTCAAAACCCAAAAATATATGCATGTTTTACAATATGAATAAATATAATGCTTAATTTAGACACATAAGTGGTTTTAAAAAATAAGTCATATTTAATAATAATAGTTACAAATCAAAATTGGAACCAAGTCTTCATTGGATAATTACAATTAAACTTAAATCAAATAACTTGAATCAAATAACTACAATGTTGATGTGTCATCTCCATGCATAGTGATAATGATTATAGTCATAACTAAAGTGGTATTTGGATTCATAGGAGGAACTATAATTTGAACTAAATTCACAATAATTATTGAAGGTGACATGGGAGACACTATGTCTGATAGGGTGACAAACATTGGTCTAACATAAGTATGCACTATAGTATATCCAGGGAATATAAGTTGAGGTTTTGAAGGTTGATCCTAATTTTTAAATTCTCCCACTTAAGTGGACAACTCCCCTTATCTAAACAACCATTTATACTCAACTATTCTTGTAACAAAGTCTAACTCAATAGTTTTTAAATCAATAATATATATTTTTTAAAAATTTGAAACTTTGTCCATTAAATTTTTTATGTATGACCATGGAATCTTTGAAAACCACATGAAGGGTATTTTTATAAGATACTTTATCTCTAGAAAAAGTGATTAATTTTAGTACTTACTCATTCATTCTATAGGTGGCACTTTCATCCTCTATCTTAAAGCTATCTGCTACAACCTATAGTAAATTTTCAAAGAAAGATTTGGTGATTATTCCACCTTGTGTTGTATTCACACTAGTAATTATTATCTCTCAAAGGACTTGGATGGTATTTTTTTTTTATTATATAATTTTTTTACCAAACCTTTCATCACTTGGTGCCATTATACTAAATAGGTTCATTCGGTATTTGCATGGTTTTGTGTCAAAGTTACTTCAGGTGTGATAATCAGATTGAGGTGTTGGTATGTCTCTAGTATAGTTCATTTAGCTCTGAAGTTTATCTTAGCATCCCAATTATTCATTATCTCATGAAACTTGACAACATCCTCTCATATTGGATGAGATTTGACTCCTATAGTTTTGATTATGATGAAGATGTGGTAAAAATTTCAAGTAGAGATCTGCACATTTTTAATTATATCCTTAGGGTCCTCAATTACACTCTACTTCTCTAGTCTCCTTTTAGACTAATACAATCCTATGAACATATAATTTAAAACTCATCCAATAGCATCAACTACTATGATAGTATATTATTTAAATTCATATAGGTCTCTAGACTTTGTTTTCCTCTTCTTAGTCAATGAAAATAGTTGTTTGTATTTATCAAAATCATAAGGATTACCATCCATCATCAATTTCAACTTCCTCAAACTCTTAAACATGTTTGTGACTCCATCAAACTACATAGAAACTTTAGGATACTTGTTGATGAATAGGTCATGCCTCCTAGCTTCTTCTTCTTCTTCTAGTTATTGTATCTATAAGGGAGTAGCATTATGATTTTCTCAATGGATTGGGTTTGAGATTTGAAATTATAATATGGAGGGTTTCTTTGGGATCTCAATACCAAAGATGGAGGGGTTAACATTTAATATGAATTAGAGGGTGTAGGTGGTTTATGGAAGGTAGGAAAATCTTTCTTGTAACCTATGATTTTGAATTGTGGAGGAGTCCTAATAGTGTACTTAGTTGTATTTTTGGTCTTGTATATAAAGGCAATTAAGGCCTCAATTTATGTGGTCTGATCTAAAGGCATCCCTAGTTTAATAAATGGCCTTGGTGGCATTGATTAGGTGACAATATCAGATTTTTATATTAAATATTTAAAATGTACACCAATTCATGTGTCTCCCTAGTTAGTGGTTAAAATACAAGGATGAATTATTCCAATTTGGGTGATTGAGTATGGTTTAATATAATATATACAACTAGTTGTAGAATAATCCAAATAATGGACAATAGAACTTGCCTTTAAATTATTATAAATTAGACATTTGATCCTTCATATGTTGTAGTGGAACCCTCTAAAAATTGAATTATAATTGGTCATATAACTATAGAAGGCTATGTAGTTAAACCACCCATAGGACTAGTGTTGGCTACCATAAAAATAATAGGATAAACAAGGGATTTCATGGGGATATCTTCCCTAGTATGTTCTTAAACAAGGGTAGGCCTTGTGTTTGTGACTTTTATTTCTTGTGATTATTGATTATCTAGATCAGGCATTGAGAGGCTAGGAAGATGATCATCATTTTTCTCTTGCATCACATACTTTCAATATTGTCTAGTCCAATTTACGCTTATAGGTGATATTTATTTTAAGGTTCCTCCTCAACCTCACTATATAAAGTTCAAAGTATTTTACATATATACTTGAGAGACTTCTCTTCTTATTAGTGACTTTAGGATCTTGGAGAAAAGACTGAAGACTTATATTTTTCCTACTGTAAGTGGATATAAGAGGATGATATGTAGTAGAAAAAAACCTTGGTGGGGATGGATCAACACAAATTGTATGTGGATATGTCATAGTGGTAGGCACTAACACATACTATACAATAGTAGTAATGTATAGAAATATAATAGAAGTATATATTCATGAAAATGTAAAAATGGTAATCACTTGTTGTATGACATGGGAGGAACTTGTAGAACCTATATTGGTTGAGTTGTAGTAGCAGGTAAATTTGGTTGAGTAGGCCCATTAAGAGTCATAAGTGTTACCAAATTAGTTAAAAAATAAGGGTTAGTAATTTTTGGTGGAATTGATAGACCCATGAAGATATTTGCCCTAATATTTATACTAGTCTCATCCATGGTTGATTTTTATTCAGTTAGAGGAGGAATGGTTTCCTAAGTTGGAAGTATTTTTTTTTTTATCTATGTCCTTATTTTCCTTAAGAGAAGTGGCAGGGTCATATTGTATTCTCTATGTGACCCTCATGAACATTGAGTACTTATGCATGTTTTTGATCACTTCAACATCGTCCTATGAATTTATTAATATGGGGAAACTACCATAAGATTCATGACCATATTGAGTCTTGATCTTATTTCTATATTTTTTAAAGACCTCATAAATAACTTTTATAGGATCCAACAATATAAATTATGCTTTGCTATAACCATAATGAACTATCATCATTATGACTTCATAAAAATGTGATGAGTATATATATTGTTGGTGACCAATGATGAGGGTAATTATATGAATGACACCTTTTCTATCCATCTTAAATTTCTGATCTACACTATTAGATAACTAGAAAGAAATTTCACTATGCCACTTTTTCTAAAATGTATCATGCTAGATTCAATGGGGATTCATAGGATACACTAATTATAATCACTATGTGGTTATATATAATCAACAATATCCCTTTTATTGATATACCTTAGGATTTGGTTTGACAATGTTGGAATTCTTTACACATTAATATCTTGGTAGACTATTTGTGTAGAATAAATTTAACAATACTTTGCATTTGACCCCTAAACCTATAGATATGGAAGATGATAAAGTCATCACATATATTATTGTTTGGATATTCAAGGTAATATTACCATGGTTAATCTCAAGGGTGGGTCACAATAGTAGTTATGGAACATAACCAATATGACATCATATAAAAATTGTCAATATGCTTGTTCTCGACCTTACTCATCTAAAACTTCAAGTTTGAAACTAATCACTTCTCCCAAAATTATAATTTTTTTTTGTATTTATAATGATGTCTCTTAAGGGACCCAAATATCATTGACATAAGTAATATCTACGAATAATATAATGTATTTAATAAGGCCATTTTTATCCACACCCTAGGCTTGAATTTTATGATTGGAGTTATACTAATTTCGCCTCTTAACATGATGGAATTTAGATTGGATTCCTAGATCTTTATTGTATCCTTCATATTATTATTTAGTAATAAGATATCTACTATAGGCTAGTTTGAAGCCATGTTAGGAACAAGGATCCTATACTACTTTTCAAATGCATTTATCGATTCATAAGCCATATGAGTTGGATTGAGATGAAAGTGAAGGAAGTTCGCTTAGAATTAGGTATAATAAAAAAATTAAACATGAGATAAATACATGGAAATAAATCAACTATGGAAGTAGTATTATGGAAACCAAATACATTTATTACTATTATATTATATGTGTATCTTTTGGTAAATTATGACAAATTATTCTCTAAACCATATGGTTCCTCATTTGAAATTTAAAAAATGGGGTGTGATGGGTACAACACAAGGGTCATAATATTAATTAAATTGACACAATCACACATTTTCCCCCTAAATATCAAGATAAATGAGATGACGATTAATAAATGTTCCTAAAATTATTTTCATTTACCTTGGTCATAATTTGATATGGTTTATTTGTGTCACTTTTTAGCTGTAAGTGACTTAATTTCAAATAAAATTATCATAAAGGTGTGTTTGGGTGTGTGTGTGTATCAAAAATGTGACATATGTTTCCCCATGCAAACTACTTTGTCATGAATTTAAACTAAATTAGGGTGATCACTCACAAATATTCCCCAAATTGTCCCCATTTACCTTAGTTGTTGCTTACACAGAATTAATTATGAATTACAATTAACTTTAAAATAAAAATGTAAAATATTGAAGTTTGATATAGGATGGTATATAAAGCAGATTACAATAAATATAGAGATCTACATATCTTACATAATTTGTAAATTTGATAAAGACAGAAACTAGGGTTTGAGTTAGAGAATTATTTAAGACTATATGAACATTTCGAAAACTATGTCTATCTGAGAATACCTTAAAACATACATGAATTAGAAAATAATGATTCACTATCTATTGGGACAAGTCCATATGATGTGGATAGGGACACAATGTAGTAAAATTTATTTAATGTGACTTTGCATTATTATATTATATGCCAGATCTACAAATATGGAGTTTTTCACATATGTATTTATGTGATATACCCCTATGTGAAACCTAAATTGATAAAAAAAATACCTATACAATCAAAACACTTTTCCTGCATAAGTAAATAAAATGAGATAAAATGAAAAAGAGGGACAAAATGAGGGAAGCAGAAATGACCAAGATATCCTACAAAACCCCTTGTTGACTAAGTGCTACTACATAGCCTAAAGGGCTTCATGATGATGTTGCTTTTCCATTATAGAATATTCTATGAATACATCTAATTTTTTTTATTAGAATACTTAATAAAGGATGCCCTCGACATACATTAAACAATGTTAGACTTTTCCAAAATGTGTAAAATTATAGGAAAATTCTAAATGGGATCTTTAATCTAAAAATATATGATTTTGAATCATAAATATAGGTTCCTTTTAAGAAAGTAATAGGTACTTTAAAGAATAACCATTGATGTTATTTTATAGAGATACAATTTAAATTTTTCTGATAACTAACCTATATATATATATATATATATATATATATATATATATATATATATATATATATATATATATATGTGTGTGTGTGTGTGTGTGTGTGTGTGTGTGTGTGTGTGTGTGTGTGTGTGTGTGTGTGTGTGTGTGCATGAAGTTGTTGGTAACCATGCCATTTCACAAAGATAGTTGTTAGATCTTGTTACAAAAGTCTATGCTATTGGAGAGGTGCATAGTGCATTCATTTTTGCCTAGCATGAACTTGTCCTAAAATGAGAGAGGCTTATAAAATGAAAGTGAGAGAAAATTATCTATTGAATAGGGATGAATATGAATAAACTAGGGAATTCTGGAAGATTTTATTAGTAATTATAAGACTTTGAAGGCTTTCTTAGTGTTTTTAGGTTATTAGAATGAAAACATGGACAAGCAAGGTAAATATGTCAAGGCCAAACATTCTAAAGAATTTATTGATTAAATTTTAGTGTCTAAAGTTGTAAATAATTATAGTCTTGTTTAATTATTTTGTCCTATAAGAGACCTAATATTATGTAAAATTAACATAAACAAGCGGTTGGGAGTGTATAGGTTTGTAAACTTTGATTTTAACAAACCTAGATCTCCTATAAATGTCAACAAGAAAATCGAAAGGCAAAAATTCCAAAAAATGAATATATGTTTACCCAAAATGGACATCAATTTTAAATATTACATTATAAAATCATTGGTATTTGATTTAACCTTTTAGGGTTTCACTATGTAAGACATATGTTTAGATTAAAGGGTTGAGATGACTAAATTAGTTAAATAAATATGTAATAAATAAGAATTGATTTGTTATAGAATTTGACCTCCTTAGAATTTATAAAAATAAAAATAAATATTCTTAAATATATACTTATCTAAAAATCTATTATCATTAATGATCTAGGTTTTGAAAGTTAAGATCTAGGTAGTTCTGAGTGTCACCAAAAGGATTTTGGTATTTGTTTACTCACTGGACAGTAGCAGCTAGTATGGACAAAAATGACATGTTTGTGTAGTGTCCTTTATGTGGTGGTAGTGTCCCCTTTTTGGGAGTATTTTAGTTTTCTATGAGCACCTATGCCTATGTTATAAGGTCCTATTCCTATGTGCATGAAACATGGATCTCTATGTTGTGCCTAGATTACCTAATTTAGTGTGTAAAACCTAATCCTCATTGCAAGTATGGCATGACAAATAATTGTTTTTGTGTTAGTATGATGGGATGGACATACTAAACACCCTATTGTGTATAAATTGTCCTACATACCAATACTCCAATGAAGGAACAAGCCAAATGTAGTTCTCCTAGCTAGTGCTTGATGTAAGTATAAGTCAATGCTAGAATGAGAGTGAACTTAGAAGCCTTGAATGTGATTGAGATTTGAAATATTTGAAAACTATACTTAGGTTTATCATAGATGGCATTATGCACAAGTATAGAATAATATATGACCAAATATCTTAATTTTTCTCAAATTGTGTTTGGTTTGAATGGCTTTTGCATCTATTTTCCATCTAGTGAATAGAGGTTAATTATACTTGTACTTGTAGATTTTTGTTTCTTAGGTAGTTAAGAAAATATGATTAGGCAAAATTTAAGAGGGGCACACATTTGAAATAGTATCCATTGTTAAGAGCTAAGGACAATGCTAGTAGCACCCATTTAGGGACACTAGCACCATATGGCTATAGTGTCCCAAATGTAGCAAATTTATGAGGGGCACATATTTGAAATAGTTTATATTGTGAATAGATAAGGACAATGAAAGTAACACCCATTTGGGGACACTAGCACCATATGGATATAGTGTCCCAAATATGGCACTAATGTCTTTTTTATAGACTATTGAGCAAGTTGGATTAGGATCTAAGAAGACAGTCCTAGGACTATGTTTTGACTAACTACAGGTGAATGTGGTTTTTTGAATAACTAGAAAAATTTGTATTATGATCTAAGATGGATCTGAGACTAGGTAAAGAATAGAATAACTCAAGTAACACTCGTACAATCCAATTAACACTTTTAGATAATTATATTTTCCCCCTGCTTCATTATAGTAATAAAACAAAGAAAAATGACTAATATAAAGGAAAATGAAGCATACCTAGAATTAATTTGGAAGTGAAGCCTGTGTAGCTCAGTCTGAGTATGTGAATCTGGGTTACATATGTGGAACATGGTCTAAAGCAATGACCTATAATGAAACATGCAAAAACTAGTCCTTAATTAAGAGATGATCAAAAGCAAAAGTCTATGTTGAAATGAAGCAACTAAGTAAAAGTGGAGTAAAGAGAGGAAATGAATGAATACATTAAACTAATGCATGAACCTAGTGATAACTTGTGTGTGAGTGTGAATAGTGATCATATCATTGAATATCTTGGATTGAGTTGATGGCTTGCTCAATATTTATATGGGTGGCTCAATAACTTAATCCAATTTTGACTCCATCATTTCCCACCACTTCTTGGTGGATCTTGATCTCTGTGAGTAGCTTAGATAAGATTGTAAGTGTGTTGAACCCTCTCATGTAGGTGGTTTAATAAATCAAGTAGGCCATGAATCCATGATTTCCCACCTATGTGAACTAGATGCATCTAAAATTATACTTTGTAAAGTGATAAAAGTATATAATTGAGTAAATCTAACTATGTATTCAGCTCTGCAACCACTCAATTATATTAGGGAGCTCTAGACCAATTGGGAATGCCAACCACTACATATAGAGTAAGGCATGAATATACCCTGAATGTGATATTAAGTGTATAAAACATAAAGAATGACATGGTTTTTATGATTCCATCTCATTAACCTGGTGTGTAGCTGATTATATGGAAATTATGTGCCACACACATGCCCTCAATCTAGAATCTGAGTATACTAAATATTTGTAACATAATTAAATGTGGGAGTAACCATGTTGTGCTTATTATCCAAAAATATAAGGAAATGGTATGAATCTAAGTTAAAATTAATGTATCTAGATAAAATATAAACATAACTACTAAACCTATGACTGTAACTGTGTAAATATGTATTGTATCTGGTGTACAAGTTTGAATGATACAGACTGACCTGAATCTGGGATTATTGGATAGTAGTGCCTTGTAGTGGATAGTAGTGCCTTCTAGTGTCCTACTATGCCTGTTAATGTCTACTTGGTCTAATTTCTGAGTGATCTTAATTAAATTTTGAGTCTCTGTTCTGTGTCTACCCTATGCCTAATGTCTAAAACTGAGAATGTGTGCTAAAGTGTATCTATAAATAGCAATGTAAGAGCCTAATCTATGTGACAAACCACTATGACTGCCCCTATTTTGAGGGTAGTTATGAAATTTATGTAAGAACTACCCTATAAAAAAGTAACTCTACAAAATGTTTTAGCCAGAGCATGTGCATGAAATTCTAATATAATGTATAAACATAACATCAAAATGTAAATAAATATTAACATAATTAGGTAATGTATGATGTATGTTGTAATATAGCATTACACAAGTATGTCAAGATAGATGTATTCAATTAGTATAGTATAAAATCTAAGTAACTACCTAGGGGGATGGGGCATGATGTCCATCATGACACCCAAGTAGGAAGGGTAGATGCAAGAGATCCCTCATTGAATTGGAAACTGGTGTGTGTGTAACAAGTAGATATAATGTATCATGGTATATAATCATATAAGGAATCATACATATAAACATATGAGGCATCTAAAGGTAGGCCAAGGAACCAAAATATAAGGGACATGGACACATGTCACTATATTTGAGAATGAAAACATACAAGTACGTGTTCAAATTTTTGCACATACACAAGTAACAAGAAATTTTTCATAGATTCAAATAGAAGTACATGTTAAAATGTCCACATATATAATCAAGAAAGCACACACAAGGTACATGGGCACATGTCCAAGGCATATAAACTAAGAAGTGGTGTAGAGCCAAAGAATGATGGCATATTCAAATGCCCTTGAAGTGGAAGAAGCATAGGATACACAATCAATTCTAATCTAGGAAATCTATAAATGAAAAGATGGATAAATGTGTAATACAAATCTATGTAAATATGAGGATGTACATATGATAATTTTAACTAATGATAGTCAACAAAATCTAAGCAATGAGTAGCAATGATCAACATTAAGATATATAAATGCGTAAAATAGAATGTATAGAATGTAAGGATAGATCTTGGTAATAGATACTGTGTTGGAGATGCCCCTGAGTGGGAGGATGTATCAAATGAGTAAATCTAAACTAGTGCATATGCCCCTAATGGGTAGATGATAACTAGTCTAGATCAGTGTAGTGGACTAGAGTCATGTATGTAATCTATAAGCACTCAAAAAGAATAAGTGAAACATCTGTATATGATAAAATTGACTATACTAGGATATTTATCAATATATAATATAAATTAAATAGTATAAATGTAAAAAGAATAATGCATATAATCTGTAAATTTTGTATTTTTGAAATATTTGAATGTTTTTGTATTTTGACTTGATATATATTATTTTTGTGTTTTCTAAGTATAATCTATGTACAAGGAAATAAAAATAAACTATTTACAAGGAGTGAGAGAGATAAGGAAGTATTTACAAGCTTAGGAACCATAGTAATCAATGAGTCTCATAGGAGATTATTTATCGCGGTGGCCTGTGTCAAAAGCAAAAATGATAATATATCATGTAGTGCGATTCTTATGTTCTAATTGAATGTTATTATAGTAGACATATTGATATTATTCATTATCAAAATCATAATAACCTAGTATGCTAGAGGGAACTACCTTATACTATAGAGCTAACCATTCTAATTTTTTTTTGGCATATTGATTATGATTTTAACCTTTGAAACTATGCTTATTGTAGGCATATGGTATTGTGGAGGCTCTTTTGCTAGAAATCCTTGTTTGAGAATGCTTGTTGGATGAGCATGATTTTGACTTTATAACTGAAGAATTAATCCTTTTGAAATATTTATGATGTATCTAAATGTTTTTACTTGATAAACTATATATTTGAATGATATGACTTAGGATTTTAAATAAACCCCAAACCTTGTTGACCAATATTATCGACTGTGAGAATAGAATAAGTGATGTCTTAGGCCTATTTGCCTAAACCTTCACCATGATACTCATATTGTTGTAGATAATTTTGAACAAACCCATACCATATTAAATGTATAACCTCATTTTGGAGAGTTATATTTTCTTGATTTATTTGTGATTATTATATTATTTCTTGAGTTGATTGTGTTTTTTGAACATTGTATTATTCTAAATTATATTTTGGTAACCATTTTTATATTATTTATGAATTTGACCCTTTTTGAATTGGTAGATGTGCCATTTTATGTTATTTGGATTTTGTGTCACTATGTGAGTCATTTATATCTTTTATCTACTATATTTTCATTTTAAATGCTAAACATGAATCAATGTGGTGTCCATGGATTCTATGATATGCACAAACATATCTAAATCTCCTCACTGGGTGTAGAGGAGGTAGGTTTATCAACTTAGCTTTAGTCGTTTCCCTTAGTATCTCACTTGAAATTTTGTTTAACTTTGAATGATTTTTTAATCCCTAATTGTAGATGTGCTTTATTATGATTATGTGTTCTAATATGTAACATTATTTTCCATAAATTGACTAGTTGAAGATGTATAAACATGAGTTACACTATTATTCCCTAGAGGCCTTTGTCTTGTAGATTGTTTTTCAAATGTTTTAATATTTTCATTTAGTAGTGGAATTTGATTTTGTAAACCTATAGTTATATTTATCATACTAATAATTTGATCATATAGAGTCTCACAAGTGCAAACCTTAGTTTTTTTAATTTGAACATGTAGGCACACACCCTGTAGGGAAGAGTTGTGAATAGGCTGAGTAGGGGGATTAATGATAGTGTTATAGGATGTTTTATCTCATGGAGGAATTATATAATGGACCTATTTATAGGGAAATTAGCTATCACCCTCATGTATATGAGGAGGATAACAAGATTCTTTTGTATGGATAAGATATGACATTGAAACTTAAAACATAGTGGTTAGTTTATGTGTTAAATACTCTATGTGTGTATATGATGCAAGGGAATCTTCATGGTATCCAATTTTGAGTCATTATAGATAGTAGTAGTCACCTAGAAGGTGTTTTTAGTGTTTAGAGTCCTTATATAGTCTTAAAATTAAAATTTGTCTTGGCTTCGTATTTTCCTGCCAAAACCTTGGTTTAAATTTTCAAATTCAATTATGAATATTTGAGATGTCCATCTTATTAGAAAGGGATCTCAACATTGATGTTTGATTTTTATGGTATCATAAAGGAGTAAAAGATGCTTCATGACCCATATGACTCACATGATGAGTCATCTTATTGAGAGGGCTCAAAGATAGGTAGTTGTAATGCACATAGGTAGTGATGGAATTTTGAGTCTATATAGATGGATAGTTGCTTGAGAGTAATTCCATTAAATATTGAAGGAGTAGTGTTAGGGGGTTATATTCAAGCATTATCTTGTGGTAAAAACCTAAATTAATGATAAAATACTTATTTTTAGAAACTAACTTTCAAACTTGTTATTTCATCTGGTTATTCTATCTTATTTTGAAAACTGAGTTGCAACAAAGAATGATACTTTTGTGTATGGATGGAGTGAAAGAAATGTCAGGATCATAGAGTAAAATTGATTAATTTTGTCTAAGCAACTAAACATGAAATTAAACTAGAAGTAATAAGTAACTAGAAATTAGAAACAACAAATAAGAGGAGATACAAGAAACAACCAATCTATATTAAACTCTTCCAGCAGGAAATACAATGAAGAAATATCTTTCTCCTCACACCTCTTAGATGTACAATAATTTTCCCTCAAGAGTTCTCTCTCTCTCTCAATCAATTACAATCAACTCAATAACTGAGTTTTTATTCCCTCAATTACAATACAGCCCCATGGGTCTCCTAAATAGAATTGAAAGCAAACAATAATTAGAAAAATAGACTCAAGACTAATTTTAGTCTTTACATGCAAACTAAATGTTCTCCCAAAAAAATAATTCTAGAAATGCACAGAAGTCGGTGTAGGTATGAAGATGACCAATGTCGACTAACTTCTAACCGATGCCAGTCGACCCCTAACCAATGTCAGTTGCTTCTAACTGATGCCGATCGACCCCTAACTGATGTCGGTTGGTTCTGACTGATGTCAGTTACTGTGTTAGCTCATTAGTGAAGCTTTTAGCTCCACAACTCAATAGTTTCCCACTTGGAGATAAATAGTTGCACCTATACCTGTACAACAACATCGTCTAAACATCTCTAGCTTGTTTCTCACTCTTCAAGTTCAATCTTGAAGACCAACAAAAGTTGAATGAAGATTCAACTTCTCTTTTGTTACCAACTTTGTTAACATATCAGTAGGGTTCTTATCCGTATGGATTTTTTCCAACTTCAACTATCCATCCTCCAATACCTATCTAATGAAGTGGTACCTGAGCTATTTATGTTTGGTTCTTGAATGAAAGGCTGAATTCTTTGCAAAATGAATTGCACTTTGACTATCACTGTACAATCTGCAACTCTCTTGCTCCTTTCCCAACTCTTTCATGAACTGAGTCATCCAAATCATTTCCTTGCTAGCCTCTATGATTGCAATGTATTCTGCCTCTGTAGTAGACAAGGCAACAACCTTCTACAACTTTGAAATCCAGCTAACCACCATTCCATCAACAGTGAACACATATCCTATGGTGCTTCTCCTACCATCCATGTCACCTGCCATATCCAAATCTACATACCCATTTAGAGAAGTGTTTGACCCTCCATAACATAAATTCCTATTGCTAGTCCCTCTTAGATATATGAGAATCCACTGAATTGTTTTCTAGTGTTCCTTTCCTGGATTAGCCATAAACTTGTTGACAACTCCCACTACTTGGGCAATATCAGGTCTAGTACATACCATTGCATACATAAAGCTCCCAAATGTTGAAGCATATGGAATTCTACTCATGTACTCAACCTCATCATATGATTTAGGACATGATTCTTTGCTCAACTTAAAGTGTCTAGCCATAGGTGTGCTTACCGGTTTTGCATCCTACATATTGAACCTCTCCAACACCTTATTCACATAATCCTCTTGAGACAAAATCAGCCTCTGATTTTTTCTGTCTCTCTTAATACTCATGCCAAGAATTTTCTTTGTTGCTCCTAAATCCTTCATGGCAAATGTCTAATCTAATTTTATCTTAAGCTCAATAATTTCCTACATGTGTGAACCTGCAACAAGCATATCATCTACAAAAAATAATAGGATAATATAACTACCATTATCTAATATGATAAAATAAACACAATGGTTAGATTGACATTTACTAAAGCCATGCTCCGTCATAAACCTGTCAAACCTCAAATACCATTGTCTTGGAGCTTGCTTAATACCATATAAGCTTTTATTCAACCTAGCCTTATGTCTCATTTGTCCATTCTCTCCTTCTTTTAACCTGTATCCCCATTCATTTTTTGGTGTTTTCTTTCTGGCTAGCAACTCAACCAAATCCCATGTATGGTTCTCTTCCAAGGAATCAATTTCCTCATTCATGCCATGCTCCCACTGTTTCCTGGATTCTACCTATATTACCTCATCAAAACTTTTTGGTTCTCCACCATTAGTGAGAAATACATAGTATAAAGAAGGTGAATAATGAATTGTAAATTTACTTACCCTTTCAGACCTCCTTATGGGTGTTTGAGACTCATTGACAGGTTGCTGTCTGCCCAAATTTTCTTCTATCAGTGATCGATCTTGGTCATCTCTGATCGATGTCGATTTGTACCCTACTGATGTCAATTTCACCTGATCGACATCAGTTTCCATCTGACCGATGTCAGTCTCTACCTGACCAACGTCGATTTCCACCTGACCGATGTTAGTCTCTTTGTTTTCTTGTAAGTAATGATTTTTATCCGTGATCTCATTTTGGATCATAACCTCTTCCAAATCAAGCTTGTCCTGCTCAGAATGATTCATCCTCTTGAGCTGATCATTGTACATCACCTTCTCATTGAAAACTACATCACAGCTTCTAATAATTTTGTTAGTTTCTAAATTCCACAACTGGAATCCAAAATCTCCAAAACCATAACCAATGAAAGTGCACCGTATAGATTTAGCATCCAGCTTCTTTCTATTTTATTTATCAATGTGCATAAAAGCTTCAAAACCAAAAACTTTGAGATATGAAAGATCTACCTTTTTACCTGTCTAAGCCTCTTTTGGAATTTTACCATCCAGTGCAGTAGAAGGTCCTCTATTAATCAGGTAAACCACATTATCTACAACTTCTACCTAAAATTGTAAGGGCAAAATAGCATGCAACCTCATACTCCGTGCATGCTCCATTTTGTTCTATTCATCCTTTCAGCAACTCCATTTTGTTGAGGTGTCCTTGAAACCATCCTTACCCTACGTATTCCACTCATAGAATAGTAACTATTGAATTTATTGCTGTAGTACTCACCACCATTGTCAGATCTAAGGCACTTCAATCTCAAACCTATTTCATTCTCAACCAAAGCTTTCCATTTCTTAAATGTGTCAAAAACATCAGATTTCCTCTTTATGCAATAAAATCATACCTTTCTTATAGCATCATCAATGAAAGAAACATAATACTATGATCCTCCAATAGAAGCTACTTGAGCTGGTCTCCACACGTCTGTGTGAACAAGCTCCAACTTGTGCTTCTTCTTTGTTGACCCAGTTTTGAGAAACCTCACTGTCTTCTGTTTCCCAAAAAATACAATGCTCATAAAAATCTAGATCTATGATTTTCAACTATGAAAACTTACCTTTTGACTTAAGAACATTCATTCCCTTCTCACTCATGTGACAATGCCACAACTTTGCATCTACATCTGAAGTAGATAAAACAAAGGAGAATAATCAGTAATACTAGTAGATAGATAAAGTGTATCTACTCTCTTACCTCTTGCTAATACAAGTGCACCCTTGGAAACTTTCCAAGATTCAGCTGTGAGAGTTACTGTGCAACCCTCATCACCCAAATTTCCTATAGAAATCAGATTCCTCTTTAAGATGGGTACATGCATGACATCCTTCAACACCCATGTGTTGCCATTCTACAATTTCAGCTACACTTTTCCTTTGCCAACAATTTTACCAGGCTCATCATCCCCTAAATAAACTTTTCTAAAATCTCCATGGACATAATCTTTGAAAAAATCTCTATTTGGGGTTGCATGGAAAGAGGCACCAGAATCTAAAACCCATGATTATACTTCATTATCCAAAGAAAATATAAGAGCATCCTATGCAACAATATCTACAACTTTTGCTTCTTTATTACCTTCATGCTGATTTTCTTCGTTATCCTTCAACCAAAAATCTTTCTTTGCATGCCCTTTCTTTCCACAATTTCAACAGGTTATTCTTCCATTTCTGGATTTGAATCTATTTCCCATATTTGACCTTGATTTCCCTTGCTTTCCCTTCTCTCATTGCCTTCCCCTACTTTTAATACTTAAAGCATTATCTGATGTTTCCCCTATGCTTTTTCTATGAATTTCTTCATTCAAGACTACACTAACAACATCATCAACTTTCAAAATATTTGAAACAGATGCAGTATTACTAACTACCATTACCAAGCTATGCCATCTTTTCGGTAAAGAGGATAAGATTAAGAGAGCCTTAATATCATCATCAAAAACTATTTTGACTAAATTTAACTGATTTACAATTTCATAGAAATCATTAAGATGACTATATAAAGATCCACCTTCCTACATTTGCAAATTAAATAATTTCTTCATAAGATATACCTTATTTAAAACTGAGGGTTTTTCATATAAATTTGCCAAAGTATCCATTAGCTCTACCATTGTCTTTGCCTGTGATAGGTTGGAAAACATAGAAGCTGCCAGGCTCAGCCTTATAGCTCCAAGAGCCTTTCTATCAAGAACATTCCATTCTTCATCTTCCATGTCTATGGGCTTTCTTAAAAACCCACCCAACGGTAAATACAGATCTTTTTAATACAGATAATCTTCAATCTACATCCTCCATAATTGATAATTCTTGCCATTAAATTTCTCCATTTTTAGTTTACTTTCTTCTGTCATTGATTTGCTCCCACTCAATCATAAACCCCTGTGAGTGAATTCTGTAATCAACAAACACTAACATGCTCTAATACCACTTTTTAGTGTTTAGAGCTCTGATACCACTTGTTAGGATCATACAGTACAATTGATTACTTTTGTCTAAGCAACTAAACATAGAATTAAAATAGATGTAATAAGTAACTAGAAATCAGAAACAACAAATAAGAGGAGATACAAGAAACAACCAATCTGTATTAAACTCTTCCAAAAGGAAATACAATGAAGAAATCTCTTTCTCCTCACACCTTTTGGATGTACAATAATTCTCCCTCAAGAGTTATCTCTCTCTCTCTCTCTCTCTCTCTCTCTCTCTCTCTCTCTCTCTCTCTCTCTCTCTCTCTCTCAATCAATCAATTACAATCAACTCAATAACTGAGTTGTTATTCCCTCAATTACAATACAGCCCCATGGGTCTCTTAAATAGAAATGAAAGCAAACAATAATTAGAAAAATAGACTCAAGACTAATTTTAATCTTTACATGCAAACTAACTGTTCTCAAAAAAAAAAAAAATTGGAAACTCACAAAAGTCGGTGTCGGTCTGAAGATGACCGATGTCAGCCGACTTCTAACCGATGCCAGTCGACCCCTAACCGATCTCAGTTGGTTCTGACCGATGTTGGTTACTATGTTAGCTCATTAGTGAAGCTTTTAGCTCCACAACTCAACAAGAGAAAATAATGTTTAATGATATATTTTGATTCAAATGAGAATAAAATTCTAGAGGATATCAAAGAGATGTAAGTTGATTTACAAAGAATGTATTCAATTATAATCTAATTGCATGGTGCCCTATTTTATTAACATTTTGTGTTGGAAGGAAGTCTACGTGTGTATTGTTTTGGAGGGTTAAGATTTATGTAATGTGTTGAATAATGTTAAAGTGTTGTTAAGAAATTTTTTGTATGAATTCAAGGTTTCTAAAATCCTACATTTATTTTTTGATTGAGACTAACTATAGATAACAATACAGACCTTGTGACTCTCTTTGAGGTGAGAAAGAATACTAAGCAAGCATGATATTTCAGAAAAATTCATATAGATGATAGTTGGAATTAATTAAATATTGGTTAGTTTGCATATGTGAACATTGGGAATAATTTTATTCTCATGATCAAAAAGGTATTTTTATCTATTTTTAATTGTTACAATGTTAAAAGTGAGAAAATTAATGAAAGACCTATAATTGCTTATATGACTAACACAGTCAACTGTGAACAAGAAGTTTAGCAAGGTATAATTACTTAAGAGTCTTAAATATAATGGGAGGAATATTATAATATTTTATTAAATATTTTTACCCTTTATATCATTGTGGATCCATACACGAAGTTTAAAAACCTCATTCTATTGTTTACAAACATATTGTGTCCTACAGTCAAACAAGACTTAGTAGAAAGGTAGAATAAAGGGTTCATTGGTGGTAAAAAGAGATTGTGAAATGTGTACCAAATGCATGTAGATAGTTTCCAACCTTTAGGAAGTATTAAAACCAAATGTGGATAATGAAAACCCAAACGAATTGCTCTTGGGTTGCTTAGTGAGGCTAAAACTTTGTTCTAGGGTTTTGAAGTGAAAATTGATATTCTATTAGACTTAACCAACCAAATCTCTTGAAAATTGGTCATAAATTAGGTGTTAAAATATCGTAAATTATTTTTGGGGTTTTTAATTGTGTATTTACCTCTATGCATGGAATAGAAATCTTGTATTTGGACAGGGTGTAAGTAGAGCTAAAAGGTCTAATCTTAGGTCTCAAAGGAGATTAAAAAAGGGATTAGAGATAGAGTTATGGAATGGAATTTAATATTGTGATATTATTAGATACAGGATATTTTAAAATAACCTTATTTATCTAAAGTGACATTGTACCTATCCGTACAGTAAAAAAATAGGGCTAGTAGAAAGATCTTGTTAGTGTGAAGGAAGGGTAATTGGTGTAAGGAGAGTATAAATGGTTTGTAAATGCGATAAATATGTCACAAAATATTGTATTAATAGTTTTTAAGCCCAATTTTACTATATATAATCAAACACCTTGATAACTAACTTGTATTTTGTGCAAGCTTACATGAGTCACAGTTGCATAGGTAAAGGTTGCTAGCTAAAGGAATGTAACAAAAGGTGATAAGTAATATTGTGATGAATATGAGTGTGGTACATAGGGGATAATAGATAGAGATTAAAAGGATATAGGACAAAAAGTTTCAAAGCTGACTAACAAGCTATAGGTGCATAAAATCAAGAAAAATAAGTCAAAGTCAAATTCAAAGCTAGGAGGATTTGTGTAGAGGTAATTATGGGGATATGTTTCTTATTGCAATAATTAAGAATAAATGAATGAATCCCTATACATCAATATGGATTTTATTGTTAATGTAATTCCACATAGGATAAAAATGATATGCTATGAGATATGACATATATTGAAATTGATATAAAGCATCATCTATACATGTGTCTATGTCTTTTTTGAGTTCATTTTGAATTAAATAGAAGAAACACGTAAATGAAAGCATTAGAATTTGTAACAAGAAGTGACTGATTTCTTCAATCATTATGATCATGATTATATGAATTATAATATATATGAATCTAAAAGCTGAGTTTTGGAAATAAAATCTGAGTATAAATAGAAAAGGATACAAACCCTAAGTGTGTCTAGGGTTAGAGTTTTTAGAATCTCGGGTTTCTTTGTAACAAATTTAAAATATATTCAAATAAATTTAAACCCTGATATGAAATTGATTTAATTAGATAGGTTGTCTAAAAAATTTAAAAAATCAAAAGTATTCAACCCTAATTTATTGCACAAAATTGGAAGTAATGTAAACTAAGTTTTTATGCAATATTCAAAGTAAGTCAAGTTCACCAAATGGTTTAGCCTTTTAGGTTTTCACTATGAAAAACTTATGTTTAGGTTAAAGGGATAAGATGTTTAGATCATTTAAATAAATATGTAATAAATAAGAAATGATTTGTTATAGAATTTGACCTTATTTAACTTTCTAAAAATAAAAAATAAATATTCTTGAATACAGACTTATCTAAAAATTGACTATCATAGATGATCTGGGTTATGAAAGTTGAGATCTAGAAAATTTTGAGTGTTACCAATAGGATTTTAGTATCAATCTACTTACTAGATAGTATCAGCCAGTATGGATAGTAGCTCCATGTTTGTGTAGTGTCCTTGAGGTAGCACTAGTGTTCCCTTTGTAGTATTATTCATGTTTTATGTGAACACCTACACCTATTTTTTTAGGCCATGTTCCTTCATGCACAAAACCTAGAGCTTTGTGTTGTGCCTAGAAAACCTTATTTAGTGTGCTAACCATAATCATCCTTTCAAGTATGCATGAGAAATAATTATTTGTGTGTTAGTAGTATGGGTTGGACATCCTCAATACCCTATTGTGTAAAGAGTTGCCTACATACAAATACTCTAAAGAGGGATAAATCTTGATGTAGTTCTCTAACCTAGTGTTTAATGCAAGTGCAAGTGAATGATAGAATGAGAGTGGACTTGGTTGCCTTAAATGTGATACAACTTTTAAATCTTTAAAAATGGACTTAGGGCTGTTATATATGGAAATATGTAGAAGTAGGAAAAATAGGGATCAAATACCTTAATTTTTCTCAAATTATCTTTGGTTTGAATGGATTTTGAATCTATTTTCCATCTAGTGAATAGAGGTGAATTATACTTATATTTATAGATTTTTCTTTCTTGTGTAGATAGGAAAATATGCTTAGGATGACCCTAGGATGGCCACACATTTGAAAAATTATCTGTTGGGAAGAGCTAGAGCTAAGGATAGTAGCACCAAGTTAGGGACACTAGTGCCATGTGGCTGTAATGTCCCAAATGTGGTGTTAATTTCATACTTGCATACTAATGAGGAATTTGGATTAGGATATGAGAGGACATTCTAAGAACTATGTTTTGACTAATTGTAGGTGAATGTGGTCTCGTAAATAATTAGAAAAGTGTGTCTAATGCTCTAAGATGGATCTAAGGATAAGCTAGGAATAAGGTAACTCAAGAGACACTCTTAGCAACCAATTATCACTTTTAGGTGATTACAAGTTCAATACTAAAATCTTAAAAATGACTAAGTAATAACGAGATTAAATTTTGAAAAACTATATTCCAAATCACAACTTTCTAAGCTATGAGACCAAATCTATAAAATGTAGAGTGACCCCGATTTACTATGTTTAATAAAATAAATTTAAGGTATAAGGAATATAAATTTGTTACATTTATATTTCTTATACTTAATATTTATTTTAGTAAAACCCCCGTGCCTTTTAGTCATTGAACTTTTTTGCTATTTAGACCTTGAACATTACATATTGCTAGTAAAGTGTATGGATTATAGCACACATGTGATTTTATTTTTATAATTTCAAACATGTCTCTAAGCTCATAAATGGCTTGAATTCTTGATCCTAAGCCTTGAATATATACATATAATTGAATCTATGTTTTTAAATAAAAACACAAAAATCCAACTTCATCCATGATAAACACAATTAATTTAATCAATAAATTTATTAAAACTATTAATATAATATTGATCACTCCCTCATATTTCCAAATATAAAATTATTTTTATTTTTTACTACTTTAAGGTTTCCATCTATATTGATTTCTAGTTATGTCTTTTTATGCCACTTTATGTCACAACTATACACATGTATATTTGTTTGTGTCACTTTTGTGTTCATCCAAAAGTGAAAAAAAATATATGGTTGCAATATGCCTTGTGCCGTACACACAAAAAAGAAAAAACTTTTTTTTGAAGTAGTCAAGGCAGGGAAGGGATAGGGAACATGGTTAGTTACCCTTTGTTTATCATTTTTAGGTTCTATTTACTTGTAAAATAAATAAATCAATAAATATTCATTAAAAAAATATTTGTGTGTGTGCATGTGCATTACAAACTAGGTACGATTTTATCTAACTTTCCACCAAATGGTATCAGAAAATACTAAACAATGCTTAAAAGTGAGGGGACACACAGTGGACTATCTACTATGTTTTTATTAAAAAAGGAGTTCCTCTTAAAATTTAAGATGGTTTACCTACTTATACTTGACCATTTTCATAAAATATTGGTAGTTTATAAACTAGACTCAAAACGATATAATTAATATTTAAATGTCATCTTCAAATTTTTAGTTTATGCATCTCATATAATCTATACAAGTCGAGTTTTATATTTTTTTAGGGAAAAATTATACACTTAAGACCCTCAATTGGCCCACCAAATCCCTGCACTTACGTTTAGTAATTGTATAAATCCTAAAATTAGAAAAAAAAAATGTGTTTTTCCATACACCTTAGCTTCACATATGACAATATATCACAAAGTGCTTGAATTCAAGGGGTGATTAATGTGACAATAATTTACTTCATGCAAGTGTCCTTAACCCTATACTCTTTCTTTTGTATTTTGGTTGCTATTATTAGATTAGTTTATTTCATGTCTTCCATATATAGAATAACACATTCTTGTTAGTTAATTATTATCGTTTACATCTTCTTTATTTATTTCTATTTGTTATGACTAAAGGCACCTTTACTTTATATGGAAAGCTTCATATTAATTACAACTTTTGCTTCAACATCAAATAACACTCCTAAATTATTAATAATTCTTGATTTTGCATCTAATGACACTTTTACCTTTAAATATTTATTTTATGCCTCTTAGCACCCTCTTTCTTTCTTCTTTTTAAAATTATTTTGGATTTAATGATCATAATAAGCTAAATTATTTAATATTCAAATTGCATAGGATATATCATTTACTATGCATATTTTTATGGAAAAAAATATATTTATGTTGAGGTTATTATTGATAGAAATGATAAAAGGATATAATACATTTGTAGTTTCTATTTTATTACTCTCTGTTATGCATAGTCATAGAAAACAATATATAATGTATTTGTGATTGTCAACCCAAAAAATAGAGTATCAAAATCTACCATGATTTTATTGGTAAAGATCAAACACTTGCAATAATTAGATGTGTCCAATGTTTTTTGGAGTTATCTCTATAGTGGTTTTGGTCTATACATCTATATATCACTATGCTTTCCTATCAATATGTTTTTTGAGAAATTTACTACACACACTCTTGTGCACATATTTAGATATTTCCTTCATTTTCCTTGAAACCCTAGCTCCACTTTCAACACTTTTTTGACCTATAAAATGGTATACAAATATGTATTAGATAAACCCAACCACACTATTTAGAGTGGTTGAGCATTTTATATATTCCAATAGTCGAAATATCACACAAATTTTATGTAGTCCTCACACCTATGTTTATGTGTGCTCAGTAATGTTCTTTTAGAATGCAATGCATAGATTTGGTTTTTGACACTTGACAATAATCAACATTAAACTTAGAATTAGTGTTTTCACTTAGATTTTGGACTAATCATTTGAGAGGCTTTCAATTTTTTATGTGTGTAGGATAGTTCCTCAACGATTTACAAATACATCTCTCAATGTCCAAAGAAGTTTAAAATTAGTGACAAAGTAAGAGCTAGATTGGAATAGTCTTATGATTTTTGTGTATAAATAGATGACACTTTAGATAATTTACATCCATAACCAACATGATAAATGTGTTGGCTGATCAAAGGGAGGGAATCTAATAATTTGAGGAACTTGGGACATTACCAGTGAAAGCAAACACTATTGGTAGTTAGTATCATGTAATTTTTATGCTACAATCTAAAAAATAAGAAATAATGATTTGGAATATGGCAATAGTCTACATAAGATAATGACTTGTAATCTTTGAAAAACCTTAAAAGCTCATATATCCACTAGACCAATCTTCAAAAACTATTCATGACAGCCATAAAGGCCATCAATAAGATGCAACTAGGCTCTCCTACTCTAAAATAAAAATATATTTTCTAACCTCATTTTAAGTCCTTCTTTAATGGCCTCCAAATCTTCCATATAAAACCTCTCCAACATATATTTTCTTCCTCTCTTCTTATTAATTTGAGAGGAGGTATAAACTAAAAGAGTTTTCAAAATCTCATGTTGGGATAGTGAGAGTTAGAGTATCTTAGAAAATAATTTCATTCACAGCAAAATTAACTATTAAATTTATGTTCTACTTCAAAGGAAACAAAGGTAAACCCTTTACTTTGTTACAAAACTCGAAGCTTTTTTTTCTGAACTTGAAACCTTTGATTTTTTATTGTAAATTGTTTGAAAAAAATATCATTTAATTAAATTAGATTTTATATAATTGAGAGTTATTTTATATTTTATAAATAATTAAATAATATTTTTTATATAATAAAAAATTATTGAGTATTTTTTAGTGCTATCAAGCTTTTATTATATTTGTTTAATTACATAGAATATTGGGTTGTTGTGAAACTATCCATTATTCACATAATCATAGAACTTATGATAGTTTAAATGATAGAACCTATTATTCACATAACCATAAAATTTATATTGACTTGAATTATCAAACCCAAATGAGTGCTAATTAAGACATACACATAACGTTAGAACCTTGATATATTTGTTAGTTTATTTAATTCCATTGAAAAAATAAAATATATTTTTTTAGTAATAAATATTTTAGTGTTGATACCTACAAATTTAAAAAATTAAAAATAAATGTTGTCATAAATAATTGGCACAAATTATAAAGAAACTGCCTTCTGAAAAATAATTGATCAAACATTACCAAATTTTCTTATATGAAATAGATAAAAAATTTATATTTTCGTATGACAAATAAAATAACACAAGATATGTCAGTAAAACTTCTAACAAAGAAATGACTAAAATCCATTGTTAAAAATATTGTTAATTACTCTTAGAGTACATAACATGTCATAAAAAGATGTGTATACAAAAAAAAAGTTTTCATTTTCTAACTATTCTTTTAATCTAATTTTAATACAATATAGAAATTAAAATAAATAGTACTTAATCTATTAGACATGGTGGATATTAATTTGTTTAACCAGTTTTATTTTTTTTATTTTACTACTAACTAATATGTCATATAGGCTTTGTTGTAGCTTTCCTTGAACATTATTTAAAAGTTCACTTGAATGTAACTTGTTACAGATTCTGCATCTTAAATTAGTTAAGACTGAAAAAATATATATTATTGTCATTTATTAAATAATAATTAAGAAAAAAAGGAAAAGTACAAAGATAATTTAATTAATTTAAACCAAAATTTAATAATAAAGCATCGAGAAACAAACAAATAAATATAAAGATAGTACCTTATAATGTCACATAGTGAATCCAAATAATCAACCTACAAATCATGCATGCATTGGTAAAATAGATTTTCATTTTAAATCAGAACTATTAAAAAAAAAACATGTAATTAGCTAACGAATACATCCAACGACCAAGACATGGTGTTGAATGCATATTTCTATACATACCCTTTAAAGTGAGAGATATGACTTCAGGGATATGCATGCCTATGAATTCATATGAATTATTTTAATTAAACAATATAAAAATCCACTTTAATTAATAATTTACATTTGAATAATCAATGAAGAAATCTAACAACCAAAATATGGTGTTGAATGCATATTTCTATACATACCCTTTAAAGTGAGAGATATGACTTAAGGTCTATGCATGCCTATGAATTCATATGATTTTTTTTACTTAAACAATATAAAAATCCACTTTAATTAATAGTCAAAGCAAATTGCATTCAATCTTATTTTTAAAATTTTCTACGGTGACCATTTAAAATGAGAGATATGACTTAAAGATTATATGTGCTTAGGAATTTATATAAATTATGTTACTTAAAATAATATAATAATTCATTTTAATTAATAGTTAAAGTGAATTGTATTCAAACTAATCTTTCAAAAAATGTTATACTGACCATTTTTATAAGATGAGAGAAGTTGGGTGTAGAGTGGGTCTTTGATTTTAAATTTGATTGGACGGGTCTTTTTTACTTTAAGTTTGACTAGACTTTGTTATTTTAAATACTCTTTAAATTTGAATGGACTTGTAATAAGTTAGTGTTAAATACTTTTCAACAAATGTCTATATAGAGGTATACTATAAAATCACATTTAATTGTAATGAAGAAAATGTTGGCTTGATGTGAACATAATTTATGTACATATTAGTACATAATTGAATGTATACAATATTTATTTACTCATTTTATATAATTGTAGATGATAATTAATTGTAATGAAAAAAGGTTGATTTGATATGAATAATTAGATTTCTACTTGTTTAACATTATTGTAACTTATATTCAATTATAATGAATAAAATGTTGGTTTGATGTGAACAATGAAACTTTAAAAGAAGTAAATATATGAATCTTAAAATTAGAAAATAAAAAAATAAAAAAGATAATTCACCATATTTGAATAAATTACATATATTCTATTCAAATATTTGAAAAATAAATAAAAAAAATTTTGACATCTCTTATCTCAACTAAAAAAATATAAGATACATTGTCAAAGCTGTCATTTTTATGTCTCAATTCAAAAAAATTAGTTTGATGTGAACCAAAAAAAAAAATGTATATAAAAATCTTAAAATACAAAAGAAAATAGACAAGCCACCATATTTGAATAGGGTACAAATATCCTATTCAATGTTGAAAAAACTACAAAACAAATTTCGACATCTTTTTATCTCAACTAGAAAATTATGGAAAATATTATCAATGCTTCCATTTTCATCTTCAAATGAATAGAATCCAAATGTTAAATGATAATTTGATAGGTGTCTTCCTTACTTATGAATTGATTGTGTACTAACATTGAAGTAAGAGGAGAAGATGCCAATATCGAAGTGATGAAAACCCAGAGGGGATAAATGTCTCCTATTTGTGGGAGTAAACCATAAGCCCCAAAAATGTCAACTACCATGATTTCAATATACTGATGTTTAGAGGCAAGCTACATTTGAATATTTAAGAACTCTTTGAGAACCTAGACTAAATATATGTCTAGCTATAGAACTACTTGTTTTTAATTATCTGGAATCAACCCTAGTCTTTTGTATATCCTCATGGTCATGACGTTAGATGAGGAACTTGAGTCAATTAGGGAATTGTGTACATTTTTTTAAAATATTATGATAGTCAACATAAAGGGTACAACCTTAGGCTCATACTTGTACACTACCATATTTTTATGGGTAGATATTAATTTGTCATTAGATGGTTTAATAATTAAATCTTTGAGTAAGATATCCCTCTATTCTATGGTTTGATCTAGCTCATGAATATTATTACTAGCCTTGATTTTATTCATATCCTAAACTATATTAAAGACACTCTTAGTGTGTGGATCAACTTAAGGTTGTTGATCATTTCCCCTAAGAGGTGTTTTACATGGTTTTGGAATGTTACAAGGTAATACCCAAGAAATTAAAGTCATTTAAAAAGAATGCAAATATTTATATTTTCATTAAAAATATATTAAATAAAATAGGTTTATCTAATTTAGCATGTGAAATAAAATACAAAAAGTACCAGGCAAGTAAAGGATAAAGAGAGTGTATCTTATTTTGTTATTGTATTATAGACTATGATAGTGGTTAGGAATTATCACATGAATATGTTGGAGATTTAGATCATGTATATTTTATGAGCTAATTATTTTTTATCGTTGGAAAATTACATTAATTTGAGATAGTAATGCCAACACTTTTGTCCATACCTAGTATTAGTGTCTAGTGAGAGATATACACCAGGGTAACCTAAAATTTGGACTAGACTTGTGTTGCCCATGGTGTATTTATTTTTTACCTCAAATTATCTTTTCTCATATTCTAAATATAGATAATAAGTAACCCTATTTATTTTTAAATGTAACAAATGTGAACTATTAGAAAAGGGCTAGTTTGTGAGTCGAGCTAGCCCTATCAACCTAGATATTGCTAAGTGTTGCCTAAATAGCCAATATTCCTAAGAGGAACTAAAAATTACATGCAATTCTCTATCTTATGCATGTATATGAAATTTCAATAGTACAACTATGTTATTTCTCCTAGTAACCATTGGTACAAGTGATGTAATAGTATATTTGACCTATTGAATGCTTCAAATATTTAATTCAGTATTATAGTACCATTTGTTAGCTTGAAATAGACAATGCTTTCATTATTACATATTTTTGCATTATGAAATTAGAAATTTGTAGGTGTGTTAATTTGATCATAGGATTTCTATATATAAAAACATTTTGAATTTAAATTATAACCCAGTGACACATAGAAATACAAACATAGGATGGGAAAATAAGGCTAATAAAATGGTCACAAAGTGACAGATATAGAAAAAGAAAAAGAATATAAGACTGGATAGATTCATCATGTCTAAACACTAATGTAAATGTTAATGTTCAGGACTAATGCAAGTGTCTAGGGGTTAAAAACATATAGAACATAATCAAGAGAGGTAGGGGTCACTTGTACACATTAGATAAAGATAGATAGACATAGCACATAGGCCCAAGGTACAGGTAAATTAAATGAAATAAGATAGAACTAAATACATCCATGAAATACTGCATCACTAGATGTCTAATTCTTAGTAAAGATGTATTAACATATAAAAAGACTAGAAACATGTGTACTTGTACTAAAATGGATGTCTACACAAGGAGGTAGATTTTTATTAGCATTTAGATCTAGGGGAGTGGATGTATTTTTATTTAGAGGTGTAGAGGTTGTGGCAAGTTGTTGATTCTTGTTTCTCATATTATAATTATTCCTCTAAAATTGCTAAAAGTCACAAATTTCATCTATGTTATTTTTTGTCTCATTTTCATCCTCAATAGGGAATGGAAAATTGTAGGTCTCATTTACCATGGTTATAACAAAAGTATCAGAGACACTAGATATGGATGAATCAGGATGATTTGGGAGTACCTTATATATTTCCATCTCATTTTTAAATATTTCAAAAGTAGTAAAAAATTATATATATTTTAGTTCACCATGTTGGGTAGTGGTATGACCCTACACTAGTTAGGTAAGACCACCTCATAAATATTTATCTCAAGTAACTTATTAGGTCAAAGGTTTGAATTATTACCAAACCTATTAAATGGTCTATTATATCTTTGGAATGTAAAATAACTATTAGATGCCTCTCGTACAGTGTTCCCAAATCATTTTTTCATGTTAAGAAACTAATTTCTAAGTTTATTCAACATGTGTTGGATGGAATCCAAGTCAATTTTGGTATAATTAGAGGTTGTCCCATGTGTGTTATATGTGTTTACTAGGACTAAAGCCAAATTATGATTGTGTTGATTAGATGTGTGTATGATGGTTCATAACACTTAGGTTCTAATTCAATGAAGCATGATTTAGAGGTATTAGATTAAATACCTAATTATAGTTATTAGATATGACATTTTGATTATCATTTGGAATAGGATTTAAGATAATGAAATTTGGGTCAGGTATGGTCTGTAATTAAGGATTCACCTTCCTATTAATTTTAATATTTTTATCATAATAACTTATTATTTTATTAATGTTCATAGACCTACATAGGAATACTACAATCATAGGATCTAGGACATTTTTGTAAATTTCAAGTGTTAAGGTAGCAATTGATTGTATAAATCAACCACACAATTATACATATTTTTAAATCATTTGTTAAATGCTTTAATTGGTTCATTAGGTTCCCTTATCATACTATAAAAAATTTGGTATATCATGTTGGGATTATTAATTTGTCCATATTATGCCATGAAGGTTTCATGACATTCGGCCCATGTCATAATTAAGCTCTCTATAAGGTTAATGAATTAGTCATAGGTAACATCTTATATTTTTAATGGTAATAGTCTATAGACAACATCCTTATGAACTACGTTTAGAAACCCTAGAGAAAATATGAAATATTTCATGTTTTACTCTATAGTTCATCTGCTAGAGGGAGAGAATGAATGATATATTTCTCTAGGTTCCTAGGTAGATCATGTACAACACCAACTATGATGATGGTTGAACTAGTTAAACATTCTATAATAAAGAATTGAGGTTAGTTCCCTTGGTTTGGTGAATTTAAATATGTAAAAACATTCCTAGGGACACCTCTATGTGATCTAGATATTTGAATAAAATTTAAAGGTACTAGTAATAATAGACCATAATCATAATTGGCCCTTGTAAACCTTGATTTAGGATCTAGTGTACACAATTCAAATGAATATTTAACAATCATAGATTTTTGGACCTCATTATAGTGCCACATAAATTCTTATTGGTGTGGGTTTGATTTAAACCAAGATAATCTTACAAAGAGACCTATAATTTTTTAGGATCAATGAAAATATTCACACTAGGGCACTAGTTGTGGGTATTAGTTTTATAAATAACCATGTGGTGGACTAGAAATGAGTAGAGTGGCTATTTAGCTTGAATGGTTTAGATACAATATTAGTATAGAATATACTTGAGGTGGATGGATGGATCTATCCTAAGGTCTACTTGGTCAAAAAATGTGAAAAATAAGGAATGATAGGGCATAAAATAAAAGGATTTATGACTCAAATAAGAAACAAACCCTTCCAAGTCAACTTCCTCTATCCTAGGTTGAGAAAATATCTATGAACTAGTACCTATTGTAAATGATTGCTAGCATAGTTGACATACATATACATTTAATCATCCAAGGAAATAATTACAATATATTCAATAATTATCATAAAATATATGGTTAAAACTAGTTTGCATAACACATCGCTACATTTAGTTAGTAATAAGTATGATTCATAATCAATTAGAATTCAGACTAATGATTTATTCAATATTAATCATTACAAAGTAAATAATCACACAACCTATTATATATTATATTAAATTAATGGAAATTATCAAAAAGACAAAAAAATTGGAAGATATAACACTTCAATACAAACTTATAGAACAATATGAAAACTTTATTATTTGTATTAATTTGTAATTTTTTTCTCCCTTTGGAATGAGGGAAAAATATATAATTATAGCTTCAGATAGGGGTGCCTCATCCTCTAAGCTGATTCTAATTTTAAAATGTATAAATTAGGATTATATGTCAAAACCCAAAAATATATGCATGTTTTACAATATGAATAAATATAATGCTTAATTTAGACACATAAGTGGTTTTAAAAAATAGGTCATATTTAATAATAACAAGAACAAATCAAAATTGGAACCAAGTCTTCATTGGATAACTACAATTATACTTAAATCAAATAACTTGAATCAAATAACTACAATGTTGATGTGCCATCTCCATGCATAGTGATCATGATTATAGTCATAACTAAAGTGGTATTTGGATTCATAGGAGGCACTATAATTTGAACTAAATTCACAATAATTATTGAAGGTGATATGGGAGACACTATGTCTGATAGGGTGACAAACATTGGTCCTACATAAATATGCACTATAGTATATCCAGGGAATATAAGTTGAGGTTTTAAAGGTTGATCTTAATTTTTAAATTCTCCCACTTAAGTGGACAACTACCCTTATCTAAACAACCATTTATACTCAACCATTATTGTAACAAAGTCTATCTCAATAGTTTTTAAATCAATAATATATATTTTTAAAAAATTTGAAACTTTGTCCATTAAAATTTTTATGTATGACCATGGAATATTTGAAAACCACATGAAGGGTCTTTTTATAAGCTACTTTATCTCTAGAAAAAGTGATTAATTTTAGTACTTACACATTCATTCTATATGTGGCACTTTCATCCTCTACCTTAAAACTATCTGCTATAACCTATAGTAAATTTTCAAAAAAATATTTGGTGAATATTCCTCCTTGTGTTGTATTCACAATAGTAATTATTATCTCTCAAATGACTTGGATGTTATTTTTTTAATTTATTATATAATGTTTTTACCAAACCTTTCATCACTTGGTGCCATTCTACTAAATAGGGTCATTCAGTATTTGCATGGTTTTGTGTCAAAGTCACTTCAGGAGTGATAATCAGATTGAGGTGTTGGTATGTCTCTAGTATAGTTTATTTAGCTATGAAGTTTAGTTTAGAATCCCATTCCTTCATTGTCTCATGAAACTTAAAAACATCCTCTCATATTGGATGAGATTTGACTCCTATAGTTTTGATTATGATGAAGATGTGGTACAAATTTCAAGTAGAGATCTGCACATTTTCAATTACATCCTTAGGGTCCTCAATTACACTCTACTCCTCTAGTCTCCTTTCAGACTAATACAATCCTATGAACATTTAATTTAAAACTCATCCAATAGCATCAACCACTATGAGAGTATATTATTTAAATCCATATAGGTCTATAGACTTTGTTTTACTCTTCTTAGTCAATGAAAATAGTTATTTGTATTTATCAAAATCATAAGGATTACCATCCACCATCAATTTCAACTTCCTCAAACTCTTAATCATGTTTGTGACTCCATCAAACTACACAAAAACTTTAGGATACTTGTTGATTAATAGGTCATGCCTCCTAGCTTCTTCTTCTTCTAGTTATTGTATCTAATAGGGAGTAGCATTATGATTTTCTCAATGGATTGGGTTTGAGATGTGAAATTAGAATATGGAGGGTTTCTTTGGGATCTCAATACTGAAGATGGAGGGGTTAACATTTAATACGAATTAGAGGGTGTAGGTGGTTTATGGAAGGTAGGAAAATATTTCTTCTAACCTATGATTTTGAATTGTGGAGGAGTCCTAATAGTGTACTTAGTTGTATTTTTGGTCTTGTATATAAAGGCCATTAAGGCCTCAATTTGTGTGGTCTGATCTAAAGGCATCCCTAGTTTAATAAATGGCCTTAGTGGCATTGATTAGGTGACAATATCAGATTTTTATATTAAATATTTAAAATGTACACCAATTCATGTGTCTCCCTAGTTAGTGGTTAAAATACAAGGATGAATTATTCCAATTTGGGTGATTGAGTATGGTTTAAAATAATATATACAACTAGTTGTAAAATAATCCAAATAATGGATAGTAGAACTTGCCTTTAAATTATTATAAATTATACATTTGATCCTTAATATGTTGTAGTGGAACCCTCTAAAAATTGAGTTATAATTGGTCATATAATTGTAAAAGGCTATGTAGTCAAACCACCCATACGACTAGTGTTGGTTACCTTAAAAATAATAGGATAAATGAGGGATTTCTTGGGGATATCTTCCATAGTATCTTCTTAAACAATGGTAGGCCTTTGTTTATGACTTTTAGTTCTTGTGATTATTGATTATCTAGATCAAGCATTGAGAGGATAGGAAGATGATCATCATTTTTCTCTTTCATCACATACTTTCAATGTTGTCCAATCCAATCTACCCTTATAGGTGATATTTAATTTTAGACTTCTCCTCAACCTTAATATATAAATTTCAAAGTATTTTACATATATACTTGAGAGACTCCTCTTCTTATTAGTGACTTTAGGATCTTGGAGAAAAGACTGAAGACTTATATTTTTCCTAGTGTAAGTGGATATAAGAGGATGATATGTAGTAGGAAAAAACATTGGTGGGGATGTATCAACAAAAATTGTATGTGGATATGTCATAGTGGTAGGCACTAACACATACTCTACAATAGTAGTAATTTATAGAAATATAAAAGAAGTATATATTCATGAAAATGTAAAAATGGTAATCACTTGTTGTATGACATGGGAGGAACTTGTAGAACCTATATTGGTTGAGTTGTAGTAGTAGGTAAATTTGGTTGAGTAGGCCCATTAAGAGTCATAAGTGTTAACAAATTAACTAAAAAATAAGGGTTAGTAATTTTTGGTGGAATTGATAGACCCATGAAGATATTGGCCCTAATATTTAACCTAGTCTCATCCATGGTTCATTTTTATTCACTTAGAGGAGGAATGGTTTCCTAAGTTGGAAGTATTTATTTTTTTATCTGTGTTCTTATTTTCCTTAATAGAAGTGGCAGGGTCATATTGTATTCTCTATGTGACCCTCATGAACATTGAGTACTTATGCATGTTTCTCATCACTTCAATATCATCCTATGCATTTATTAATATGGGGAAACGACCATAAGATTCATGACCATATTGAATCTTGATCTTGTTTCTATATTTTTTAAAGACCTCATAAATAACTTTTATATGATCCAACAATATAAACTATGCTTTGTTATAACCATAATGAACTATCATCATTATGACTTCATAAAAGTGTGCCGATTATATATATTGTTGGTGACCAATGATGAGGGTAATTATATGAATGACACCTTTTCTATCCATCTTCAATTTCTGATCTACACTATTAGATGACTAGAAAAAAATTTCACTATGCCACTTTTTCTAAAATGTAGCATGCTAGATTCAATGGGGATTCATAGGATACACTGATTATAATCACTATGTGGTCATAAATAATCAACAATATCCCTTTTTCTGATATACCTTAGGATTTGGTTTGACAATGTTGGAATCCTTTACACATTAATATCTTGGTAGACTATTTGTGTAGAATAAATTTAACAATACTTTGCATTTGACCCCTAACCCTATAGATATGGAAGATGATAAAATCATCACATATATTATTGTTTGGATATTCAAGGTAATATTACCATGGTTAATCTCAAGGGCGGGTCACAATAGTAGTTATGGAATATAACCAATATGACATCATATAAAAATTGTCATTATGCTTGTTCTCGACCTTACTCATCTAAAACTTCAAGTTTGAAACTAATCACTTCTCCTAAAATTATAATTTTTTTTGTATTTATAATGATGTATCTTAAAGGGACCCAAATATCATTGACGTAAGTAATATCTAGGAATAATATAATTTATTCAATAAGGCCATTTTTATCCACACCCTAGGCTTGAATTTTATGATTGGAGTTATACTAATTTGGCCTCTTAACATGATGGAATTTAGGTTGGATTCCTAGGTCTTTAATGTATCCTTAATATTATTATTTAGTAATAAGAAATATACTATAGGCTAGTTTTAGTCCATGTTAGGAACAAGGATCCTATACTACTTTTCAAATGCATTTCTCGATTCATAAGCCACATGAGTTGGATTGAGATGAAAGTGAAGGAAGTTCCCTTAGAATTACATATAAATAAAAAAATTAAACATGAGATAAATACATGGAAATACATTAACCATGGAAGTAGTATTATGGAAACCAAATACATTTATTACTATTATATGATATGTGTATCTTTTGGTAAATTATGACAAATTATTCTCTAAACCATATGGTTCCTCATTTGAAATTTAAAAAATGGGGTGTGATGGGTACAACACAAGGGTCATAATATTAATTAAATTGACACAATCACACATTTTCCCCCTAAATATCAAGATAAATGAGATGATGATTAATAAATGTTCCTAAAATTATTTTCATTTACCTTGGTCATAATTTGATATGGTTTTTTTTGTGTCACTTTTTAGCTATAAGTGACTTAATTTCAAATAAAATTATAATAAAGGTGTGTTTGGGTGTGTGTGTGTATCAAAAATGTGACATATGTTTCCCCATGCAAACTACTTTGTCATGAATTTAAACTAAATTAGGGTGATCACTCACAAATATTCCCCAAATTGTCCCCATTTACCTTAGTTGTTGCTTACACTAGAATTAATTATGAATTACAATTAACTTTAAAATAAAAATGTAAAATATTGAAGTTTGATATAGGATGGTATATAAAGCAGATTACAATAAAATATAGAGATCTACATATCTTACATAATTTGTAAATTTGATAAAGATAGAAACTAGGGTTAGAGTTAGATAATTATTTAAGACTATATTAACGTTTAAAAACTATGTCTATCTGAGAATACCTTAAAACATACATGAATTAGAAAATAATGATTCACTATCTATTGGGACAAGTCCATATGATGTGGATAGGGACACAATGTAGTAAAATTTATTTAATGTGACTTTGCGTTATTATATTATATGCCAGATCTACAAATATGGAGTTTTTCACATATGTATTTATGTGATCTACCCCTATGTGAAACCTAAATTGATGAAAAAAATACCTATATAATCAAAACGCTTATCCTACATAAGTAAATAAAATGAGATAAAATGAAAAAGAGGGACAAAATGAGGGAAGCAAAAATGACCAAGATATCCTAAAAAAACCCCTTGTTGACTAAGTGCTACTACATAGCCTAAAGGGCTTCATGATGATGTTGCTTTTCCATTATAGAATATTGTATGAATACAACTAATTTTTTTGATTCGAATACTTAATAAAGGGTGCCCTCAACATACATTAAACAATGTTAGACTTTTCCAAAATGTGTAAAATTATAGCAAAATTCTAAATGGGATCTTTAATCTAAAAATAGATGCTTTTCAATCATAAATATAGGTGCCTTTTAAGAGAGTAATAGGTACTTTAAAGAATTACCATTGATGTTATTTTATAGAGATATAATTTAAATTTTTCTGATAACTAACCTATATATATGTGCATGAAGTTGTTGGGAACCATGTCATTTCACAAAGATAGTTGTTAGATCTTGTTACAAAAGTCTATGCTATTGGACAGGTGCATAGTGCATTCATGTTTGCCTAGCATGAACTTGTCCTAAAATGAGAGAGGCTTATAAAATGAAAATGAGATAAAATTATCTATTGAATAGGGATGAATATGAATAAACTAGGGAATTCTGGAAGATTTTATTAGTAATTATAAGACTTTGAAGGCTTTCTTAGTGTTTTTAGGTTAATAAAATGAAAACATGGACAAGCAAGGTAAATATGTCAAGGCCAAACATTCTAAAGAATTTATTGATTAAATTTTAGTGTCTAAAGTTGCAAATAATTATAGTTTTGTTTAATTATTTTGTCCTATAAGAGACCTAATATTATGTAAAATTAACATAAACAAGTGGTTGGGAGTGCATTCGTTTGTAAACTTTAATTTTAACAAACCTAGATCTCCTATAAATGTCAACAAGAAAATTGAAAGGAAAAACTTCCAAAAATTGAATATATGTTTACCCAAAATGGACATAATTTTAAAGATTACATCATAAAATCATTGGTATTTGATTTAACCTTTTAGGGTTTCACTATGTAAGACATATGTTTAGATTAAAGGGTTGAGATGTCTAAATTAGTTAAATAAATATGCAATAAATAAGAATTGATTTGTTATAGCATTTGACCTCCTTAGAATTTATAAAAATAACAATAAATATTCTTAAATATATACTTATTTAAAAATCTATTATCATTAATGATCTAGGTTTTGAAAGTTAAGATCTAGGTAGTTCTGAGTGTCACCAAAAGGATTTTGGTATTTGTTTGGTCACTGGACAGTAGTAGCTAGTATGGACAAAAATGCCATGTTTTTGTAGTGTCCTTTAGGTGGTGGTAGTGTCCCCTTTTTGGGACTATTTTAGTTTTCTATGACCACCTATGCCTATGTTTTAAGGTCCTATTCCTATGTGCAGGAAATATGGATCTCTATGTTGTGCCTAGAATACCTAATTTAGTGTGTAAAACTTAATCCTCCTTGTAAGTATGGCATGATAAATAATTGTTTTTGTGTTAGTATGATGGGATGGACATAGTAAACACCCTGTTGTGTATAAATTGTCCTACATACCAATACTCCAATGAAGGATCAAGCCAGATGTAGTTCTCCTAGCTAGTGCTTGATGTAAATACAAGTCAATGCTAGAATGAGAGTGGACTTAGATGCCTTGAATGTGATTTAGATTTGAAATATTTGAAAACTAGACTTAGGTTTATCATAGATGGAATTATGCACAAGTATAGAATAATATATGACCAAATATCTTAATTTTTCTCAACTTGTGTTTGGTTTGAATGGCTTTTGCATCTATTTTCCATCTAGTAAATAGAGGTTAATTATACTTGTACATATAGATTTTTGTTTCTTATGTAGATAAGAAAATATGATTAGGTCAAATTTAGGAGGGGCACACATTTGAAATAGTATCCATTGTTAAGAGCTAAGGGCAATGATAGTAGCACCCATTTGGGGACACTAGCACCATATGGCTATAGTGTCCCAAATGCAGCAAATTTAGGAGGGGCACATATTTGAAATAGTTTATATTGTGAAGAGATAAGGACAATGAAAGTAACAACCATTTGGGAACACTAGCACCATATGGATATAGTGTCCCAAATATGGCACTAATGTCCTCTTTATAGACTGTTGAGCAAGTTGGATTAGGATCTAAGAAGACAGTCCTAGGACTATGTTTTGACTAACTATAGGTGAATGTGGTTTTTTGAATCACTAGAAAAGTTTGTATTATGATCTAAGATGGATCTAAGGCTAAGTAAAGAATAGAAAAACTCAAGTAACACTCTTACAATCCAATTACCACTTTTAGATAATTATATTTTCCCCCTGCTTCATTATAGTAATAAAACAAAGAAAAATGACTAATATAAAGGAAAATGAAGCATACCTAGAATTACTTTGGAAGTGAAGCCTATGTAGCTTAGTCTGAGTATGTGAATCTGGGTTGCATATGTGGAACATGGTCTAAAGCAATGACCTATAATGAAACATGCAACAACTAGTCCTTAATTAAGAGATGATCAAAAGCAAAAGTCTATGTTGAAATGAAGCAACTAAGTAAAAGTAGAGTAAAGAGAGAAAATGAATGAATACATTAAACTAATGCATGAACCTAGTGATAACTTGTGTGTGAGTGTGAATAGTGATCATATCATTGAATATCTTGGATTGAGTTGATGGCTTGCTCAATATTTATATGGGTGGCTCAAGAAATTAATCCAATTTTGACTCCATCATTTCCCACCCCTTATTGGTGGATCCTGATCTCTGTGAGTAGCTTAGATAAGATTGTAAGTGTGTTGAACCCTCTCATGTAGGTGGTTCAATAAATCAAGTAGGCCATGAATCCATAATTTCCCACCTATGTGATGTAGATGCATGTAAAATTATACTTTGTAAAGATAAAAGTATATAATTGAGTAAATCTAACTATGTATTCAGCTCTGCAACCACTCGGTTATATTAGGGAGCTCTAGGCCACTTGGGAATGCCAACCAGTACATATAGAGTAAGGCATGAATATACCTTGAATGTGATATTAAGTGTATAAAGCATAAAGAATGACATGGTTTTTATGATTCCATCTCATTAACCTGGTGTGTAGCTGATTGTATGGAAATTATGTGCCACACACATGCCCTCAATCTAGTGTCTGAGTATACTAAATCTGTGAAACATAATTAAATGTGGGAGTAACCATGTTGTGCTTATTATCCAAAAATATAAGGAAATGGTATGAATCTAAGTTAAAATTAATGTATCTAGATAAAATATAAACATAACTACTAAACCTATGACTGTAACTGTGCAAATATGTATTGTATCTGGTGTACAAGTCTGAATGATTCAGATTGACCTGAATCTGGGATTATTGGATAGTAGTGCCTTGTAGTGGATAGTAATTCCCTATGGCTCTAGTGTCCTACTATGGCTGTTAATGTCTACTTGGTCTAATTTCTAAGTGATCTGAATTAAATTTTGAGTCTCTATTTTGTTCTGTGTCTACCCTATGCCTAATGTCTAAAACTGAGCATGTGTGCTAAAGTGTATCTATAAATAGCAATGTAAGAGCCTAATCTATAAATAAATAAAAAATTGACATCTCTTATCTCAACTAAAAAAATATAAGATACATTGTCAAAGCTGTCATTTTTATGTCTCAATTTAAAAAAAATAGTTTGATGTGAACAACCCCCCCAAAAAAAAAAAAATGTATATAAAAATCTTAAAATACAAAAGAAAATAGACAAGCCACCGTATTTGAATAGGGTACAAATATCCTATTCAATGTTGAAAAAACTACGAAACAAATTTCGACATCTTTTTATCTCAACTAGAAAATTATGGAAAATGTTATCAATGCTTCCATTTTCATCTTCAAATGAATAGAATCCGAATGTTAAATGAGAATTTGATAGGTGTCTTCCTTACTTATGAATTGATTGTGTACTAACATTGAAGTAAGAGGAGAAGACGCCAATATCGAAGCGACGAAAACCCAGAGGGGATAAACGAAGAAAAGAAAAGGAGAAATAGATGCTAGAATAAAGAATAACCTTTGCCGCGAAAAAGAAGAATGATAGAAGACTAAGAATTTTAGTGTAGGCTGACATACCTGTCTTTTTTTAATAGAGAAAGAGCAGGAGAGTGTAGTAGAGTGAGCCGGAATTGTTGGAGTATGGCAGAAAGCGAGTCGATATAGAGTAAGGTGTCACTTTCCTTGCAGTTGTGCCTCGCCTTTTGGCAGATTGTGAAGCTCACATCCTTTGGAGCTTTAATCAAAGGCTTAACAACCTGGGTAATGGGCCTGCTACCTTACGGGTGGGGGACATACATCTTCCCATCTTATTCTCGAGTTAAAGGATTCGAGAGTTGGTAGTCAGGAAAGCGAATGTCTATGTGACGAAGGAATCAGACCAACCTATTGTGTCCAGGCAGATACCTGATCAGATCGAAATTGACTACTTGGGCGATAATTTTCGTTTAGAGAGAAGGGACGGAACCAAGCTGTTCCTCAACGGAGAAATGTGCTATTATATTACAGATGCAATCTGGAACTCCCTGCTCCATTTGAAAACGGTGTTGCCCAAAGGTCATAGAGATTTGACTACAGATGCACTCTGGGAATTCGGCGAAACGGTGTTTATCAAAGGTCATAAAGAATTGTTTACAGGTTTTTTCTCTGGCGGAGTGATGAAATTATCTGAAGTGTTGGATTCTGTAATAGTTGAAAACAACAGCATAAAGTCATTATCAAGTTATAATGGCTTTTTCGTCCTCCCTATCAATTTGTCAATGAGAAACTATTATAAGCTCTGAATTTAGTGGGGCTGTTCCTCCAAACCAAAAAAGCATGTCCACTGGATTATTCCAACATTGTTCAGCTTTACTTCAGCACTGATGGAGTTCGCCACACCATTGAAGCGGTGCATCTATACCAACATAAATCGCTTCTTCTGTAGGGCATTACATCTCATATGTGACCGCCTTCTTTGAATAGGAGGGTGTGGTGGTACACTCTGCTAAGCTGGGTGGAGAACTTGAAGCCGTCGAACGATCTACAATATAGAGTAGTCAGAGGCGATATCTGTACAGTGATAGAAGGAGGTGAAAAAACCAGCATGGAAGATGCATCTTTGGTGCAGCCTGATCCTTCCCTCTTAAGCGAAGGAAAAACACCAAAAAGAAGAGTGTTTGACAATGGCCCCATTCAGGTATGTTTATCATTGCATTCAAGCAGAGGAAAATGTGTCATCCAGCTTTTCGTCTCCGAATATTTTGTTGGCGATTTTGAAGTGGATTGTGAGATGGAAGAGTATAAGCATCTGATCACATTCGTTTCTTGCCAAGTGAAGGATCGATGTGGGTCATTGAAATCTTGTGACCGCGAGAGTAGGGTGTGTACTGTTCGTGGCTTCACTGATTCTGTCATCTGCTACGCAGACAATGGATTTCCAGCTGTGTACGAACTGCAATTGAAAAATGACGTGGTCAAGTGAGGGGAGGTCAAATGCCAATTACTTCAGTATTATTCTTCAAAGATTTAAAACTTTTATTTCAATTGCATGGAATTGGAGGGTTACACGACGGTTTTAAAGTTCGAAAAGGTCATTTAATTTGCACATATACATACATATATACATGCATACATATATTGAATATCTATTTTTATTTTACTAATTTTCTAAATAAATAGATCCTAAAATGATTAAAAAATGGATAGTTGATTTTGTGTTTCCTAATTTGTTTAAAAAAATCAAAAATTAAGGTTTTTATAAATATATATAGAATTAGGCCTTGTTTACAATCTTAATAAAAAATCTAATTTGGATGAATGAAATAGAACCTAGCATAATTTAAAATATGAATAGTTAATTTTGTGCCCCCTAATTTACTTAAAAATTGAAAATTAGAAGTTTTATAAATATGTATAGAATTAGCTCTTGTTTACAACCCTAATAAAAAATCTAATTTAGATGAATGAAATGAAACACACACACACGAGACATATAGTGGCATTAAAAAACATGCTTATAAATCAATATAGAAAGAAACTTTGAAAAAGTTAAAAACTTAAGAAATATATATTTAGAAAGAGGAGAGTGTGTTTAATGTCATATTTATATTTTCGTGAATTTTTTTGATAAATTTCATGATGTTTATCATGTTTAAGTTTGAATTATGTGATTTTAAGGCTAAAACACGGATTTGGCTATGTATGCATGTCCAAGGTTTATGTTCGAATTTCAAAACTTATAGCCAGTATACAATATATTGTATACGTGTTACTATTATTTTGTGATGTGCAAGGATTTGAAGTAGAAAATGTTCAACAACTAAAAAGGAAGGTCATGTATTTACTAAAACAAATGTTATATTTTAAATTTATCTTAATAAATATAAAAAATTAAGGTCACTATTTACTAAAATAAATGTTAAATTATAAATTTATCTTAATAAATGTAATAAATTCGGGTCACTCTACATCTTTTAGTATTGGTTTCACAACTCCATGCATTATGATTTAGAAGATATTTTTTCAAAATCTAATATGGTCAATACTTAGTATTTTTAGGATTTCAATATTGAACCTAAGGCTTTCAAGGCATAATATTTTCAACTAACGTCCCTTGTGGGCAAACATATAGTCATTTTTAGTTTTTGTGACCTTTGATATGACTTACTGACATTTATAGGAGTTTTAGGTGTGTCAAATATAAATTTTATAAAGAAGTGCACACCCAACCACTCTTTTATGTCAATTTTACTTGTAATTAGGTTCATTATAGACTAAATTAGACAAAACAAAATCAAAGTCATTTGTGACTAAGTTAAATGAGGATAATTTGGGGTACATTTGTGCATGGGCACCCCAATTTAATTTGAGTTCATGCCAAATTGATTTGAGTGAGGAAATTTAAGTTGCATAAGTGATCCATGTACATATAACCACCCTTTATGTCAATTTTATCTGTAATTAGGTCCTTTATAGGTCAAAATCAACATAAAAATACCATATCCACTTGTAACCACGACAGATACAAATAATTTTAGGTACATTTATATTTTATCAACATACTTCTCTTCAAATTTAGGCTAAAGTGGTGTGTTTATGGCAATTTAAGTCACATTATTATCCCTACACACCCAACTACCAATTTATTTTCATTTTACTTGTGATTAATTTTGTTACATGCTAAAAATGACACAACAACACTATATCCATTTGACACTAAGAAAAATGATGATAATTTCGGTCAAATTAATATGCCACCACTCAGATTCACTTTGAATTCAAGTCAAATTATTTTGATTTAGGCAATGTAGGATGTATTGGTGAGATACACACACCAAAAACCCATTTTATGTCATTATTACTAGTGATTGGAGGGATTACAAGTCCCAAAAAATATATCCACTTTCAACCAGAGAAAATATGGATAATTTGAAGCACATTCATCGATTATAAATATCATTCTCTTCAAATTAAGGCCAAATTGGTATGATTGGGACAATGCAGGTCCCATTGGTGATTATTAAACATCCAACCACTCGTTTATGCCAAATTTTTTTTTGGTAAAATAATTCTTCTTGTGACAATGACTATTAGGGGCACTAATATAATTTGCAAGTTTTTTTAAAAGAAAATCTTTACTTTTATGTATGTTATTAGAGGAAGTTTTCATACTTTAGCCACTATTAGCAGTGACCCTGTGGTAACTATGACTTGTATTAAATGTAAGCTTTCACTAGCTTAGTAATTTAATGCTCTTTATGATTGTATATTTAAACACAAACATGCTTAGTTAGTGATTATTTAAAGAAATATAAAAAGGTTTAAATCATCTGTAGTTGATTTTATATGTTTCAATCACTTGGTAGCTCATGGCCTTGGTTTGATAAGTCTTCATGAAAGAGTAAATTGGTTGTTTATAATAACTGTTGTGTATCTGATTTAGAATTTTAGCAATAATTTATGATACATCTAATATGCATCTATGGAATGAGTGTAAATCAAGAGATGTAATTGATTAATTATTTAAGGCACATGAGAAAATAGTATTAAGCCTTCATACATGTTTGGACTACTTGGTCTTATGTTGACATTTCATGAGTAAATCTTAAGGATGGTTATTTTCTGAAACCTTATAACTCAAAAATTACATAAATTCATGTTGAAAGTTTATTTCTGGTGATTTTATGGAAAATGATGGTTCACTTAGATGCTAAAGTCTTATAGAATTATTCCTAGAAATGTTCAATGCTTAAAATGAGTTTTTATAAGGAGATAATTGCTGACTGTTAGCATGTTTCTTGATTCATAATGTGTGAATTCATGTTGTAGTCAAGTCTTTAGTACTAGAAAGTGTGATAAGATATGTAGTTGGATCTTGCATAGTCTTGTTTTGAACTTGTATGTATTTTGATCCTATTCACTATTATGTATAGGTTTCAAGTTCATTGATTATGAGGAACTAGAGTTATTAGAAATCTTTTCTTGACTGTCTATCTTTGTGTAGTTGGATATAAAGGAAAAATTATTTCATTTGGTATGACTGTACTTGTCAATTCTACCCTAGCATAACTAAAGAATCCTTTTGTAATTAAATTTAGAGTATGAAGTGTGATTGAAGTTGGACTATTAGAATAAATTATTTCTTGGACTGTGTAGCATAAATGCATATCATTTTGAGGTCCTAGATTTGTACTTGGTTTTTTATGAATTTATTTAGATTGTGTAAAAAGGTATAGTTATATGCTTAAGATAAATTAAAAGCTAGGTGTGTTCATAGTGGCTTACCATTGAAAATTTAATATCATGTTGTTAAGGTATTCTTTTACTCATTGAATATATATATATGGATTCTTTATAACTGGGGTTACATAATCCTAAGGATGGACTATTCTTTACATCTTTATCATATATCATTCTTATTACAGATGAGGAATTTTGTTGGTAATTATTAGTAGATTTGAGTTAATTTTTTTTAATGTTTTATGGACATAAATTTATATGAATATGATACTAACTATTTTATTTATGAGCTATATTGTTTTAGTACTCAAGGAAACCCAAATTGATCAGATGATAAGAACTAGTGGACTAAAGGACTGTACAGGTAAAATGGTGAATAAACCATGTACTGTAATTATTTGATATAATTCATGCAACTATAGTTTTTATGAATGCTATCATGGGTAATCTGGAAATGGTAGTGTTATGGTGATTATATGTATGATTTGAATCCATTTATACAAGGGATAATATGTGTCTAAATTCATAATCGGACGATTGGTAAAACATCCATAATTATTAAATGCTTCAAATTATTTGATAATACTTTAGTGTATACATAGTTTTAATGTAAAATAAAGGGTTGGGTTACAATTAACCTATTATTGAGTCAAAGAAGAAACTAGGAAATTTAATCAATTTATTGAGTCTTATAAACTACGCTTAAATTATAAGAAATTGGTAAACACTTTAGTTATTTCATTGTCACTTGATTTTCTATTTGGTAAATGATTATGGTTGAGAAACATAATTATTAACAAATGTGTAATTGAAACTATGTTAAATCTCTAAGGTAATATATGATTAGTACAACTCATGGATGGACCATTTTGTGTCATTATGAGCTACTGATAGATTAAGGGGTATGAAGTACCTATATTATCTAAAAGTATAGTGAAGGATTCTTGTTTGATGGATTTAAATACTTATTTGAATTGTTCAAAATATATACATCAACTTATATAATATATGAATAAATAATAATACTTATGAAGGATTAATATTTTTATTGTTTGGATAAATAACTAAATTACTTCAATTGTTTCAATAATTTATAATGGTGGGACATTAAGTACTTGGTTTTATTATAAATTAAAGTTTAAGGGAATTGTTTATTGGATAAAATCCTAACATTTATTAAGGTTAGTTTTTAAGCACATTAAAATTTGAAACACTAATATGTCTAGCTATTTAGTGTGATTGGAAATGAATAAACATAAACAATGTAGTCTATTATGATTAAATTAAATAGAAGGTTAAGATTATGAACTTAATCTATTCAAAAGAAATTTTATTATTAAAATTTATTAAGGGTTAAAGCTTATATGAATTAATTTTGGTTTGGCACTCCTGAATATTATTTTAAAATTATTTTACATTAACATGACATCTTTTTGAAAAAAATGATTTCTAGGAAACTTTTTATAAATAGTAAAATATATGGTTAATCCATAAAAAAATTAGATAAGCATGCCCTCCCTATAATGGTGTTGTTTTATAAACATGGTTTTAAAGAACATACCACATCTTTATAAACTAAGTGTTGATAAACACAACTAGACACTAGATCTATATCTTTTACCTTGAGTAGTTGGTGGCTAGACCCATTTCCTTTATGATCTTTATTTTGTTGATTTTACTTTAGGGTAGAGTTAGGAGTATCACAATATTAAAGTTATTAAATATGAATATAAAATATAACAGTAAGGTTATTATTGCAATAAGTGTTAATCATGTAACTTAGAAGTGGGTGAACATTCATCTAGTTATTGTGAGATGCTTATTACAATTAGGTACATATTTCACATAAAGTGATGGTATGAAATATACATGTATCATGATTCACATTGGAATTCACAATCATAACTTTAAAAATTCTAAAATATTATAAATTTATTTTTAGGGGTTGTGATAGACTTTTGGCATACAAGGGAACTAATCATAATTAAAATTATAATAAATGGGTGATTGGATGTGTATGAGACATAATGTGATGTTTACTAAAACATACCACTTTGGCTTGAATTCAAATAAAAATAAGGTGATCATGGGTATGTACACAAATTTGGGTGATAATTCTGTGGACATTTCTCATAACTTGATCATGTTATTAAATAACTCAATCATGTTATTTATAATAAATATCATGATCATGTTAATTAAAATAAATAATGCAATCACATTAATAATGAAATCATATTCCCTATGTCACTAAAAAAAAACAACTAAAACTGAAAGCAAAGTTTACCCATTTTGCATTTGAGCATTCTTTCTTTCCCTTCACTCTCCTCTATTCTGCAATCGTGTTTTGCCTTAGCGAGACTAAATATTTCCACAATTCATCCCAGGAAGCCACTAATTAATGATTCCAGTATGTAAAAGAGGTAAGTGTTAAAAATATATACTTGTTAACCCTAAATTTTAGTATGTTTTTATTATTTTCATTATTTAATTGGTAATTTATTTATGTTGAACAACCCATCCTGCTAACCCTCTTGTTCCTATACCTAACCCTCCTAACCTTCTTGTTCCTCCTCTTAACCCTCTTGTTCCTCATCATAACCCTCCTTCTAACCATCCACCTAACCCTCCTATAGTTCCAAAAAATCCTTTAGATATTCAGGAGAGCCTAGTTGACCACATTATGGAAAATAAAATTGAAATTGAAGAGTTAATTAAGAGAATGAGGGATCCCACTTCCACCAACGCCCACTACACCTATCTAGCCAATTATCTAAAGACATTATTAGGTCAAATTGACTTTATAATGAGTCAAATTGATAGATAGGATTCATATAGAGATAATTGTAAGGCTTATTATGCTAAAAAATTATTATTATGTAAGGTAAAAAATAAAGACATATCAAAATCCTCCACTTGTGCCTTATTCATTGACTTAGCCACTAATGTACCATTTCTAGTTACTACTAAAAATTTTCCAATCCATCACTACCAACATAATTTAATCAAAAATACTTTTTAGGATCGATGGTGGATGATATTTTATTATCCATCCAATGGAAAGGATCTACACAAGATCAATTAGGTGTATATCATGCACCTAATCAACCTATAAGGATTTGTATCTAAAAGCCACTTAAATATGAGATCCATTATGTAGTTCAGTAAGTTATGGAGATAGACACTTTTCATGCACTTATTTCACTCACTGATACAATCGCTCAACATATGAGTAGGCTCTCATAGATTGATACTAGAGTATACCACCTAGTCTATATCCCTGACCCTATCATTGTAGATTTTGTGGAGCTATATGCATTGAACCTTCTAATGATGATGATGCTAGTGGTTTAGAGGGCTTGGATAATATTATTAGAATCGATGAGTTTTTATCATGCATATTTGGTGTGTAGACATTAGCCACTACATAGATGAAGGTATATTTTATATAAATGTCATGTTAAATTTAAGTTATATTTATAAATTTAATCTAGCTAACAATTAATTTACATAGAAATTGAATAATATATATGTCACTTTTTGTGTCCCAAGAGGTGATGGTGCCTTCATCATCACAGTAAAATTTTGTAATATTTTATTTAACATATCCATTTTTTACATTGTCAGATCTAACTATTAGCCCATCCACTACAACATCTATCTCTATTAGGATGACACATTTTACTTATACAAAGGTAAAATTTTGATTTAATATTATGCTCTATGTACATTTAGTCTATGTATATTTTCCATGTAAGTTTAATTTAAATTTATCTATCAAGGATCTCAAAATTCAAGTATAGTACTATTAATTACACTCTTGGTTTAATAAAGGAGAAAAAAATGCCATATATATCTTTGATATTATATAAAAAAGTAAGTGAGACCTTGTTTACATTCAATTAATGGATCTAGTAGACATTCATCCATCACTGCGAGTTGAGATAGACATAGGAATTATTATTTTAATATCATCTCCACAGGCACTAACAGAGGCATATATTAATTTGTAATTTTGAACTATAAAAATAAATTTATTTTAATAATTTACTACATACTTGGGGTAAATATAACTTATCTAAATGTATTGTTTATGTAGGGTTGTCCCATGACATATGATAGTTCCAATGAAATGATTAGTAGGGATAATTCTCATGTTTCTTCCCTATTTAAGACACGTATTCAAATATCTAAGATTGCCACTAACTCATTTGAGCATCAAAAATAGATTGAGAAATACTATGATATTGTAGTAAGTACATGCTTAAATAATTTTATATTCTAGTTTAAAGTCAATTTCTTAACAATTACTTGATTGCATTTTATGTTAATTTTATAATAATACTTGTATTTGAATAGGTTTAGCTGCAATCAAGCTATAAGCATAGGACTTGTAGTCAGACCTTGGAGCAATCCAAGGCATTAAAGGGATCTCCATCTACCAATAGGGCATCCTAGGGAGAGTATTCTATAAGGAAGGAAAATAGAGGGAGTCTATTTAATGATTAGTATGTCTTACATGAGATGTGATTTTTAGTATGCATATATGGCAATGTATGCATTTTGACATTGTATATGCATATATGACATTCCCTCAATATTAGATACTATGTTCATAAATGTTTTAATTTTTTGTATGCCTATGATGGTAATATATGTATTATTCATATTGTACATATACATATATGATGTTTTTAGATTTTTCATCTAAATTATGTTAATCTATCTAATTTATATTTAGTTTCAATTTAAAATGTTATTATGTAGTGTTTTTTTGATCTTCCAAGCTATTATGTATTGGATCTCGTATATACTATTGTACACAAATGGGGATTAAAAATTGTTATTTTCAATGCTATAAATTTTTGATCTCCATATTCTTTTAAATTAAAGTTTTTATTTGATTATGGGTAATGGAAATGACTAATGACACTCTTGTCTATTTTGTATTTATCATCACCCATTTATAAATTTTCAATTGATCATTAACACAATTTGATTTCACTTAAGGCCTATACCCAATCATGTTAATACTTGTATAATGTATAGAAATAAAATCATTCATAAATCCCTACAAATTTCTCACTTAGATACCTATAAATGCAAGTTATTTAATCTTTCACCTTGATCTAGCTCTAATGCCTTTTTGACTAGTTTTTCTTGAAACTAGGCCTACTAGTTTTATGCCTTCTATGATTATTTTTCCTTTATATTTTCCCTCACCTTTGGATTAGTCTCTATCAATACCTCTTTTGCACTCAACTCCTTTTGGTGACCATGTGCATGGTCTACTTCTTCCTCTTTACAACTTTATCTTTGATAAAATTGCAAGATAGCCTTTTACCTTGCTTTGATTATAATGTATTTGGTCTAATAAAAGTCAACCTTATTGACTTTAAATAAAATATTAAATCATGAGACAATTATTTGTATTTGGTTTAAACCCTTTATCATCCCTTAATAACATCTAATTCATAGTTTTCTATTATATGATTAAGAAGGCTTTTAAAGATATATTCATATGATCTAATATAATAAAAAATTCCAAAATCACTTATCCACTCTTATTCTCAAATTGATTCAAAATACACTCTCAAACAATCTTCTTTTAAACTAGCCAATTACTCATTAGGTTTTCTCTTAACTAGTCACCAATCTCTCATATATACTCTCCTTACTTTGAACAATTATTCTTTAAGACAATTTGGATATGTCTTATAAATTCTAAATGATTGATTTAGGTGTATAAACCTTATTAAATAACCAACTATATATCTCTAAGAGATTGAACTTCCATTCTCAATTTTTATCTTTTTAAGTTTCTAAGTCTCTAGACCTAGTTGATGCTCTAATAGGTCAGTTTATCAAAATAGAGTTTTTATATCTAAAAAATTATATTTATAGTATTATTTTATAAATTATAACATGTTATAAACCTTACCCAAGTTTATAGAACTCAAATGAACCAAAAATGCATCTTACCTTATGCACACTTTTCTCAAAAATGCTCTTCTATAGGTGTACATAAAGATAATCCTCCATACCTATAATTTAAAACCTCTTGTTAACCCAATGATACTTGTAATAAGTTATAATATCCAATCCAAAACTGATCATAAAATTTCAGACCTTATTTTTTAATCATTTGAGTTTTAGAGGTGTTTTACTCATGAGACCCTTACTTTAGATTTACTCAAAATTTTTGCAAGCTGAGAACTTAGCTAAGACTATTGTCAACATAGATTCTACATGTATTTTGTGATTCTCCTTAATCAATTTTACTATTCTCTAAACTATTCATTTTGTCATTCACTCTTTACATTCTATCACTATATATTCCCTAGGCTTAGCTATGCCTAGATGCCTTCTTCTTATTTAATAGTTTCAAAAACACTTCCTCTAACTCTTATATCCACCTATCTAGCCTTCATTAAAACCAATCAATCTACTTTCAAAGGCCTCAAAAATCATTTTCACTTTATTTAACCTTTTTCCTTCAAGGTTTATTTGTCTTAATAGGCCTAATGCACATTCTTGAGACTAGTTTTTGACCCTTTAACACCTCACTCATTTAGCACCTTCAACACCTCACATGACATTCTATTACTTTCTAGGCTTATAACTTAAGGGTGATAGGACTCCCAAAATTGATATTTGACAATTAATATTTGAAAATATCACAAAGATATTATAGCCTTCAAATCCTATTGAACACTTAAAATACAATTTCATGTAAAAGTGAGTGAGAAAAGGGAGCAACAAGTACGAAAACAATCACAAAAAAGCTATCAAAGTTTAAGTTATGGTTGAATAAATTTGGTTATGATGCTTTATGACAAAAAAGTGGCACTTAAAATACATCCAAGGGGTGGATAATATCTATGACCAAGTTTTTCATTTCCCTTCATCCCTGAATGACAAACCCACTACACATTTTGACCTCAAGAATGCCCTTTCCAATACAATTTTTTTTAGTTTTTTAGCCTAAGTTTAAACATGCATAAAATGAAACATGTAAGTCATTTATATGAATTGTTAAATATTTCACCTACCTATTTAATCACTCTGATTTCACCTCAGATAAATCAAGTGTAACCTTATATAGTAATTCATTAGATAAGTTGCAATGACAGGGCCAAAAATATAACTTTTTGGCATTAAATAGGCAACTTCTTGAGCTCGAACTACCATTTGTACTTTTGAGACATATAATTGATAATATATCACTTATATTATGTATCTATAATAAAATTACACATTATCACACTATCATGATGTTTAAATCCACTTGGAAGTATATTTTCACTACCATTCAAGAGTGCAAAAACACTAACAATAAATGTTGTCAAAGTTAAAGTTGTGGTTGTAAAAATCTGGTTCTAATGCTTCTTGACCAACAAATGACAAAACATGTTTAGGATGGGGGGAAGATAACATATATTATTGTGTTACTGACCTCCCATCAACTTGACCAAAAAACCCACCACCCATTCTATCCTAAAAAATGCCCTTACCAATACAATAAAATGTAAATTTTTAGCCTAAGTACAAACATGTGTAAAACAAAACCTATAAGTCAATTCCTTGAACCTTAAAATCCATCCCATAACTCTTTAATGATGTTAATTCATACTTTATCACTTAGGTAGAACATTCTAGAGCAATCTATTGGACATGTTGTAGTGACGGATCTAAAAATACAACATTTTGGCATTGAATAGGTAACTTCTTGAGCTCCAACTACCATTTATGATTTCAAGACCTTCAATTGAGAATATATCACTTTGATCACATCTTGATAGGAATATTACATGTTATCATAATGTCACAATGTTTAAATCTACCCTAAAGTGCATTTTCACTACCATTCAAGAGCATGGAAACACTGACAATAAATGTTGTCAAAGTTTAAGTTATGGTTACAAAACTCTAGTTATGATGCTTTCTAATTAGAAACTGGCACTACCAAAACATATAAGAGTGGTATATAACCTCTAGGACTAGGTTTTTGGCCTCTTTTTAGGCCCAATCAACAAACCCACTACCTATTTTGGCCTCAAGAATGCCCTTTCCAATTAAAAAAAACATTTTTAGCCTATGTTCAAACACATGTAAAATGAAAGATTTAAGTCATTTATATGAACCATCAGATCCATAACCTACCTATTTAAGCCCTGTAATGACACTTTGGATAAATTAGGTGTAACTTTCTAGATCAATCTATTGGACAAGTTGCAGTGATGGATCCAAAAATGCAACTTTTTCACATTGAATATGCAACTTCTTGAGCTCCAACTATCATCTCTACTTTCAAGACTTCCAATTGAGAATACATATCTTTGATCACATAAAAATAGGAAAATTAAATATTATCACACTTCTATGATTTTCAAATCCACCTAAAAGTAAATTTTCACTACCATTCAGAAGCATGAAAACACTGACAATAAATGTTATCAAAGTTTAAGTTATGGTTATAGAACTCTGGTTCTAATGCTTTATGACCAAAAATTGACACTACCAACACATATAGGGGGAAGATAACATCTAAGATCAGGTTCTTAGCCTCCCATCAGTGTTGATCGACATACCCACCACCCATTTTGGCCTCAAGAATGCCCTTCCCAATACAAGAAAATATAAATTTTTAGCCTAAATTCAAACACATGTAAAAAAAAACCTGTAAATCATTTTTATGAAATATAAAATTATTAAACTTCCTCTTTAATCCCTCGAATCACACCCTATATCACTTAGGTGGAAACTTCTAGATCAATCTACTGGACAAGTTGTAGTGATGGGTCTAAAAATGTAACGTTTTGGCATTGAATATGCAACTTCTTGAGCTCCAACTGCTATTTTTGATTTCAAGAAATCCAATTTAGAATATATCACTTTAATCACATCTTGATAGGAAAATTATGTGTTATCACACTTCTATGATGTTAAAATCCACTTTAAAGTGCATTTTTACTATTGTTTAGGAGCACAAAAGCATTGACAGCAAATGTTGTCAAAGTTTAAGTTGTGGTTGCAGAACTCTAGTTATAATTCTTCCTAACTAAAAAATGACACTAAAAATATATTATTGAAGGTGGATGACATATATGACTAGGTTATTATCCTCCCATTAGGCTTTATTGACAAACCCACCACCCATTTTGGCATCAAGAATGTCTTTCTTAATATAAGAAAAATGCAATTTTTAGCCGAAGTTCAAACACATGTAAAAAAAAAATTGCAAGTCATTTTTGTGAAATTTTATACCCCCTTACCTATTTAATACCTAAAATCACACCCTAGATAACTAAAATGGAACTTTTGAGATCAATCTATTGGACTAGTTGTGGTGATATAAATCTAATTATGATGCTTCCTGACTAAAAAATAAAAATTTTAACATGTACATGGGGGTGGATACCATCTAGTAAAATTTTCTTGTATTCTTATCAATCTTGATCGATAAAAATACACCACTTATTTTGACCTCAAGAACATCCTTCCCAATACAAGAAAAATGCATTTTTTAGCCTAAGTTTAAACATGCATAAAATGAAATGTGTAATTAATTTATATGAGCCTTAAGATTATTCCATTACCTATTTAATCCCTCTACTCACACCCTAGATAAATCAAGTGTAACTTTAGAGATCAATTCATTGGATAAGTTGCAGTGATAGGCCCAAAAATACAACTTTTTGGTATTGAATAGGCAACTTCTTTAGCTCCAACTACCATTTCTACTTACAGGAAATAAAATTGATAATATATCACTTAGATCATGTATAAATAGTAAAATTACACTTTATCACACTCTCATGATGTTTAAATCCACCCAGAAGTGTATTTCAGTACCATTTAGAAGCACATAAACACTATCAACAAATATTGCCAAAGTTTAAGTTGTGGTTATAGAACTCTAGTTCTTATACTTCATAATAAAAAAATAAAACTATCAACACATTTGGGTGGATATATAATATATAATAATATGTTCTTGGCCTCCTATCAATCTTGATTGACAAACCCACCACTCATTCTGGCTTCAAGAACACCCTTCCCAATACAAGAAAAATGTAGTTTTTAGCCTAGGTTTAAACATGTGTAAAACCAAACCTATATTTCATTTATGTGAACCGTAAGATCCCTCCCTTTCATATTTAATAGCTCAAGTTTTACCCTAGATCACTTAGGTGTAACCTTCAATAGTAATCCATTGGATAAGTTTCAGTGGCAATTCAAAAAATGTAACTTTTTGGTATTAAATATACAATTTCTTGAATGTTGATTGCTATTTCTACCTCCAAGACCTATACTTGAGAAGATATAACTTTTATCATGTATATATATAAAAATTACATGTTATCACACTAACATAATGTTCAAATCCACCCAGAAGTATATTTTCAATACCATTAAAGAGTACAAAAATATTGACAATAAATGTTGTCAAAGTTTAAGCTGTGGTTACAGAACTTTGTTTTCAATGCTTCTTGACTGAGAAGTGCATTTTGACTACTGCTCAATATCATAAAAACACCAATTAATTAAAAATTTAGCTTTTAGCTTGAAAAATATGGAATTCTCTATTGATAGTACCAACCATGTGGAGGTGGACGCTTATTTAGCACCACTAACCTACATAAAATTGTTAGTATGTAATTAAAAATGAAATTTGTATGTAAAAAAATTTGATAAAATTGATTACATATACATTTGAAAAGTCAACAAAACTATGTATTTAAATCCAATGAACCACTAGGATCTATTCTAACCTTGATAGTATCAAGAATAACTTCATGGTTTGACTCCCAAACTTTACATAGTTACCTATTTAATGGACTCTCATGATATTTTTCTAATTGAATATTCATTGAAAGAATCAAATTTGAATAGTACAATATGTTCCTATGTAGTTCAAACTCTTCAAACAACCGTTGATTTGAAATTTTTTATAAGATATCATTGAAACCAAGTTTTAGTGACTACCACTGACCCAGTGGGATAGTCAATGTTTTCTCCATCCATAACTGAGGAAGTCAATTTTTTCCTCTCTCTACATACTGACATAATTAGTAATCAGTGCCATTTTCATTGCCCTCATTTTTAATAATTGAAAAAACCTACCATGTATCATAAAAAACTATTTTTAGTGACACTATGAAGACATATAATGAAAATAAATTGTACATAATGAAAAACTTCTACGTAGTTGTACTAGATCAGATACATGGTCAAAATCAACAAATAATATAATATTTATAAGTTGCAATTGTATTAGAACCTGATATGTGTTGATTGAATTAGGGGTTTAGGACTCCAATCATCCACCCACTCTTGTGACTCACACTCAATCCAAATAGAGTCCATGAATATAAAAAAAAATGCCAAGTGTCTCATATGAAAAGTCTAAGAACTTGCATTTGAGTTATAAAATAAGTGGAGGTCAATTGAACTTGTTAGAGTCATACAATCCTCATAATTTTCTAAGTGTTCTTTCTCTGTTAACTAGAAATGTCTATGATCAATAGCATTTAGTTGAGCACCATGACACATATTCTCATTCCACCATTCAACTATAATTTTTGCATTTGTCAAATCAACACCATATTTAAATTTCAACTCTTCCCTTGAAATATATATTTTGACACATGCTTCGGCACCATCATGCTCCTCTTTTCCATGGCCAGCCTTAGTGAAACTCCAAATATGTTATACACCAATAGTAATATGCATCCTACTCAACCAATGAAACATCTGTTCATTTTTAAATTGCAATGTGCAATTATCTGACCAAATGTAATGTTGATTAAAATTAATCTTTCTCTGACTCAACTATTCATGTAACTTCTAATGATAACCTTGCACATACTCTAAATAATGTGATCCATCATCACTAATATATAAATGGTTCTCCCTTAATTTTCTCCATTGTTTCTCTATACTATCAAGTGCATGCATGAATGTTATATACATTAATATGGTAACTTGTGATGAGTTGTAATACTACAATTGAACTTTCATTTGGGGTTTGAATGTATATTTTTTTAATCAAATTCAACTACTAAAATAATCTAACCATGTAAAAATGTATCCTTGCTTATCTTTAAATGTTCTTCCAACCATCTAGCCCTATGTGTGTGCATTACATAGTCACAAATCATTTTTTCCCTAAATTTGACCAAAAATTTAGAAATAAGTATCTTTTTTTGTAACAAGCTCACACCTTTTAGATTCTTTGTCATCTTTTACTTGATAAGCCATTGATTTATATTTTATTAAACCAACTAATTTCTATCTAATTTCACTTGTACTCTCCTCATGAATATAGTTTTTAAATTTTGGTAATCCACCACAAATGTTGTAATTTCCATTTAAACATGATTTGTTATAAAATAAGTATCCATATGTTGTTTTTCAAAAAAATAGTTAGAATAAATTCCCTAGCTAATTATAGTGAAAATTCAATGCCACACTTCTGTAAAATATTATTAGTATTCAAAGTACAACTATATAGTGAAAAGCATCATAGTGCATTGAAAATTCAATATGTTGCCTACAACAAGTGGTACATGTGTGATTTATTTTAACATAAAAAGGTTTGGCCATCTCAAACTATCTTTGACAAATAGAAATTTGTAAATATTTTTCCAAAAACTTAGAGTACAATTATGTTTGATCCATATCCAATAAATGTTTCAAATATAATTCATGGTTATGAGAACTAACTTTTATTTTTATTAAATCTCTTGCATTTGGTGAAACTCTTGTATTGTCTTTTTAAAATAGAGCAAGTAACTCTTTGAGAGTATCTTATATAACCTTTTCCTTTAGTGAAAATCTACTAGAGAATGCCTAGATCTCATTAGTATTAGGCTCATTAAGTATTTCACGTATTTCAATTGCTTTCATTAATATATTTTTGTTTCTTTTAAGTTTCAACTTATTTTTCAAAGCATTCATTTTTTCCCTATTTGGCCACTTACTATACAATTTTTAACTATATGTCAGGGAGTATTACAATCCTAGGTACATGATTTTGGGCCTATAGTATGATATGCATCATGTAGATTTTAAATAATTTCATTGTTTTCATCATCCATGTTAGATGCTGTTAGTCCTAATGTGTACATTATAGGTCTCATCTTAATCAATTTTATCAATAAAATAAATAATTGATATCTTTGACTATCATAATCTAAATCATGAAAGAAACTATCCAAAATTTGTTGAACCAATCTTTTTGAATGGTGATCAAACATTTTGTTATGCATTGGTTCAAAATATTTTCATCGACTTTAATTAAGTAATTTTTTTTTCTATGCACAATTCTAAGAGTTGTTATTACAAGTGGAATTTGTTGAGAAGGTGTTTCAAAATCATTATTAATTTCATTATTTAGAGGTGGGATGACTTTTTATTCATTGTTTATTTCTTTATTATATGTTTACATGAAATTTTATTGATTGTTAATTTCATTATTATTTGTTTCCATAAAACTTTCTTCAATCATAGGGGGTGAAGCATCATACATAGACTCATCATCAACAAAATAAAAAACATGGAACTCTAAATTTAATCTTCCAACATTATCTATTTCATTATTGTCAATTTCTTTATTATTTATTTCATTATGGTCAATTTCATCATTATTCAATTCATTATAGTCAATTTCATCATTGTTTATTTCATTATTATCAATTGGTTCATTATCATGGCATTTGGTACATCAGGATTAGGGTTTGTACCTTGTCTACCATGAAGTTTTTGCATTCATATCTTGTATTTCTCTTAAATATTCTAATTCCTCTAATGTTTTGTTCTTCAACATATTTCTCTTCCTCAAACTTGATATGTCACCCATCAAGGATAATTGACAACTTTTCAAAGGTGGGGTCAAAAGTATAAAGGTCTCGTAGGTCCCATATAAAATGTTTATGGGGACAAAATTCTTGTTCTGAGTTAAAATAGATGTTTAAAAGTGAGTTTTATCTATGTTAGTAATAATGTGATCTTGTTATCCAATAACATGATCATGTTATAAAAATGCATGGTCACATTATTTTTAATACTCAATTCAGGTTAAACATAGACATTAAGAAGCAAGTTTTGTCTATATTAATAATAATGTGATCACATTATTTAGTAATGTAATCACGTTATTTAATTAAGTGATCAGATTATACTTAATATATATTATGGATTATGGATTAAGGCATTAGTGCATAGGGTTTAGGGATTAGGGCATAGGTTTAAGGGTATATATAAGGTCTAATCACTCTATGGCATGTGAACCTAATTCTTATTACAAAATATGTTAATTGAGACTAAATAGATTGGTAAATAGTGAAGGTTTATGGTTTATAATTTAGGGTATAATGTTTAGGGCTTAGGTTTTAAAGTATATATGGTTTATAGTACATAGATTTAATTGCAAAGATAATTGAGGATAATTTGAATCAATTTAACTTTTTTTTGACTATATAATGTGTTTTTGGGTTATCATTATACCCCATGTCATTGTTTAGATTGAGTGAATTAATCAAATGGGGTAATCAGTCATGTGATTTAGGACAAACTGAGCCCTGTAAACTAAATTCTTAGTCTAAATGATGTTAATCTAGGTGAAAATGATTGGTTTAGGGTTTAAAGAGTTTATATTTATGGTTTAGAGTTTACAGATTAAGAACTTTAGGGATTAGAGATTAGGGTATAGGTTTTAGGGTATATAAGGTACAATCATGAAGGTGATTCAGGTAAATTTGAGCTCCTTAAACCTATATCTGTGAGAAAATAATGTGGTTTTGGGCTCAATTAGCCCCCACATCATCACAAATTGAGACAACTAAGTCAATTTTGGTAATTAATGATATTATTTTGACCATATTCATCCCTATGAACCTAATTCTTATTATATAAAAGATGTTAGCTAGGGATAAACTTATTGGTTTGGGGTTTGGGGATTAGGGCTTATGGCTTAAGGTTTAAGGTAAATGGTATAAGGTTTAGTGTTTAAGTTAAATGGTACAAGGTTTAGGGTTTAAGATATCAGATATAGGGTCCAATAACTAAGTTAATTGAAGAAAATTTAAGCTTCTTTTCACCTATTTGTGACAATTACCTTCATGTTTGAATTTATGATAAAATTAGGGTCATTTAATCCATACATGTTGCATACATTATAAAATTCATTGAGCTATAAATTTAGTTTAGTGGCTCAATTTTTCCAAAATCATGTTCCTAATTGCACAAACTAACTAATTAGTTCAATTCATGGTATAATCAAACTTAATTTTCCCCAAATCATATCTTGTTCTTAAAGGGGTTTAAATTGGCCTCAAATTCCTCCTTGATTAAATTAATCAACTCTTTGGTTAATTATATATGACATGAAATTAGAGTTAATTTTACTCCAAAACACATCATATACAATTTAAAATAGGTTTATGTCACTCATTTTTTCCCTAGTTACCTTCACAATTGAAGTAATCGACATTTTCATTTGTTAGTTGATGACTTCAAGTTTTTTGAGCTCAAAACCACGTTATATACATGTAAAACTTGAATATAAATAAATAATGTTTCTTTGATTCAATAAAACAAATAAAATTGGAGCTGATGAACTCCTAAATCACATTTTATAGTCATGAAATTAGGTTGAAGGGGCTCAAAATAGGCCCAATTTACTTAAGATGTACAACTAGATTGGTAATTGAAAGGCTATGTTTTGGACATAGGTTTAAAAAATGCATTTTATGAAATCTCATGATAAAATCAATTATATAATAAAATGTATAATGAGTTACACCTTAAAACCAAGCAATTATATGTAATCAAGTAAACACATTAAAATACCCATAAAATGTTTGAAGTGTAATGTGATACCACAAAACCTTAATTCAATATCTAAGGTTAGGGACCTTTCTCATAACACATGAAAGAACACCACTATTAGGGATCTCAAGAACATATATAAAATTTGAGCTCAAGAGCAAATTTGGCTTTTTAGGTGATATGAATACATAATGTAACCACATTATTAATTTGATCATATTATTAACTAACACGATCATGTTACTAACATGGTTAATAATGTGATCATTTTACTAACACAATCATGTTATTTGAATTTAAATTCAAACACCAATCCTTTTGTCTCAAGAATGGCTTGGATTCTTGAGCTAAAGGCTTGGACCTATTAATTTATATATAATTGAGTCTAAAAGTATTGATAAAAACAACAAAATTGAAATCTAGTCACCAAATACACTAAAAATTTCAATTGTAAAATTCAAAAATTTAATACCATCATGATGGGCACACTCTCCTCTTTCAAAAAATATGATTTTTATAATTTGTGGACTAATTTAAGGTTTCAAACTATGTTGATTTCTAACTATAACATTTTTATGTCACTACATGCGAGAAACATACATGCCTATACATGTTCATGTAGTTTTCCTTTCATTGATCCAAGTGAAAAAAAATTATATGGTCACAATCTAGGCTTAATTATACACACATTAAAAAAAATTGATTTTTCATTTTTTTGAGGTAGTTAGGCACATTTCATGGGTGGCTATCCACTTTTTTGTCATTTTTCAAGATCTATTTACTTAAAAAATTCATTAAAAAAATTATTCAGTGAAAAAATATAGGTAAAAAACTAGAAGATCTTATCTAAATTTTCACTGAAATGTTTCAAACAATATTAAACACTTCTTAAATAATGGTGCACCATATGACCATCTATCTACTCTATTTTATTAAAAATAATAGGAAACCTTTCTTTAAATTTTAGATGTTTGACCTAGTTATACTTAACCATTTTAAAAAAATAGTGTTTTGGAAACTAGAAGCTAGTATCAATAGGTAATCTACAAGAAATTTCTTTTGTTTTATGTTAAGATCAAGTAACGAAGCAATGGTCAACATGGAATTTTCTGCCCTATTGTTAATTTTTGATACTTGTTCAAATTGGATAAATGTAAAAGATAACTTTAAACTATCTACCATATACTTATATGGGATTAACTTATCATCATGATCTTGGAATTCATTAGTTACTTAATTTATGATAAGTTTGGAATCACCAAAGATGATAAGATGTTGGATACCCCATTAAATAACATTTTTGAGACCAACTATTAGAGATTCATACTTTTTCATGTTCTTATTACAAGGAAACTTGATTATGAATGTTTATGGAATACAAACCTCATCTACTGTGGTTAGTAAAATACCTGCCCATGAACCATGGTTTGTGAAGGAACCATCAAAGAATAATTTCCAAACTAAACATTCATCAATAGACATTATTGATTCATCTGAGAATTTTGCAATAAGAGGTGCTTTATATTTTAGAGGTAAATATGCTAGTGAATCTACTAAGACTTGTCCCTTAATTGATTTTTGATTAACATACTCAATATTAAACTCACTAAGAAGCATAACCCACTTAGCCATGTTTCTTGTTAAAGCTATTTTGGATAGAAGATACTTGAGAGGGTCAATTTTTGTAATGATTTTGCTTTGATTTTTGAGCAGGTAATGATGAAGTTTTTGTGAAGTAAAAATAACTATGAGACATGTCCTTTCCATTTGAGAATAATTAATCTTGTAACATACTGAGGTTATGATTAGATAATACAGTACCTTTTCTAAACCACTATCATCATTTTGTGTTAACAATGTCTCCAATGTAAATTGAGTAGTTGATATATATAATAGAAAAGGCATACCAATAAAAGGCAACATTAGTACTAGTGGATTGGAAAAATATTATTTAAGGTGGTCAAATGTTGTATCATAATTATCATTCCAATTGAAAGGAGTACCTTTGTTTAACAAAAATGTAAAAGGGTGACAAATATTTGAAAGTTAGAATATGAAATGCCTAATTACTTGAATTTTACCTTGTAGACTTCAAAGTTGTAGGATATTTTATAGTGGTGGCATACCGATGATTGCCAAAACTTTAGAAAGATCAACATCTTTGTCACATCATAAAACAATGAAGCCCAACAAATTTTCTAATGTCACTTCAAACACATACTTCTTTGGATTTAATATCATCTTATATTCTCTCATTATTTCAAACATGCACCAAAATAATTTAGGATGCTCTTCTCTAGATTTTGATTGTATATGTATGTAGTCAACATAGTCCTCCGTAATATTGTGAAGAATATTATGAAAAATTATAGTCATTTATCTTAGGTATGTAGCTCTATAATTCTTTAGATCAAATGGCATAACTTCATAGCAAAAGATCCCCCATGGTTTTAAAAATTTTGTTTTATGTTGGTCTTAGAAAGCTATTTTGATTTGGTGGTACCCTGAAAAACCATCCATTAAATAAAACATTTTGTGATCTATAGTAGAATCCGCATTCATGTCACTATTGGGCAATGGAAAAACATCATTTGGATATGCTTTGTTGATATCATGAAAATATGTATAGACTATTATTCCCTCTAGATTTATGTACTATATTAGATATCCAATCCAAATAGTTGATAAAGCATATGAAACTAACTTCTCATTGCTTCTTCAACTCCTCCTTCACTATAGTGATATCTTGGAATGAATCTTGTGACATTTTTATTTGATGGGTTTTGCATCTAGATGTATAATGAGATGATGAAATACTAGTGAGGGATCAAGCCCTAACATATCCACATAAGACCATGTGAATACATAAAAAAATTATCAAATTAAAAGAGTGAGTATTTATCTTTCATTTTTAGGGAAGAAAACTGCAAGTTTGATGATTTTGGGATCTTACTTTATTCTAATGTTGATAGGAATAATATCCTCAACTAGGAGAGTTGACTCTTGTTTATATCATGGGGGTGGTTGAGGAATATTAAATTACTCTTCTTGGTCCTCTTGATTTGATTTTGATGTTAAATTGATGTGTTGATATGATTGTTGTTCCCAAAAATATGTAGAATTATCTAACTAAATAGAAAATCCCTTCTTATGATCCCCTACTAGATTTTGGTCCCATGTATTCAAGAATTTTAAAATTACCTCATTAATTTAGAAATGACCAAACAAAGGTGTTTTATGTTATTCCTAATTTATTAAGGATGTGTATGTGAGGTTGAGTGTTAAAATGACATTTTCATGGAAAAGATTAGTAAGGGAAAGCTCTTTAAAGCTGCTAAGAATGGAACCTATTTCACTATTTAAAGAATATGCATTCAATTCACCACAAGAGACACTTTGGAAAAGTGTGATATTTACATTGAGTGGACTAAAACCTATGACATGAGTGTCTTAATTAGATTTTAATGTTATTGGTTCAATTGACCCTTGTTAATGAAGACCAAGGCCCTTACCTTTGTATTTCATAATATTGCACATAATGGATTATGCAATAGGGTATTTATTTTTGGTTAAGCATGTAGTTAATTCATTGAAGCAAAGTGAGGAAGGATTCAAATATTTGATGTGTTTATAAGAAAGGAAACCACTTGCTGTAATTTTATCTACCGAATATTCTAAACACTTGAGTATCTCATTGATGTTGGGACCTGCCATAATTATGGGCTTATATGGATTTTGATTGTATAATTAACATCCTGGATTATGTATTCACTCATGAATTTATTAATGATTTTGAAATGGGATGAAGAGGACGAGGGTGATTTGAAAGTGGATGGTTGATTGGATGTTTCATTAGTAGAAGGTGTTTCTTTGGAAATGGAAGTAGTTGGTATGTTTATCTAATCACTAAGAGGAAGTGTTTGCAATAATGTATCAAGATGGACATAGTTCTCAAGCATAGGTGATTCCTTAAGGTAAGTGAATTTGTCATCGTTAACTGGGTGATAATTGGATTTTTGATATCAACCTTCCAATAGCTTGCAATATTAGAAGGGTTGAGTATCACCTAGAATGGTTACTTCCATATAATCATATGATAATTTCAAACATTGGTGTAGAGTGAAGGGTAGAACATTCATTTAATATATACATAGACATCCAATAGGTAAGTTATATGGTAAATCAAGATCAAACACATGTACTAGTGTTTATTTTATAACATACCCCACCATCAAATGAAGATAAATGGTACCCATGGATTGAAACTCTTTATTATCATATTCCTTTATTATGATAATGTTGGTTTCTAATGCTTTTGTTTAATATCTTAAGTGCTTAATTAGCCTTAATGTACACAAATTTAATATTGAGCCATTGTCTATAAACACCCTCTTTACCTTGTGCCTAGAGATAATAAATTCTATGTACAATGAAAGATTGTGAACAGATCCCAAAGTAGACACATTAGATTGGTCAAATGTAACCTAATTGTTAGTGCACAAATTGCCTACTAAAGCTTGGAATCTTGAGGGTTTTATGTCTTATAGGACACTAAGCTCTTGAATGAATTTGTAAAAAATGTATTTATATATAGACGAAGTCTTGAGAAGGTCTAATATGGAAATTTTTTTGGGCATCTTCTCAGTATGATTAGTAATATTGTACTTACATTCAACATTAGACAATGATTCACTAGAGATTGATTAGTTTTTCATGCGTTTTAGCAACAAGGAAATATTTATGTTGAAAAATAATGATATTAACATGATTGTGCATAAAATCAACACTATTAACTATATAGTTGAAAGGATAACTAGTTTGGTTGACATTACTCACTTCATGTTGTTCTTACTTTTATTTACCTTTTACTTGCTCATGGTTTGAAAATGGGTGTTGATATATCCCCAAATTTTGGTTGTTGGACATCGTGGATGATTGGTTTTTAATGTATATGTCCCTTAAACTGATGAGGTCTTAGACATAGTGCTTGAGATGCATACACATATTGGTAGAATGTCCCTTTATCTTGTGGTACTTGCAATATTCATATTTCTTATAACTATCAAGCTTAGGAATATTCTCTTCAAAAGGTTTGGTGATTGGTAAAATTATCATGTTAGTGTGGGTCAACATTCTAAAAATGTATTCGTGAGTATCACCCCATTGTATGAACTTATGTTTGGGTTTTCCTTGTCGATGTTGACCACCAGGAATGGTTATGCTAGTAATGATTTAGGTGTAAGTTTGTTGTTGACTTGGTGGGTTTTGGAATTACATAAAATTAGTCACACCATTTCTAATAACATTTTTATTCTAGGAAAAGAACTTGGGGATTTTAGGTTGTTTGGAGGAATTTTTCTCATGTTTAAATATCAATGTAACACCATTATTGATTAATGTGCACTCAAGCTGGATCTCTTTTACAATAATTTCATCAAATGACCTTGGGAAAAGTGGTATCAAGTGATGTCCCAAGTTTGAGTTGAGATTGTTCATAAATATATCCACAAGTTCAGTTTTGGGAAATGACCATGTAAAATGACCTCCAAATTCTCACCATCATTATAAGAAGGAAGTAAAGTTTTCACCATTTCATTTTTTGGTCTTGTGTAGGTCTAATTTGGTAAAGTCATTTTCAATATTTTAGAAAAAGTGATAAATAAATAGAAATGTCCTCAAAAATGAAGATTAATACTTTAGGAAGGTGTGAAAACCATTCGAGGCCATGACCCTAAGACTTCATGGAAATAATCATAACATATACTCATTGATACAAAAAACATCCATAAATACATGATAGAATCCTATAAGGTTTTCCTTAGGATCTACCTTACCTTTGTATTTGTCAAATTTTTAGAATTCAAAATACTTGAATAAAAGGCATTGTCATGGTACTAAGTCATAAGCGTATGAACAAATTTCCTCAAAGTTAAATTGTTTATGCTAAGAATGAATTCCTCTTACAAGTATTGGACCCTATCTTTCATGTTTTGAAATTATTGTATAAATTATGGTGATAGTTTCTTAATTTGACTTGAGGATGTATAATAGTTGGATGGTTGACCTATGAATGGATTTGTGTTGGTGTGATTTTGTGTAAATTAATTTAGTGGTGGGTTGAAGTTATTAGGAGGTTGGTTGGAAAATTTAATGTTTTACAAAATTATAAAGGGGTTGTGATTATTCAAGTTAGAGCTAAATCTAAGGTTTGTTAGATTAGGATTAGTGTTTAAGAATGATATTATTGGATTGGTGTTTCTTGTAAAGTTAATGTTTGGGTTTCATTGGTTTGGATATATGCTAAAATTAAAGTTTATTGGATTGGGGTTGATGTTAAAGTTTATGGGTTTTGGATTGGTACTCTAGTAAAGGTTGGATTGGTTTAACAAGTTAGGGTTAAGTTGATGTGGATTTGTGAAATAATTAAAGTTGGATGGGTTATAACTCATGTTTAAGTTAGAGTTGGTTTGATTGGGGTGAAATTGGTTCTAGTTTGGTTTAAATTGGTTTTGGTTTGATTTAGATTTGTTTTGGTTTGTGGTAAGGTTTAAATTATCAGGGTCAGGGTTTATTCTTAAGTTTAAGCTATTTAGATTAAGTTTTGTGTTTAGGTTAGGGTTATTTGGATTAGTTTGGTGTATGTTTTGGTTTGGATGTGAACTACTCATATGATTAACATTAGTGTTAGGGTTGAAGGAATGGTTTAGATTGGGGTTAATGTTAAGAAAATTAATATTAGGAGTTGTTAGATTTTGATTGGATAGAGATGATCCTACAAGAGAATTAGAATGATAAAATTGATTTTTCCAACTACTATTTGGATTAGGATTGGTGGGCATAACTATAGTAATGCCCAAACTTAGATTGGATGGGTGGATTGGTGAGCTAGAATGATTTTTCAAGCTCAATTTTTCTATTTGGGTTGATGATGATTGGTGAGCCTTGGATAATGAGATTTAGGATGATTTGTGAGTTTGATTAAACATTTAGGCATTTATTGGTTTGATTTTGGATTTTTGAACTTGAATACACATTCAAGTTTGGGGTGATTAGATTTGGGATTGGTAAACTTGAATGTATATTCAATTTTGGATGTAAGATTGGAAAATTTGAATGAAAATTAAATATTTGGTTAATTGGATTTACGATTGGTGAAATTGAATGGATATTCAAGCTTAGAATGGTTGGACTAACATATGAGGATAACTTGTAATTCAAACTCACATTAAGATTATTCGTATTTGGATTACCAAAAGGATTATTTGATTGATGGGATTGGATATTCATAATCATTTGGTTGACATGGTGTGCATGGGTTTCCATGTAAAACCCATGACTTGCTTAGGAGGATTCATCATGAAAGATGGTTTTCCATTTATCTTGAGACATGGGGATTTGGATTTTAGGATCCTATGAGGTCATTACTACCCTATAAATATATTTTTAGTGTGGATTGCTCATGAATGGTAGGTAAAGTATTTTTACTTTAAATCAAGTATTGTCAGTTTTGTACATCAAAGTAATGTGGGAATTTGGCTTCTATTCTCAAAGATTGAATCAAACCTTAATTTTTATTGGTCATGATATATTGGTCAATGAAAGTAGGAGGTAAGATAATTTTGGGTCTACCTTCGTATTGGTATTCCCCCTCCTTCTTCATGTTCATTAATTCCATGTATTTCTAAATAATGGTCTTGGCTTCCAAATTGAAAAGGATCATTGCCAAAGGGTGCAACCCTTGCATTAAAATTATTAATCATGGTCATGTTTCATATTATGGGTGGCATAGCTAGATAAAATGACTTGACTCAAAGAATATAAATTTATACTAAGAACAAGAACCAAAGTGACTAATTTTTTTTCATATCTAACAAACGACTTTTAAGTTTTAACTTTAAAAAAGTTTAATTTTAAGATTATTGGTAGATTTAAGAGTCAAAAAAACTTTGTTTTAACCAGAGGATAATTTATCATGTGGTAAATCATAAGGAAATGACAAACAATTCATACTTTAAATAATCACGCAATTGCATAAAAAAATGAAAATTTAGGATTAAGGTCATGAACAACTTTTGGACCTTTCAATGTCACTTACTTTTTTTGCTCTAAGCCATGGCCCAATATTTTAAGGTATTAACTATGGAACATCCTATTGTTCCCATGGCCCACTAAGTATGATTTCAAGGGTGTGTGGAAGGTAACTTCCCGATGTTAGCCGCTAACTAATGCACCATAGTCAAATAACAAATAGGCTTAACATTTTCAAATGTTTATTTAAGGGAGTCATTTTATATACATTTTAGTACATTGAGGACCAATTATACGTAATAAGTTGATTTAATAGACAAACACTATTGAGTTTTATCCCAACATGCCTAACACAATCATAGGGGTCTCAATGTATTAACTTCAATAAAATCATACATTGAGGAAACTATTAAAACCCTAGGTATTAGAGAATGAAATACTCTCACATCATAATGTACATAAAATAAATAACTACTTACACCTTTGACATAATTGGCGCTTAATTTATATACCCAATTGGGACACAAGGTTTAGCCTACTATGTAGCGGTGAAATCCACAGTTGATAGAGCCAATAAAAATAATATAAAAATAGTTATTACTTGTCTCTAATGATTAGGTATCATCACCAATATGATGCCAAAGGAAGAGCATACACACAAGCACAACTTGAGTAACATAAAAGTTATACAGTTTGTTTTGATTCCTGAGTATTGTCACCAGTTTGATATATAGGGAAGAACTTACATACATAACTTTACAACACTCATAAAATGATATAAAAATGAAATAAATTAACTCCAAGAAATCAAGTGTGAGGAAATTACTAGTAATAAAAAAATATTAAATAAAAAATGTAAGTAATTAAGATAAAAAAGATTTTGTTTTTGTTTTTAGTCTTTTTGCAACTCTTCTTTGACTAGCTGCCTACAAACAGTTTGTTATAAAATTTGCTTTGGCTAAGAGTTAAGAAAAATTGTAACAAAGTTAGATAAAAAACCACAAAAATAAAATAAAAAGAAGACTCTATGACAAATATGTAAATACATAGTCAAAAAAAAATGTGAAATTGTAAGTGATTAACAACAAAAAGATAACAAAATGCAAAAATTAAAAACAATAAGATTTCATAGTTTTTAAATTATTTTATACTTATAATCACCAAATTTTGAGTCAATGTCTCTGATTTCATAGTTTTAGTGAATGATTTCACTATCACATACATAATTTCGTTGTTAGGAGAAAATAAAATAAAAGAATTTTGTGGTTTTCATGATAATTTCAAAGTTAAGTTCACCGACTTTGTAGTTTTCCAAAAAGATATAAATAATAGAAAACACACATCAAAATAGAAAGGAGGTATAAATATTGTAATAAGAATGAAACCATGAAAAGACATAAAAAATACACCAAAATAATGATTTTATAGTTATACTTGATGATTTCATAACCAGACTCTCCTATTTTATAGTTTTCCAAAACCACATAGTTGTAACAAATAGAAAGAATAGAAGAGACCAAAATTAAAATAGAAAGATGATGGGAACAAAAAAAATGAAAAAAGGATGTAGAAACATATAAAATGACAATTCCATAGTTGTTAATTACAATTTTTCTTCCAACGTCTCCAATTTCTTAGTTATGTAGTAAAGACATGTAATAAACTTAAAAGCACTAGAGAATAACATACAACTACTTGAATTTTTTTATATACCAAGATCAAATATATATGCACAAGAAAAAACTACAAATATCAATTAAAAAAAGTTTCTAAATGCACTTGTGATGATTGTGTTATAAAGTTTGCTTTGGCTAAGAGTTAAGGAAAACTACAAAAAAGTTAGATAAACACCACAAAAATAAAAGAAAAATAAGACTCTGTGATAAATTTGTAACCACGCAATCAAATAAAAAATGTTAAATTGTCAGTGATTAACAACAAAAAGATAACAAAATGCAAAAAACAAAAATAAAATGATTTCATAGTTTTAGTCACCAAATTTGGTGTCAATGTCTCTGATTTCATAGTTTTAAAGCATGATTTCACTATCACCTACATAATTTCACTATTAGGAGAGAATAAAATAGAATAATTTTGTGCTTTTCATAATAATTTCAAAGTTAAGTTCACCGATTTTGCTATTTTCCAAAAAGATATAAATAATAGAAAATACAGATCAAAATAGAAATGAGGTATAAAGATTCTAAGAAGAATGAAACCATGAAAAGACATAAAACACACACCAAAATAATTATTTTATAGTTATACTTGATGATTTCACAGCTAGATTCTCCTATTTTATAGTTTACCAAAACCATAGAGTTGTAACAAATAGAAAGAATAGAAAAGAACATAATTAAAATAGAAAGATGATGGGAATAAAAGAAATGTAAAAAGGCTCTATAAACATATAAAACGACAATTCCATAGTTTTTTATTACAATTTTGCTGCTAATGTCTCCAATTTCTTAGTTATGCGTTAGATACATGCAACAAACTTAAAAACACTAGATAATGACATATAAATACATAATGTTTTTGAATACCAAGATAAAATATATATGGGCAAGAAAAAACTACAAATATCAATTAAAAAAATGTTTCTAAATGCATTTGTGATGATTGTGATATGCAAAAGATGAGGGAAAATCCCACCATGCGTTCTAAAATATATGAAGAAAATTTGTATAAAAATAGACTAAAGAAATAAATGCTCTTGATCTTAATCTAAACTCAAACAATCTCAACATAGAGCAATAACAAATGAAGAAATCAAACTAATAAAATAACTAATTACAAACACACGCAAAGTTTTTTACCTTCTTGATTGTACGATCAATGGTAAATTTGCTCTTTGTGTGGAATGTGGAAGCTCAATCCTTTATCCAATGCAAATGGGGAATGAGAAGAATTTTGATAAGCAAATGCACTCTTGATGGTTTTTATTCACTTGGAATTTTGATAGCACTTCATTACCTTGAAGGTGGATGGATAAAAGTGATGGTTTGCATGCCTATTTATAAGTTTTTAGATGTTATGAACCCGTGCCTTACCCTTCTCTTTGCAGTATTAGTGTAATAATTGATATGGATGCATATGCTTTTTAAGTCATCCCTTAGAGCATATTTGAACTATCCCACATACAATAGAAGTAGTAGTTGTTAGAATAGAGTTGGTATATAATTAAGTGTTGAGGCCCAATGAAGGCATCCACAAATTTGTTGTATTGAGTTTGGTTAAAGGAGGTTGCCCCCTCGAAGTGGCCTACGATCAATATAAGCTTTCTGTGTTTCTATTATTCATAAGAGTTATTTTATTTTTGCATATTTTGATTAAATTTGTTGTAAGAGGTAATCTGCTACAGGAGGTTCTTCACATCTGGTATCAAAGCATTTTCTTGGCTTTGTGGGTAGATTTGGAGCAATTTTTTTCGAAGCAGGTCTTTCTAGGAGCTGCACTAGTTCTGGCAAGAATTTTTTTCATTACAGGTTCTATCATTTCGGATTGGGTAAATACCCATCTACTTAACTATGGGAAGTGCTTGGGCATAAGCCTTAAAACTCATTGTGAGGAGTACCATAGGAAACCCAAAGTAGCTGGCCCATTGAGAGGACCTACCAGTGAAAAGGGCAACAACCCCATCCTGATTGACTAGTTTCCACCTGTGAGGTAAACCAAAAGCTATCATAAAGGGATAACCCCATGGCTAAAAATTTCTGGAGAGCAGTACTCAATTAGACAGTTTTGGTGTCCAGAGAGGATTTTAAAAAATCCTTTAGGTAGCCAAACAAACTTGGTGTCCATATCCAACTTATCAAGTTCAGAGAGCAAACAATAGTGTATCCACAGTTGAGGATATTTTCAACTACACAGTTGCAGACAATCCATTTCTAAAACAATAACAAGAAAAACAAAAAAAATAGCAGCAAAAAAAATAGAGCCTCCAAAAAAATAATTTGGGGCGCTGCCCTGAACCCCACCCTGCATCGCGGTAGGGAACGCGAAGGATCCCTAGCTATTAACAACTGGTTATGGTCACCACTCATGCATGTACAAAAATCATAGAGGAAGAAATTGCCACATTGAAATCTTAGATTACAGAGATAACTGATATGATGCATGGCTTGAATCAATAGCATAGCATCTTGCTCAATAGAGTGCAGAAGGAGGAGTCTTCTTCAGAGCATCACTCCTTTGATTCTAACTTCTCATGTGGACCTAAGCTAGACTTTCCATGGTTCAATGGTATAGATCCTACATGATGGATATATCAAGCTGAACAATTCTTCAACCTCCACAATAATTATTCTGTAAACAAAGTCCCAATTGCTTCGTTTCATCTAGAATAAGAAGCACTTCAATGGTACCATTGGTATCTCAAGACAAATGATGAACTTGATTGGTCAAATTTTTCATCCTTAATTTTGGGTAGGTTTGGTCCCTCATCATTCAAGGATTTCACAGGAGATCTCACCAAACTTCGTCAAGTAGGTACTCTTCATGAATATCAGATTGAATTTGGAAAAATTGCTAATCACACTGAAGGGTTGTTAGATGACTTCTTCAAATGATGTTTTGTTAGTGGCCTCAAAAAGCCAATTCACTTAGAGGTAAAAATGTTTCAACCTAAAAATATGATGGATGCTTTGGGTCTGGCTGAGTTAGCAGAAGATAAAATCTCCACACAGCGTCAACCTCCCACCTTTTCACCAGCAAAGAACATAGTGAATCCGTGGACAACCATAACCACACCAATCAAGTGCCTGACTAAGGCAGAGATGTCGACTCACAAAGAGAAAGGATTATGTTACAAATATGATGACAAATGGGTTAAGGGTCATAGGTCCATCCAACAAAAACTTTACTTACTAGATGTGGAGTCACCACCAGAGTAGGACAGTGAGCTTGATATTCCAGAATTTGAAGATGCTCAAGAAGAACCTAGCACCGAAGAGGACCCAACAGTTCAAGAGACTCAACCTGAGATCTTAGTGCATGTACTAGCAAGTGTCATCACTCCCCAAACCATGAAGGTCAAAGGGTGCTTCAAAAAGATCCCTCTCACAATCCTCGTTGACTCAGGCAATGCACACAATTTCATCAATCCTCACATTGCTAAGTGGCAGACTGCTTTATATACCCTTGTTTTAGCTTTGAAGTCATGATTGCTAATGGGGGCACATTTCCATGTAAAGGGAAGTGTCGAAATGTGCATATTACAATGGGTGATTAGAATTTTCACTCTGATATGTTTATCCTACATTTAGGAGGGTGTGATGTGGTTTTAAGGGCACAGTGGCTTCGCACATTAGGACCTATTTTATGGGACTTCTCTAAGATTTAGATGTAGTTCATAGATAATGGTCAGAAGCACACCTTAAAAGGGTTATTACCAAGATATGCTAGCATCATCAGTTCTCATTGCATGGAAAAAATTTTGAAGAAAGTCTCACATGGGGTCACTGCACAGCTGCATTCCATTCAACTCCAGCCCCCCACTGCTACTAACCACCCAACAGATTTACAAGCCATACTCGACAAGCATGCAACCATTTTCTTAGAACCAATAGGTTTGCCCCCTTCACACCCTGAAGATCACTGCATTCCTCTCCTCCTAAGAAGCATCCCACCCAACATCTGACCATACCATTACCCCCATCTGCACAAGACTGAAATTGAGAACTTAGTCCAGGAACTCCTCAAGTCTAGAGTTATTCACCTTAGCACCATCCCATATTCCTCCCCAATGCTTCTTGTCCACAAAAAATATGGGTCATGGCACCTTTGCATTGACTTCTAAGCCCTTAACCACCTCACTATCAAGGATAAATTCCTAATTCCTGTCATCGATGAGCTTCTTGATGAGCTCCATGGGGCCAAATTCTTATCTAAGTTGGATTTGTGTTCTAGCTATCATCAAATCTGAGTGCATCTTGATGACATTCCCAAGACATCCTTCCATATGCATGAAGGTCACTATGAGTTCCTTATCATGCCATTTGGCCTTACAAATGCCCCTTCCACTTTTCAAGCACTCATGAATAAAATCTTTCAGCCTTTTCTCTGTCAATTTATTTTAGTTTTCTTTGATGACATTTTGATCTACAGCCACACATGGGCCAAGAATCTACAATGTATTGATAGGGCATTACAACTATTAGCAGACAATCAATTATGTGCCAAGCAATCCAAGTGTTCATTCGGTCAAGTGGAAATTGATTATCTGGGGCACATTATTTCAGCTAATGGGGTTCACGTGGACCCAAAAGAAATTAGTGACATGCAAAATTGGCCTCGACCAACCACCCTCAAGAGCCTTCATGGTTTCTTAGGCCTGACAGGATACTATCGCAAGTTCATCAAATATTATGGAAAGATCATGGGTCCTTTGACTTCCTTATTGAAGAAGGATGCTTTCACCTGGGGTGCAACAGATGATTAGGCATTTGTCAAACTCAAATAGACTATGTGTAGCAAACCATTTTTGGCACTGCCAGACTTCACCAAATTTTTGACCATTGAAAGTGATGCCAGTGGCATCGGCTTGGGTGTTATTCTTCTCCAAGAGGACCGACCAATTGCCTTCACTAGCAAATCCCTTTCTGGCCAAAATTTAGCTTTATCTACATATGAAAAGGAAATGATGACAATTTTACATGCAGTACAAAAATGGAGACCCTACTTAATGGGAAATCATTTTTGCTTCAAAATTGATCATCAAAATTTGAAATATTTCTTGGAATAGTGGGTCTCATCCCCAGCTCAGTAGAAGTAGGTCAGTAAACTCATAGGTTATGATTATGAGATCACCTATAAGAAGGGAAAAGACAATGTTGTGGCTGATGCTCTCTCAAGAACCTTTGAGGACCAGCCTTCCCTCTCTGCCATCTCCATGCCCATTCTGAAATGGTTGGAATCTATCCAACAAGGGTATGCAAATTATACCTCCTTATGCCACCTCATTCATCAATTGGCCACTAACCTCTCTGCAGTACTGTATTATTCATGGGATAGTGCTTCTCTGTGATACAAGGGTTGTCAGGTACTTTCCCAAAGTCCAGACCTACATCAAGCCATCTTCTATGAAATCCATGCTTCCCCCTCAGCAGGGCACTCAAGATTTCTCAAAACCTATGAGTGGGCACGTCGACACTTCTTTTGGAAAGGCATGAAAGCTGAAATTAAATAGATGGTGGCCGAATGTGATACCTGCCAATGAAACAAAGGTGAAACCACATAGACTCCCAGTTTGCTCGAGCCTTTTCCCATTCTTTCTAGGATCTGAATAGATATTTCTGTGGATTTCAATGAGGGCCTCCCTAAATCTGGGGGAAAGATAGTGATCCTAGACGTAGTCAACCGCCTCTCCAAATGTAGTCATTTTTGTGCACTCAGCCACCCATACATAGCCTCCACAGTCATACAAATTTTCTTGGATCAGATTTTCCATCTTCATGGCATTCCTTCTTCAATTGTCTCAGATCATGATGCCACTTTCACTAGCCATTTTTGGACAGAACTATTTCATCGCACAGGCACACAATTGAGAATGAGCTCTAGGTACCATCCATAAATAGATGGCCAGACAAAAATAATCAACAAATGCTTGAAGACCTTCCTTCATTAATTTTATTTAGAAAAACAACATCAATGGGCCAAGTGGCTTCCCCTAGCTGAATGGTGGTACAATACCTCATACCACACTTCCACCAAAATGACTCCCTATGAAGCAGTTTATGGTCAAGCACCGCCACCACTTCTTCCATATAATCCTGATAGCTCACCAGTTCAGGAAATTGACACTACTCTCAAAAATTGGGATCAGATTCTCCACACCTTGCGGGACAATCTCCATATGGCACAGAACTGAATGAAGCATCATGCTGATCAGCACTACTTTGTGCGTACCTTTCAACCTGGTGATATGGTCTTTCTTCGTCTGTAGCCATACAAGAAATCATCACTAAAACTAAAAGGGTGCCAAAATCTTGCTCCAAAGTTTTATGGCCCATATAAGGTTCTCCAAAATATTGGGTCAGTTGCTTACAAGTTAGAGCTTCCACCTTCCTCCTAAGTTCATCCCGTCTTTCATGTCTCCTATTTGAAGCAAGTCCTTGGATTCAACATCTGAGTGCAGATAGTTTTACCAGCACTTGATAATGAAGGCCCCATCCTTCTTGAGCTGGAAGCAATCCTGGACAGGCACACCCACCAACTTCGATCCCTCTCCATCACAAAGGTCCTAATTCAATGGCACGGCATGCAACTAGAAGATGTAACATGGGAACCCCTCTTCTAACTTCAACAACAATTCCCACATCTGAAGCTTTGAGGGTAAAGATTTTTCTAATGGGGAGGGGATGTTAGGAACCCGTGCCTCACCCTTCTCTTTGCATTATTAGTGTAATAATTGCTATGGACGCATATGCTTTGTAAGTCATCCCTTAGAGCATATTTGAATTATCCCACATACAAAAGAAGTAGTAGTTATTAGAATAGAGTTAGTACATAAGTAAGTGTTGAGGCCCAATGAAGGCATCCACCAATTTATTGTATTGAGCTTGCTCAAAGGAGGTTGCCCCCTCGTAGTGGCCTATGATCAATATAAGCTTTATGTGTTTCTGTTATTCGTAAGAGTTATTTTATTTTTGCATATTTCGATTAAATCTATTGTAGGAGGTAATCTGCTGCAGGAGGTTCTTCACATTAGAAGACAGATCAGATGGCGGAGGATTATTTGAATATTTTAAATTATCCAAATAATCTATGGTAGAGATGAGTCCTCACCCATGAGGATGGTGACCAGTTCAAATGGTTGAGAGAAATAGGGAATTAGTTAGCTAGTCACTAAGAACGGGTCAAATTATTTGACAAGTCAAGGGGTGACTCAAGGGTATTTGAAGAAATTATAGGATTGGTGAAGTGAATCAAAATGTGAGGGAGATAAAAGTGGTGTATGCCTTGATGAGGTGGAAAATCTAGACTTATTACTTAAATTTGTATTAAAAGTGTGTATAACTCATTAACTTTGAAATATTTAATTATTTTAAAAAGGAGGAGAATGACAAGAATTTGAATTTAAATTTATTGAATAAGAATCAGTGTTAATAGGTGCATTTCAACACTAAATTAAATTTAGGTGTCTACACTTAATTATTATGGAATGGTAATGGATTTAGAGATGGTATTTCTATCAACCACCACTCGCTATGGTGGTCCTCTATTATAAATTCCCATGTTCTTCCTCTTGTATAAGTTCCTTGGATTCATTCCTTAAAGTTGTTAAGAAAAATAATTTTAATTATGAAAGACTTATTTTGAAAACAAACCCAATTTTGGCTCGCTTGGATGCATGTGAAGTCTAAATATAAATTGTCCTCTACATACAATGAATCTTACGATGAGATCATTATTGTCATTCTCACATATATACTACATAAAATCATTACGACTTCTTCTCGACCTTGGTCGAAGGACCAAAAAGGGTATATTGGGATGCCTTTCTAGAATTATACTACTCGTAAAGGCTATGAATGGTTGTTCCCTCATATTTTGATGGTTAATAACATCAATGCCATATGGGATCTTTATTCTTCCCTATCTACTTGGGGTAGATGTTCCCAAACTATTTGGACATCTTATGTTGAACCTAAGCTAGCTCACTTTGCTTGGTGTTTACTCCATCAAGGGCAACCTCTTGGGAGGCATATGTTGAAATTAGGAGTGATTTATTTGCCATGCTTGTTCTATGGGCATTTGGAGACTGTTATGCAATTATTTTAGTTATTCCCTAAGACCTAAAATGTAAGGACTTGGATTCATGTTTTTTCAAGCTTTTCGTCCAAAGCCTTTCAGTTGGCATCATATTATCCTTGGTGACATTCCTAGGATGTTGTTGAAGTACACCCAAGTTTGGTATACTTTCAAAGTGGAATTTTGTTTTGTATATAGAAAGAATGAAACTCAGCTTTGTTTTCTAATGTTGTTGTTGATCACCACTTTTTGGTTTATAACAAATCTATGGTTATATCTTATTTTATCTTTTAGATTCAAGTTCAGAGTCTAAAGTTGCTATGGAGATTGAGCATCTGCATAGATTTCTCTCATTAGGGTGATTCCCCATGTGTTATGGCTCGCATCTTGCCTTTCCTTCTGAGGAGTGTTTTGTTGAGAGGCGATAATGGCACTCCATGAGGAGGGCATCATTGTAACTATTCTCATTATCAATCTCACAACTGGATCCAGGGATCTCCTTAATACCTCCATTCTCCCCCCTCCAACCCATCCCCGTCCCCCCTCCCCCTCGCCTACCCCAATTTCTTGTGGAGGGTGGGGCTCTTCACATCATCTTTCTGCACACACGTAAGGTTGGGCCTCTCTGCCTCTTACGGGGTAGTACATATGGAATTCTACACCATGGAGCTCATAAGGTGGTTGATACTTGCCACATGACAACAAGATTTCAATGCTTACACTGGCAATATCCCCCATTGCTTTTATCATAATGAAAATGTTGAAGAAAGAAAGCATACCACTACCAATTCTCATAGGGACTCTATCCCTGAGTAGGATGCCCTATTGAGCTCTAGCTGAGATGATCTCCATGATAAAAACCTCCCTCTATGGAGCTTTTTACTATGACTGCTTAGTCTTTAGTGCTTTTTAAAAAAAAAATGTTATATATCTATTTTAGCCTCAACCTACTTTTTGTTGTGTTATTCCTAAACTCTGCTTAGATTGATAATTATGTGGTGTGCTGTCATACTGCCTTTTTTTAAAAGAATAGTCTTTTATTTTTATTATTTTTATTTATGTAATAAAATCTCTTTCAAAAAAAAAAAAAAAAAAAAAATCTTTTCTTTCATCCCAAAAAAACGAGGAAGAAGTGGAGTGCTATTTTACAAAAGAGTAAGTGGCTTCCATATTTAAAGACACATGAGTGTAGGATATAGCTACCTAAGTTAACTCGCCTCTATGGATTGAAACACAGAGGATGTAGATGCATGCAATCAGGATTCCTGTTCTCAACCCCATTTTAGTTAGGCGCTAGCACATAAGACGGCGATTCAAGGATAGATGTGAGTGCAAGCATATTGATATGAATGAAGGTACACCGTTGTTGCCGTGCAGGTCTCGTTCTTTATCGTTTTAGATTTCTACCAGACGTACTCAACGCGGAGACAACAGTTCGCGTCCGAGGAAAGGTTTTCAGTATTGGAAACCCGCATATGCGTGTGGAATTTAGGGCGACCAGGAAAAGTCTCTGAAAATGGGACAAATTTTGTACTCTAAGGTCTTTGAGCCTATTTAAAATTGCCGGCATTTTTTGGCCGTAAAATACTTCCAATGTTTCGATTGAACCGTCTCCCTTAACTTCCATTGTAGAAATTTGACTGTCATTTTTCATCCGTAAGAATATTATGTAACTATTAAAGATTATAAAATTATTTAATACCTTCTTCGTTTGTCTCCACTGTAACTGTCAATATGTATGAACGGATTTTTTTTTTCCAGCAACAGAGACAAAAATAATCTCTATGTCCATAGATGGTCGTCAAATTTAAAACCGAGACATGGAAGACTGTCATTTATTTAATATTTCGTTGATGAATATAATGATCTGCATTTAATCTTGATAGACGTTCTTCAATCATGTGTCTACTGCCGAGAGGGACGGGCGATACTACGGAGTTTAGCGTCGCTTGGAAGTTGCGGCCATGAATTTCACGGTCCACTTAATTTTCAGAGTTGTCATTTATGGACCCCATTTATGTCCACACACTTTTCAAGATTGTCATAGTTTTTAAGATTATTTTTTATAGAATTTTTTGAGTTGATGAAATATTCAAGATGGTTGATTATCAATCTTTTTCATGCATGCGATTTAATAGTTGATTAGAAATCTAGAACATGTTTACATAATTTTCAAGATTGTTAGTTATGTTGAAAATTGGTGTTATGATTTTTACTGTCTACATGATTTTTAGGATTGTCTTTTATAGGGTTTTCTAAGTCAACAACATATTTAAGATTGTCATTTATTGATTTTTTTTTTTTTTTAAGACCCATGCAATTTAATAGTTGATTAGAAGTCTAGAGTATGTCTACATAATTTTCAAGTTTGTTATTTATGTTGAAAATTGGTATCATGACTTTTACAGTATATATCATTTTCAAGATTATTTTTTATAGGTTTTTCTAAGTTGATGAAATAATCAAAATTGTTATTCATCGACTTTTTTCAACCCATGCAATTTAATAGTCGACTAAAAGTCTAGAGCATGCCCACATAATTTTCAAGATTGTTATATATGTTGAAAATTGATCCCATGAGTTTCACATCATTTTCAAGATTATCATTTATAGGTCTTTCTAAGTCGATGAAATAATCAAAATTGTCATTTATAGACCCTTTTCAACCCATGCAATTTAATAGTCAACTAAAAGTCTAGAGCATGCCCACATAATTTTCAAGATTGTTATATATGTTGAAAATTGATCCCATGAGTTCCATAGTCCACATCATTTCAGGTTTGTCTTTTATAGGGATGTTTAAGTCGACAAAACATTCAATAGTGTCATTTATCGAACCTTTTTGACCCATGCAATTTTATAGTTTATTAGAAGTCTAACACATACAAACATAATTTTCATATTGTTATTTATTTCAAAAGGGTTGTAGTTCAATTGGTGATGATGATAGTATGCTGTGTGATTTTTTTACATACAAATCATAAAATAAATTCTATATAAAAGGGTCAAGTTCGATCTCTAAATGATTTTTAGGTAATAGATTTCCCTAAATGTAGTAGTTTAGTCTAAGGTCCTTATGTGAGTTTGAGACAATGAAGCCCCTTAGTTGTGACAACATAGTTTGAGGTGTTGTTGAGATACATGTATGCTTACTCAGATTATTATAATACCCTACTTAAGGACAGACACACACACACACCCACCCACCTTAGAGGAAACTATTTAAAAAATATTGTCATTTATAAATCCTTTTATAGATCAATTTAGCTTCCTTTTTTTCCCTTGATGATTGGTCATGTAGTGAGACCCAAAATGTTGGAGCAAAATATTCATACACAATTTATTTACAAAAGACTCTCACAATGCAACTTCTTGTGATCTGCTTTAGGCAATAAATAAAAGTGATCAAATCCTTATACTTATCCATGGTATTACAATCCACTTCATAAAAATTATCGAAACAATGTTCTCTAGGCAAAAATGTTGGCCTAATATTTTCCTCTTCTTGCATCGATTGTTAATCTTGTCGCAATGGGGTCAGAGTTAAACACTTTTTTTCATTGAATTTGTGCCTCATTTAAGAGGGAAGTGTCAAGTTGCACAAAATATGCATCTTCCATAGTTGTTTTTGAACATCCACCTATCCACATACATATATCACCCATCATTAGTTGAAAGTCTAGCTCGTTCAATAGTTTCAAGTTGTCCACCTAACTTAAGAGAGAGTACATCCACACCCTCATAAGTAAATCAAGGTAGTCACATATGAGATGTAATTCCCAACAAAATATGTGATTTATGTTGGTATAAATCCAATGTTTAAATGGTGTGGTGATCTCCATCACTACTGAAGAAAAGCTCAACAATTTTGGGATAAGCTAGTGGAAATGTTTTCTAGTTTTGAGGAACAATGGTATTTCAAGTAGGGATAATTAATTGGGCTCCCATTTCATTAGATTTCTTGAAAAATTCATGATCGACCTATAGAGGACAATAATGACATTTGATCCTAACCCATGATACTCGAATGCTAACCTAGGATAGTGACATCCCTATTTTAGTTGAACATGGATAATCAAATATGTGTTGATCATTCCAAATATCTTTCAATCACGTATAATCAACCTATAATCATAAATTAGCTAAGTATTCTTGTATTTTATATAGTTAAATTCTTTCATTCATTCGATCTTAGCTTTGTCCATTTCATTAATTTACTTTTGTTTTGCTAGTTACAAGTTGTTTACATCATTTTGCAACTTTTTAATTATTTTTTGTCTTAATTATAATTAATTCAAGTATGCAATCCTTTAGGATGTGTGTGTGTATGTGTGTGTGTGTGTGTGTGTGTGTGTGTGTGTGTGTGTGTGTGTGTGTGTGTGTGTGTGTGTGAGAGAGAGAGAGATTTTTTTTTATTTTTTAAATTTTATAATGAAATTCTCTAGATGATTATAAATTTCAAAACATTAAAAATAAAACAATATTTTTCTTTTTGATGCTTTGCTATATTGTTTTACATGCTTCTCACAAGATTATTTAATTATATTCATGCCTAAAATTTCTTCTGATCTAATACAATAATGCCTAACTATCACTCCTTTCAAGCTCATCTTCTATATGGTCATTTAATAACAAGAATTTTAAAACTTAACAAAAGGCAAGTTGGATTTTTATATATACACAATCTTGTCTTTCTTTCAAAACCACCCATTTATTCTTAACATAATGTCAACTTGCTTACTTTGTAGTTGCTGGGCTTTCATCAAATTCCTTGCCAAAAATTGTGGATTTGTAATAGTTACACACAGGTTGCCTTCGTGCATGATGCATTCACAAAGATTCAAGTTCAAGTCTCTCCATCTTTATAGTTGTACATTTCTTATGTGCACCCTTCGTTAGCCAATAAGCCATACTACTTCCTTGACAATTCCTTCATGTAATTAGGCTTGCACACAACCTTAGTTAGTAATATTAAGTTTTATTATAATGTAGTTCCTCCATCTAGTTATGTTTATGTGGGATCATCCTTAACCAAAATTCAGAGTCAACAAAGTTTATTTGTCAACCATCTCTTTCATGTTTTTACCATTTCCTTCGATGGATTTTGAGGATTTTCAAATTTCATGGAGAGTGGGGATCCCATGTGGGTGTTGCATGAATTCCCAACACCATTTCACATTAAGGACAAAAACTTCTTAGCCTCCTCAGCCAAAGATTGATTTAAAGGGGATTCTCACATTCATCTGGTCAACCACCCTAGTAGGGAAAATCCACACACACTTGTCTTGGCTCAGTGCATCTACCCTGAACTACTGCACTTTGACACTCCATGAGATACTAAACTATTCATAATCCCACCTTGGATCATACCTTAGGACCCAACACCACATAGTTCCTCGAGATTTGTTTTCTCATTAGCTCAGTAGATGATATCATACCCCACCTCAGGGTTCAAAAATAAGGATTTATTTACCATGGTTGAGGGTCATCCCACACAAACTTAGTGCCACCCACAAAACTAGCTTGGTGTCTCGAACCTTATGGTGATTCATAACCCCTAGTATTTGGCGCTTATCACCCATGATTTTTGAATAAATTTTCATGGGAAAACATAGTAAATAAGAAATGAGGGTGAACCCATTTGGGACCTAGCATATTTAGTAAATAAGAAATGAGGATGGAACCATTTGGGACCTAGCATATTAAATAATAGCCAATAGAGGATCCCTAGGCTATAATATATTTCTTGTAGCCATGAGCTTGGCTTTAGATCCCGCTTCCGGTTCAATTGAGGACCTCCAAACAAAAATTAAAGTCTTTTGGATTAGGAGTGTGAGTATTTTCATTTTTTTAATATCGATTGATAAGCGTTCATAAATCTTGTAATTTTTTATTATAGAAATAAAACTAAATCATATAGTATCAAAATTTAGAGAATAAAATAAATTATATAATATAATTTTTAGTTCAAAAATAAAATTTTTAAATTTATTTAGTTATAATTTATTGTAAAATATAATTAATTTTAAATTTATTTTATTATTTCACATTAAAACAAATATTTATAAATGGAAAAAAAGTTAAATAACATTCTTCAAATAAATATTAACATCGTCATTTTACATGTCTTAAATATATTTAATATAAATATATGAAAAGAATATTACAAAAATCTATCCACTAATCATAAATTTATTGATTTTAGTCGAACATACCAATATTCTCTTTAAATATATAATATTTTTTAATATAATTGATTGATAATATTTACCATTACCGATTTACGAGTGATAGTTAAGATCAATCATCCTCCTTAATATTACTTGACCCACTAATTCTCTTATAATATAAGAATAATGCCAAAAGTAATCGAGAATAACTTTTCAGGAGACTTGGTATTGGGCCTCCACTCACTTGACAACCGCATTGTTCAGTTGCAGTTCGTACACAGCTGGAAACCCATTTTCTGCATACCAGTAGACCGACTCCGTAAAGCCACGAACAGTACACACCCTACTCTTGGGGTCACAAGATTTCAATGACCCGCATCGATTCTTCACTAGGCAAGAAACGAATGTGACCAGATTTTTATACTCATCCATGCTGTTACAATCCACTTCAAAATTGCGAAAAACAAGTTCAGAGACAGAACATTCGGTGCGACACTTTCCTTTGATTACATCAAATGTCAAACGTACCTCAATGTGGCCAGAGTTGAACAATATTTTTCCTTGTGTTTCTGCCTCGATTAAGAGGGAAGGGTCAGGTTGCACTAAAGACGCACCTTCCACGCTGGCTTTTGCACCTCCCCCTATCACTGTACAGATATCGCCCCTCACTGATCTATATTCTAGATCGTTCGACGGCTTCAAGTTCTCCACCCAGCTTAGCAGACTGTACATGCTCGCCCTCATATTCAAAGAAAGGCGGTCACATATGAGAGGTAATGCCCAGCACAACATTCGATTTATGCTGGTATAAATCCACTGCTTTAATTGTGTGGCGAACTCCATCAGTGCTGAAGTAAAGCTGAACAATGTGGGAATAATCCAGTGGACATGCTTTTTGGTTTGGCGGAACAGCCCCACTAAATTTAAACCTTTTAATAATTTCTCCTCCGAGATTGACAAATTGATAGGGAGGACGGAAAAGAGAGTATCGTGTAATAATGACGTCATGATGTGGTTTTCCAGTATTAAACAATCCATAACTTCAGACAATTCCATTAACCCGCCAGTTAAACTACATCCAATCAAAATTTTATGACCTTTTAGAAACATCGTTTTGCCGGCAGTAACCCTTTTCAAGCGGAGCAGAGAGTGCCACATTGCATCTGTAATATAATACGACATTTCTCCGTTGACGAACAGCTTGTTTCCGTCCCTTCTCTCTAAATGGAAATTATTGCCCAAGTATTCTATATCGATCTCATCAGATATCTCATCACGTATCTGCCTTGACACGATAGGTTGATCTGATTCCTTGGTCACATAGAGCTTCGCTCTCTTGAAGAAGAGAACACTATTGAATCCTTTCAGTCGAGAATAAGTAGGGGAGAGATGAGTCCCCAGCCCGAAAGGTAGCAGGCTCATCAGCCAGGCTATTAAGCCTTTTATGACGGCTCCGAATGGTGTGAGCTTCACAATCTGCCAAAAGGCGAGGCACAACTGCAAGGAAAGTAACACCTTACTCAATATCGACTCGGTTTCTGCCATGCTTTCACAATACCAGCTTACCGTGCTACATTCTCTACCGATCTTTCTCCGCCAGTACTATGCCGGCCCACACAGCTAGTATTTGTCCTGCTCGTCTTCTTGTTCTTCAACTTTCTCCCCCTTTCGGCCAAAGGAATTTCTTTACACTGGCGTCTTCATTTTCTTGTTCTTTTTTCTCTTTCCCTTTCTGAAGGCATTTCAAAGTAGACCCAGTTTCTAATACTCATCAATCTTTTCCCAGAGGTCAAATATAAGGTTAGAAAATTAACCCTTGCCGCGTTGAAAGTAAAGGAAATAATAAGATAAGAAAGTGATGCGATGCATAAAATGAACAGCTTTATCTTGTGTAGGAAATTGCATGGAGGAGTGCAAGGCATATGAATGTAGACAGATTTTGTAGTCTCAATTTATTATTATTATTTTAAATTATTTATTTATTTATTTATTTTATTAATATTTTCTTTTTTTTAAATATTTATTAAATTTTTTTAAGGAATTAAATATAAGATTAAAAAATCAAGCTTTTTATTAAAGATAAAGGGATTAATAAAGATAAAAAGTGATGAGATACAAAATGAATAGCTGTGATTTGTGTAGGAATATATGGAAGGAGTGCAAGTCATTTTAAGTAAACTTATTTTATAATTTCAAAGAATTTTCATTATTTTAATATCTTTATTTTTTTTCTTTTGGTTTTTCTCTTCTTTTAATATTTATTAATCTTTTTCAAGAAGTCAAATACAAAATTAAGAAATCAAATCTTATATTAGAAATAAAAGAATTAACAAAAATAAAATGTGATGAGACATAGAATGAATGGTTATGATTTGTATAACAAACCATATAGAAAGAGTGCAAGGCATCTCAAAGTAGACCCACTTTGTAGTGCTAATTTTTTTTCATTATTCTTAAATCTTTATCTTTTTTCCTGCTCTCCTTTTAATTTTTCTTTGTTTTTAATACTTATCAATCTTTCTTCATAAATGAAAAATAAGATTAAAAAATCAAATTTTATTTTAAAGATAAAAAAATTCATAAAGATAAAATGAAGAGACATAAAATGAATGACTAATTTGTGTCAAAAACTGTACTGAAAAAATACAAAGCATCTCAAATTAAACCCACTTTGATGTGCAGAGCATGTAGAATGAAAGGGAAAAAAAAGTTACATCATAATTATTAAAACACCCACAATTTCACTTGTAAGATTTTCACTTTATGCCGTTCACACTTTGTTTTCATGCTTACTTGAAAAATGCTATTAGAGAACTATTTTGTATACGTATTTCTAAAGTGAGTTAAAACGATGGCCACGATAAACACATTTTTGGAGATTCTGTACCTTTTAATATCGTGGAGTGCAGAGTCATCAATTCTATGGAAGTTTGCTTTTACATTAGGTGACTCATTTTCTCTATTAAAAATAAAAATTATAATTTAATCTTTTAACACCTTTTGGTTTTATTTGTTATAATTTTGAATTACTTTTTGTCTTGGTACATGCATATTTATTTCATTTATATATTTTTCAGTTTACCTTAATATACCGAGGTAAGCTTCCCTAGTACTATTCGCAACAATGCTGAAATGCATTTGGTTTGTATTTTTGTTGATGATGAAATGCATGTCGGCCACTCGTTCCTTTCGATCCAATTCTCTGTATTATTATTGTGTTTATTCAAGACTCCTGGGTCATTAACCCTATTTCATCAAATGGAATACAATTATTCCAACTTGTTGCAGGGATTGTTTCACCAAATGTAGATCTGAAGCTTTAGAGCGGGATATGGACATCCATCAATGCAGCAAGGGATCTATTTTGCATTATGTTTTATTGGGTTTCCATACCTTATTCGATAGATTTTATTTCTTTTGAAGGTCAACCAAAAATTAGGGAGGGGGTCGTTACAACAAGCCTGTGCAAAGGACATCATCGGGTTCGGCTATTGGGTGTTTTTGACAATAAAAAACACCTGCATGTGTCAATGTCAGTGTGCCATGGATCAATCGGTTCACAATGGTACCAAGAACATTGCCCCAGTCTAGGTTTTGGTATGTTTTGTTTTATGGTTTGGATGCAGGTTTCATTTTTTTAGCATTTTGGTTCTCTTTTTATTGCGTTTATTTCTACTGTTCATTAAAAAAACACAATTTTATCGCATCTTATCTTGGGATACACAGGACAATACCCATTTTTATGCCTTTTTATGTAACCAATAATGGGCAATATTTTGTGTATGTTTACTGTGTATAGATATTTTGTCCAGATATTGTAAAGTGGTTTGTTTCTTGTCGCTTTTTTGCAATTTTCTATACACAAGTTAAAGATTTGTTATGTTTATCTTCAAATCTTTCTTAGTAGGGTCAAATCCCAGACTTACCCTGGTTATTATGCTTGGTCCTCTATAGGCTTATGGAATTTCACACAATGCTCACTTTTGATTACAACCATAAGGCAAACAATCAAATCCTTTGTAACTCAATTTTTTCTCTTTATACCCAACTTTAGACAAAACTGTATTGGAAAAACATTAACCCTAGATTTCATGGGTTTTTTTTAGGTAGGATTACAGCTTTGCCTTGACTATAACAACCTCTATGGCCATGACTGACACTAACACAAATCAAATGCACACTAACAATTTTCTGCCTTTGAGAAACCATCAACTGATTTGAGTCTGAGCTAAGATTGAGTTGAGACTAACATAAAATAGTGGGCTGAGGTTGAGTTATTTAATCTCTGTGTGTTTGTTGTGATCCCCTATTTCATGTAACATTGTCAATCATTTATATATATATATATAACATTGTCTTTTATATATATATATATATATATATATATATATATATATATATATATATATCCACTAGTCATTATAGTTTTCCCTTCACATTCGCTGAGCAAATAATCTCACCCCCTATTCAAGTTTTCAAACACTTCAAACCATTTTTGTCTTGATATACATGATTTATCAAGGAGACTTGTGATGTTATGCCTAGGATTTTTTCTTCACCTCTAAATCTCACCAGAGTTAAGTGATTATTCCATTTTTAAAATAAGAGTTTATGAAAATGTTACTTTTATCATACAATAAAGAATATGTATGAGATTTCTATTTTTAACGGGTTTGCTTCTAACGTATCAAAACGTTGCAGTGAAAGTAATGAAATATAGTAATGATATGAATTCAATAAATATATTCTCAGTTCACTAATAACAAGTGGATAATTGGAGTGTAGAGAATTACAAATTCACACACATGCACAAAGTCACATGTACATGCACACATAAATAATATATATAAAAAATATTTCTTTTATAAATTATTTTGTTTATATATATATATATATATATATATATAAAAGCATAGAATGTATAATTTTCAAATTCCATTCATCAATTTCAAAATTATTGATCCTTTTTTATTGTCTTTTAAAATTATTTACGCTTTTTCATGTCTTTTATTACATAATAAATTTAATGTTTTTATTAATTTTTTTATTTACCTAACATTGCTAGGAAGTCCATTATCGCTGGCACTAGATACAATTAGAAACATTTTTCTAGTTGTCTATAAATCTATATGTCATGATGCGGTTTTGGATATGTGGATACACAAGGCTGGAAGGGGAGACCTGCACTAGTTGTGATTATACATTTTAGAAAATAATGGTAGTATAAGTAGGTGTAAGGGTCAAACATACATCTAAGACATTTCTAGCATCCAAGGCCAAGAAATAATTATGCGGCTCAGTTCATTCTCATTTTGAGTGTCGTTCAGTTGTTTTCATGTTGGGAGTAGGAGGAAATGTACTCTTTTTAGATTTGTGCATGTTCCCATTTTTAACGAAATTCTTCCTTTATTGAGTTACTATTTTTTATTTTGAGGAAAACTGAAACAGTTGTACATCTTTGGCCCCCACGCTAGATCAAAGTTGTAATTAAACCCTCCAAATATTAGAACACATGGTAGTAAGGACCATCAATTTCATACTAGATAGAACATTTGAGGATGAACTGGTATATCTATAGCATCATTCAACAAAGGAAACATGTATGTTGAGATTCGATGAGATGATGCTTACCTCTTTTCCAAAGTGATGTAAACATGCCCATAATTGGTTCAAAGGGAACATTAGTCTATTGTTGATGTTAATATAGTTTGAAGTAATTTAATAAGTAATGTGTGCATGATTGATAGGTCTGGTGATAATGATATTCTTCTTTCCTAGGCTAGGAACATGAATAAAGATAGTAGTACATTGGAGTTAATCTAGGTCAAGATTTAATGTTCAAAAATTGGAGATTAATTTGGCATATTGGCTATAATAAAAATCCCTTGTTTGAAAGATGTATTCCAAGATGTAATGAGTAATTGAGAGTCCCTATTTGAAATGACTATTGTGGGAAGTGTAGTGAAACTAGACATGCATTATGAAAAGCTTGGCAATGTCTTGCATCCCTGTTGTTTTGTGCATGGCATTGAGATAGATATCTCACTAAAACATTTACACAATCATGGTTGTGATTGATAGTAAGTAGAGATAAAGGAAAGTCATGGAAACTAATACCCATGGTTGTTGCGGAACAAGAATAGGTGTTTACCAACGCTACTTTTGTTATCAATTTGATGACAATTAATGTTAAAAAAATATGAACATATTTTGTTTCTCTAGAGATCATGTCAATTTAAGTACTATTGCAACATTGAAGACTTCCACATTCCAACATTGTTGGAGTGAGCTTCTTAGATCACTTTCTAGGATTAATCACCTTTTGAGACACAAAGATACCAAAGGTAGTAGATGAGATGATTGTAGGGCAATGATGAGGCTCTATATTATTGTAATTGTAAAAAAGTGTTATGAATACAAGGGCTCAAAATATTTAGGAGTGCTACTGCTTGGGGATGATGGAGATAGTTTGTGGCAATATTAGCATTGATTGTTTATGCTTAACCACAAACATGGAACTATTGTAGATAGGCATCCACTTTAGTTAGCACAACATTTGCCTCACCTTGTTTTTGATCAAATTGTTAAGGTGTATGTCTTGAATGTATGATTGTCTTCTTACCAAGGATGTAGTGCCTCCATTGGAACACAACCTAAAATTCACACGATGCTCATACATAAAAATAATAGGTGCTCTCAAAATTCTAGGTGATTAGATGCTCATTCAAAGTCAAAGGCTTCATCCTTCTCATGCAACTGTTGAAGGTTTGATAACTTGAGAACTAGTTTGAGAAACTTTGATTGACTGGGTCCAATTCTTTTCATTGGGCATTTGTGAACATGCATATTGATTTGTCATTTCCATCTAGAATATGGTGTAGAATACAAATAATTATAGAGAAGCCAAGTAAAAGTTTGGAGCAGAAGTTGGTAAGACAAAAAAAATATGAACCTTCAGAAGGGACTCAAGAGAAGACTAGTTGTGGATATCCTCTATCATCTTTGGACTAACTTATAAACCATTCTCATCCATAATGTACCCAAGATAATTATATTTACTTAAGTTTAAGAAAAACTTCTCCAGATTGCCAAAAGGTTTTCTTTGTGATGGGTGTTGAGCCCCTGTATGATTTCTTGAATTTGTCTTCCTACATCCTACTATGGATGAAAATATCATCCAAGTAGAAAATAATGAATTGGGTTGTCAATGGATATAATATGTCATCCATCAGGGGCATAAAGTTGAGGGAGGCATCAGTGAAGTTAGAAGGCATAACTAGCCACTCAAAGAGATATTCATTGATAATTGAATGCAGTCTTCCAAATCTTTACAAGATTGATTGAATCAATTTAAGACTCAAATCTAGAATGATCTCAAGAAATATTATCATAGGAAACTGACATGTCTTCCAAATGTTTTGTATTTCAACTAAGGAAACTAACTGAGAGAGACCTGATTGAGATTTGCACTAAGCAAAAGATAGAAGAACCAAACAGAACACGATAAAATAACATGGTATACAGAACAAATTTTTACTTGAAGAAAGTTTTAAAATGCTATTGTACGAGTGACAATGGTATATGCATCTATGTAGGTCAAAAAATTTCCAAAGATTGCTACCCCAAAGATTGATGAAAAGTTAGTCATTTTTTGGTCAGTGTGTAATGCTTTTTTTGACATCATTTTATGATAGCAGGATCACTACTTGAACACTATGCATGAACACCATTTAAATAGAGTGGTTCAAGTGCTAGTGTTGGAATTTGGAAATGATGAATTTGGATTGCTCATATTTGGTGTAGGGAAGACTTTGTGGCTATATCAGCTTTAGCACTATGGAAACATGACATATTGGCACATATGTTGTGATTGGTACATCATGCATAGAAGGGCCACTAATCATATTTCATGATTAAATGGGGTTCCCTCCACATTAGATTAGAATTGGAAAGAATTCCAGAAGGTGACCTACTACAACATTGAACTATGTGCCCTTTAAGTAAAGAAGATCCAATGTCATTTTCATCTGTAGGTGGGCCTGAGCCACCTTTACCCCCATGCTTATTGATGTAGATGAAAGTGGTATTCTGCATAGTTTTCATCGAGATTTATTTGATTTTAAGTATAAGTTTCTGTTATGTATGGTATTTCACATTTTAAGAATCCTACATATAACTATAATATGTTGAATCATGTTTGAGTTGCAAGCTCTAGTAGTTTGGTTTGTAGGTTATCGAATTTAACTGGTTCTAAGATAAAAATACATATGATGTCTTTTATGAGGATAGGTTGTACAATTCTTACACCTATACAGTGTAATTTTTACAAGTAATAATTTTATTCTATTGTTCATTATCCACAAACTCTTCTATCTCTGTTTCATCAATCTCCATTCTTAAATGAGAAGTTTCAAAGCCAAAAATAGAACGTCTAGAGTAAGTTCTGAAATATAACCATGAAAGCAAACCCTTGGGAATAGGAACATAAATAGTATAGCCTAATGGGAATAAATTTTTAGAGACACACCAAAGAGCTGATCAAGAGTGGTATTTCCCATTGCCTTCACCAAAACCCTTTATTAAGGGACTAAATTTGATGGCCGACCCTGTATTTTTTTAGTGACTATTATTTATTCAATCATTATCGTTGGAAGATGGAATGTAACTTATAAATTAGGAAATTTATATTTTTTGTGTGACAACATAATCCATACAGATTTTTTGAATGGCGAGCAAGGAGCAACCTGTCGAAAACTGTAAAGATGTTTTTTTTTAATAGATTATTTCAAATGTAAAATGAAATAATGTGCAAGCTGTCAATTTGTTTTTAATAATTATAATAAATATATATTTTCATTAATGTTTCCATGCTTTATTATAAACTACAGTAGAATTTGATGGGCAGTGTTGATTTTTTTTAATTTTTAATAATAGTTAACCCATATTACATGACAATAGATCTGAATTAGTTGGAAAAGGATCAATGTTAAATCAAAATTAAATCACCCATTTTATTTCTTAGCATATTGGATTATTCCATGTTTACAATAGTTCTTGATTTATTCATGAAAATAATCTCATTTCTTCCTATCTATACTTGGCAGCTATTACAAATACAGTCGGGACATTCACAACCTTTGTCAGCACTATTGGAACATGGCATTTTGTTTAGTAGTTGGGATCATTCCAATGTTTTTTTTGTTTTTTTTTTTTACACTCATTGCAATTTTGTATTTTGTTAAAACCATCTTCTGGAATCTGTATGCTACCAGGGAATGAGTATTTGGTTAAAAATTGTATATAACCAGCAGATTTGGTAGTTTGCTTCCTTCGACATAATATAGTGCAATAGAAAGAGATTAGGACACAAATTATCTCAGATCCTCCCATGTGATTTAAACTTCGAGCATCCTAATAAATGTGGACTAGCTTGTGAGCCAAGCCTTATCATATGATCTTGACCTTAGACATATGAATAAGTGCATGTACGCCCTGAGCTTTATTAAATGATTTTGACTTTAGGCATCCTAATAAACATGGCAGAGCCCTAAGCCCCATCATATGAATTTGACGAGGTTAAAATCTAAATTATATTATGTTATATGTTTGTTGTTCAAACCAGTTAACCACTTAGATTTTATGAGAATATGTTTGTTATTCAAATCAGTTAACCATTTAGATTTTACAAGAATATTCTTCCTATTTGTTTGTAATATTGCCTTTCTAGCATTGTCATGGATTTAAAAAGACATTGTCTAATAATTAAAATAGAGTGATATTCTCCTATTTTAAACAACTTATGAAAGGAAAGATAATTGCCCCCAGTTTTAGATGCAAAGTTTACCAATTTTATTTTTAAAAAATTTCGTTAAAAAATATATATATATATAAAATAAAATTATCTTATCATATGTATATTAATTTTTTTAATCTCAAATATTTACTTTAAAAATAAAAATAATTCCTTGATGTTTTTTCAAATTTCATTTCCTATCGATGAAATATGCTAAATCAATTTTTATTTCGAAGAGTTTTGGAGTTTTGTATACCGAATAGAGAAAATGCAATCCTTAATGAATAGTTTGAAACTTCATGGCAATTTGGGAATTGAATGTTTGTACCGGTTCTCTCATTTGGACTTCTTTTTATTGGAGTGACGAGCCGAAAATCCCGATCTTAGCATTATGGGAGAAATATCTATATTTTGGAGTAGTCTATGCTGCACATTTTCTACACCTACTCTTCTTTGGATTATCTTTCGTAGTTGTCCACAAAATTAGTTCTCATGGATAAATTTTTTATCTCTTAAATAAATTCCATCTCTTAATTTATAATACTTAATTAAGAATGAATTACTTTTAGTGGATGGGCATAATCTTTTGTTTTATTCAACATTTTCCATTACACTAAATTTATTGTAGAATGTTTAAAGAATTTTTAATTTTTTTTCTAAATATACAAGGTGTTTAGTTAGTAGGACTATATAATTGTATACACCCTAAATTGGTCAATAAGTTACACATATTATGTCTTTTCACAATATTTTCCCAGAGGACTCCTAATGGAGAATATGAGGTTTTTACACATTTAGCCATGTCTTTTATTTTATTTGTTTGGGTCTTCTTCTAATCTATAGTCATCTTTTTACCCATTCCCAGTCACCTTGAGACTTTCAAATAGTCTTTCAACCTTAGCCAAATCAGGGTTTCCACGCTTGCTTTATCCCCCTAGTCTCTAGCCTATAGGACAGGGGTGTTGGGATTGGGCTACAAGCTGAAACATAGGGTGTATAGTTTCCAACGCTCCTATCCAAAGTCAAATTGAGCTCTAATGGTTAGCTTCTTCCACAATATGAGTCTTGCCCCTTTCTTTATGTCATTCCTAAAATTTTCAATGTCGACCAAATACAAATAAAGCTCCTAAATTTAAAATAATGAGTCTCTTATATAAAGGACTATACAAAGCATTTTATATCTAGCACTTACCACTTTGTCACATTAGACATAATAAAATTTAATTAATAGTATATTTCAACTTCTCTGTATCACACATAGAATTGCATGCTTGATCAAGGAAGAACATAGGTGAAAGTCATTCTTGCATCTATCATACACTTTAATTATGCACGTTTTCTAATGGAGAACTACATTTGATCTAAGAGCCTAGCTTGAGAGTTAATGTAAACAATGATTAAGATAGTATGGGTTCTAGATCATGAGATTTTTCTTTACCTAATCCATTTTTTCCCCTTTTTATTTTGAGGTATTCATTGTTTGCATATGTGTAGATGGATATAGGTATTGAAGACTACAATGGACCTAAAACGAGCTTTGTCAACTTTTTACCCATAAATTTTTTTACATAAGGTCACACTGACATGATGAATAAAACTCAGAAAGCTTAGATCCTAAGGATAATAATGTTAGGGAGTGGTTATCACTCTAGACACCAGAGTGTCATGTTCTAGTGCCCCTATTCAATAAAAAAATGAAAGCTAGGTCTAGATTTCTAATAGTGTCTCAATCTTTCTTTTCAATTACTAGCTCTAGAATAATTCATTTGAGCTTGATTTAAGAAAAGTTTATTGTTCTTTCTCTTGTAAAATTCTCAGTTTAAAATTTATATTTTTCTCCATTAAACTAGATTGTTATTATTATTTCAAACCGTTATTATTTAGGATATGTTAGTATTACCCTTTATTTAGAATAATTTTATTTATCCCAAATTATTTTTTTATTTGTGAAGAATTTATATTTATAGAAATAATAAATTCTCATAAATCTAGATTCTAGGAGGTGGCACTCACTCCTTTGGTCAACATAAGATTTAGAAGGAGTTACTTGCATGTAACTTCCCTTCCTACACTTGGCACACACTCTCACTATTTTGTAAGGAATTAGGTCACAAGTGACACATATTTAGGAGACTTGTAAGGTCATTAATGGGGTATTTTGTAACTCTCATTATTCTTCTAGCTCTATAAAAGAGCTTTTCCTCTCTTTTTTTTTTTTATCATCTATGAAACTTATGCTCTTTTTAATTCTTATATTTTGTGTTCTCACATAAAGAAGTTTCTGGCAAGTCTCTTCATATTATTATGTGAGATTTTCACCGATTAATTCAATTTTCTCACTTCAAACTTTTTTTGTCTTAATCTTGGCTTGCATTGGAGAGGTAACTTGTTTATTTAATTTTTTGCACTTTTTTGTCAATTTTATGAATGTTTCTTGTATAAATATTTCATGGTATCAGAGCCAAATTCATTTTATTGTCAATTTTAAGAGTGTACAGATTGTAAAATAGATTTCAATTTTTTTTTACAAGTGTTCCACCCTTGAATTTTCATATCAATCTATTTTTCTTCTCATTTTTTTGAAAAAAAATTGTGGCTCTTAACTCCTTTTTTTGTAGGAATTTTATCTTTATCTACATTATTTTATAAATAATTTTTCCTTAAAAAAATTTATTGCTTTTTAAAAAAACTCTGAACATTATCAAATATATTTGTATTATTTCTTTTGCCCTTTCCTTTAACTCTGTATTATTATTTTTTACATAGGGAGAGTAATATTTTATTTTTGTTTATTTATTTATTTGATAAAAAAACATATATATTTTCATGTTTTTTTGATAATTTGTTTTGTAGGGAATAGCATGTTTTTTTAATAAACAAAAATATTTAATATTTTTTTATTTTTTTCTGTTGAAGGGAATGATAACCAATTTTTATATATATATAAAAATATTTTTTTAATATGGTATCTGTAGAATTTATTCTTACTCTTGTTTCATTCAATTTCAATAACAAGAAATACATAAAAATATATAAATTTTTTTTACTCACATATTCTTGAATGTTTTACAGGGCTTATTGTACTAAATTTGACTTGTTGATGCTTAGAATTGTGTTATTTACAACACCAACAATGGGAAGTTTCAGGAATGTGGGACTTGTGACCTGAATCGACCTCAAGATTTTAAAGAAGCTGGATCTTCTTTATCTCAAATGTATTTTGAGAAAAGGGATAGAAATTAAATAGAATCACCAATGCAATGAAAAAAATTTAACTATGGCGATGCGCCTGAGTTTAATTTGATCCTTAATACTAAGCATAGTGAAGCTATCTTTAGGATTCAATTACATTAAAGAGCAAACAATGCTTGATCAATGTAAAAGATGAAAACAAATAGAATCAAAGGCTCACAACTTAGATGATTTTTGTAGTAACACATAAAATATCAACAAAGGCATATAAATCAATATTTTTATTAATTTTGTAGTCACATAAAAGGCACAAAAACGTGCATATTTATACAAACATTCTAACTCAAGAAAACAAAACAAAGGAAAATGATATTCCTGGCCATAGCAAGAAAGTCTAAAACTTCTTGATCACGATCTCTTGCAAAAAATTCTCTCTCTCTCTCTCTCTCTCTCTCTCTCTCTCTCTCTCTCTCTCTCTCTCTCTCTCTCTCTCTTTTGATGATGATCTCAGATAATGATGTCTCCTTGTAGTCTGCACCCATATTTATAGCATAGGACTAGCTATAGATTGCCCACACGTTCCCTTCCCAACAGTCTAACTGAACTCTAACTTATTATAAGTGTCTAACAAAGATATCATTTGGATCTGAAACGTTTAGTCTCCTCGCACGATCAAATCCCAACGGCCTGACTGAACTGAACTTAACTGGAAGTGTCTAACAAAAAAAAAATTTGGATCTGAAATGTTTAGTCTCCTCGCACAATCATTGGCTGAATTAGATACAAGTGACGCTTCCCACTATGAAATGGGCGAGGACACTTGGTAGCATCTGCTTGTTTCACTTGAAAACTATCTCATTATTCAGGAGGCATGAGAAAATGACACTTGACAGCTTCCATGGCACTTACAGAAGACACACAACACTTTCTATGTTACTTATACTCTTTACTGTGTCTTTGTATCAGGAGTGCTCCATCTTTGACATCTGTCATAGTCTGCTACTTCCTAACTTTATCAACTTACAAAAAATAGGACCCACAACACGTTTTTCCTAAGCAGCTTCAAAAGGGGAATGAGTACAAGTGGCACTTTATACTGATCTTTAACAAATGACACGTGGCAGCTTCTTCTTGTCTATAAAAACTTTGGATACTTTTTGAGAATCCTGTGAAAGGTGACACATGGTAGTCTCTGTGGGGCTTTGGCTATCATATAGAAACATTTGAGACTCATTTTAGATTCACACAAACAATGACACTTGGTAGCTTTCACTTACTTTAGAAACAAAATCTGGAGCCCACCACAGTCTTTACACAACAATGAAACAAAATGGAGAAAATGTGGATGTTGACACTTGGTAGTCTCCACTGAGCTTAAGCTAGGGACACACGACACTTTGTGATACTTTTAGAGAAACATATTGAAACCTTCTACATTTTCCACTTGGCACCCTTCGTAGGACTTCGAGAGAAGATTATTGAAATAAGATTTTGAAACTCATAAGAAACTTGAAATGCAGATGCCAACACTTGTCACGCTCTATTGAGTTATAATAGGACACGTGGCATGTTCCGTAGAACTTATATAAATTATAAAATGTGTCCCAATTGATGACACTTAGCATGCTCCACGTGACTTTGATACTTAGATAAAATTTAGGAAAAAATGAAAACTCGTGCCCGTGTTCTGTGTCAAAAACTTCACTGCCTCAAAACTGTAATGTGTAGGGAAAAAACTTGGAGCGCACAACTGAAACTCGAAATAAAATGTAGAGTATTTTACTCTACAGTTCTTGGTGACCCTGAGGACTTTTGAGCCTACTCAAAAAATAATCCATAATCTACCACATATAAAATGTGGCAAAAAATTACAACTTCAGTAAGGTCGTCTGATAAATAGACCATTCAACATCAAATAGTCCCTGCTTATTTTGCAATTCTTGGAAGGCTAAATCAAAGTTGATGATGTCCTTGTGTGAAAAACTCTACAAAATATGGACTACAGCCTTCAATTGGAATTCAATCTGGGACATGGGGATCAAGATAGCTTCACTTTTGGCAATATTGAATCATTTGTTAAACCCTGGAAGACTGACTGATCATTTTATCTAGCTAACAACAAAGGAATAATCTCATCAACCACTAACATAGTGTTGCTACCAAGAAAAGGAAAGGGAAGACCCAATTTCACCAGATCTTCAATATGCTGCTTAATGTCCTTTATTCCCTCTTTTACCACATCTAGAAGCTCTTTTTAATTAATTGTTACGAAGTTGCAATTGAGAACTTCATTGACCCATTTTATAGCAATCATTTTGTCACTAATCCCTGATACTGATAACATTCCATCAGTTGTGTCATATAGATTTCGCAGCAGCATTTGAGAATCAAACACTTTCAAAGAGACAGTGGACAGAGTGGCTTGAATTGAAGTATCCACTTTTTCACATAATTTTTGTGCATTTAGTAGGAAAGTTAGAGAGGGTCTGAGCTAAGTAATCTCCTCAGAGATTCTTTTCCATATTGATACATAGAGCTCCTTGACTAGGTTCAGGACTCCTGCATTTTTTGGCCAACTAGCCAACTCAAGTGTCAATTATTTTGTTACTTGTTGCTCAGCTTGAAGTTGGGCCTGTATGGAGACGGTATTGTTTTACTCATTCAATAGCTTCTGCTAGAATTGAGTGACTTGTTGCAGGTTTTCCTCACATTCTTTTTGTAGTGCTACCTTTTCTTGCCTTAGGGCTATCACTACAGCTTTCTCCTGTGTTAGCTCTTCTTTCAAATAAGCATTTATGGCCTGAATAGCCTAGTGATCCTGACAAGAAATAATATCTTGTAACTATTTTGTTGAGACTCTCTATTTCAGCATCCTTTGTTTTGATTTCTGTAGCCAAATGGCTACCATTTGCTTTCTCCTGAGCTAGATCAACCTCCATCTTCTACAGCTTCTTTGATACTTTTAAATAATCAGTGGCAACAATAGAAGTGGATTCATTCAGTAGCTCAACCCTTTCCTATGGTCTGAAAAGTGACATATCCATAGCCACGTCATTCATTATATGATCTCGAGGCTACATATATTCATTTGGCTTGACTACATTAGGCGACAAATGAGTCAGAGTTAGCTGCTGTTGGATTGGGTCAAATAATGACCTCATATGTGGTGTAGCCAGAGTTTTATTATCTTTCATCCTCTTTTTCTCCATTTCGGCTTCCTTAGCCTTTTTATCAGTATCTGCTTGAGTTTGGAAGGTAGAGGGAGAGGCAATATGCCCACCCGCAAAAGGATAACCCTGTGGCAAGCCATACAGAATATCCAAATGTTGGCTAGGGGAATTTGAGGAGGTATTCTCTTTGGGACAGAGGGGAAAAAGTGAGGCAATGATGTGACCTGAGTAGTAATAGGTGGGGTAAATTAGGAAATTGGCACAGCAGAGATGACAGGGGATATTATTTAGCCAGTTGGGATTGTCACCCTTATAGAAGAAGAAAAAGACTGAGAATAAGAAGGAGAAATAGCACATACCTGAGGAGTAATAGATGTACTCAGTGGTTGATGCTATGAGGGTTCTACCTCCTCCTATGAATTAGGCTAAAGTTTCAACTTCTTATGTTTCCTTAGCCTTTCTTCTTCTTGCTATGATTCTTTCTCTTCAAGATTTATCACTACTGATAGTGGAGATTGTACAAAATTTGGAACCCCAAAGGTAGATACTGATGGAGAAGCTCTGGGTGGTGAGGATACCACACTCTTTTGTTTTTCAATGGCACTGAGAGATTGGGGCCAGACAGTTACAACTGTAGATGAGGTTTGTCCTTGTGCCTGTAATGTATGAGTGGTTTATGCTTCCCCCTCTGAATCTCCACCTTGTGTCTGTAATTTGCTTGTATCAGGGCTAGAGATAGGAGATAGATGACATTTATCCTAGATTGCCTCCTATTTCTCATTTGAGTCTATATTACCAAAATAGTGAGTTATCTCACTAATCTCCTTCCTATACTTCCAATAGGCTTCTATTTTCTCAGGTTTCCAGTCTTTGTTCTTCAATGCCCTTCTTAAACTAGAAGTCATTCTAATTTTAGGGTCAAAATCCTTTTTCTTATCATAAAAGGTCTCCCATGTTCTGGCCTCCTGCAAGGGAAAATCTATCAATTCTACATATAAATCAGGAATATCTTCCTTAGGATTTCTTCTATTTTCCTAAAAGGGATGGCCCTCATGCACAATTCTAGTGGTGACCTTGTTATTCTTAACCCATGAGGTTATGAAACTGCTTGGGTCATATCCCCATTTATCTTCAATTAGAAAGAAACCCAGGAAGGCTAGCTTTCTCAGCAACAATTGCTCAACATCTCTGACCTCTAGGGCCATGTTGTTCATTACCCATGGAAGATCATACATTTTATTTTTATTCTTTCCAGTGCCATAGTCATTATCAACCGCAGACACTTTTTGGGTGACCTCTAAGAATGCTAACCTAAGAGTCAAAATCTTAGGTATCAACATTGGTTCTCCATTAAAACCATGGACCCTAATGATAGTATGATGTGATCCAAATAAGTAGTCACAAGGAATAGTGAAATTTGTCATGAGGCCATTGACACTTGGCGTTAATCTATTTTCAATCGGCTCTGGGATTAGGTGACAAAAGGCAGGGGCAACAAAAAATTCCCAAAATTCATATGGGTCACTTGTTTTGGACAAGATATGTGTCCATGTAGACATAGGAATGGTCCTATTATGACTGAAACTTGGGTCATACATATTTAGATGCATATATTATGACTGAAACTTCAAAAAAATTTGTCTTAATCTTGGCCTGTATTAGAAAGGTAACTTGTTGATTTAATTTTTTGCAATTTTTTGTCAATTTTATGAATGCTTATTGTATAAATATTGTATGGTATCGGAGCCAAGTTCATTTTATTGACATTTTTAAGAGTGTGCAGGCTGTAGAATAGATTTTAGATTTTTTCTATAAGGGCTCCGCCCTTGCATTTGCATATCAATTCCATTTCCTTCTCATTTTTTTGAAAAAAATTATGGATCTTAGCTCCTTTTTTTTCAATAATTTTATCTTTAGCTACATTATTTTACAAATAATTTTTCCTTTAAAAAAAAAGTTTTTTATTGTTGTTTAAAAAAAATCTTAACATTATCAAATATATTTGAATTATTTATTTTGCCCTTTCCTTCAACTCTGTATTATTGTTTTTTACAGAGGGAGAGTAATAAGAATTGTTTTTGTAGTCATTTATTTATTTAATAAAAAAACATATATATTTTCATGTTTTTCTGCTAATTTGTTCTGTAGAGAATAACAAGTTTTTTTAATAAATAAAAATATTTACTCATTTTTTATTATTTTCTATTGAAGGGAATGATAACCAATTTTTTTATATAAAGAAAAATAAATTTTAATATGGTATCTATAGAATTTATTCTTACTCTTGTTTCATTCAATTTCAATAATAGAAAATACATAAAAATATATATAATTTTTTCTCACATATTCTTGAGAGTTATATAGGTTTTATTATACTACATTTGACTCTTTCTTTTCTTTGCTTGCTCTCTCTGTTAAGGCATCCCCCTAAACCCTTATTTTTTTGTTTATTTTTTTCTCTCTTCCTTCTAACAGTATGGTCGACTGTACGGAGATGTACAATGTCTGTACCAAGATTATAACCCTCTCAAAGATATAGAGGGTTTGTTACGTAAATTTTTTTCCTATCTTCTTCTTGGTTGGGTTTCGTTACTTTGATCTCGTCTTCCTTCTTGCTCCTGAATCCTTCATGTAGCTGTATCCAACAAAAAAATTTATTTTCCTACAGGTATTTTTTTTTAATGCCCCTCTCATACAATTTATAAAAATCAATATGATTTCTTAGTTTTGTTTCTAAATAAAGGGATTTATTTTATCTTTCTAATTTCTATTAAAATTCATAACTTTTTTTTTTCAATGAAAGCTTTTTAAGAAAAAAAGAATGAATTCAACATTTTTTTCTCAACAATGTTTTAAAAATATATATATATTCAACTGTTTAATTTTGTCTTTAAAAAAAACAATTTTTTATAAATATTATAAAATAAAATAAAAAACATTTTCATCATTTAAAAAGGGTTTTTCCAAAATTTAAAAATAAAACCTTTTAAATTTTCTTAAAGTTTAACAAAAACCAAAAAATTATTATGCTTATCAATTTTTTTTTGGATATATATATTTGCTTTTTCTTTTAAAAACAAAAAGGATAAGTCTTTAAATTAATTTTTTTAAATCAATATTTTATTTTTGTAAATTATAGACCATTATTTTTGCAATTCAAATATCTTTTTCAGTCCTCATGTTTTTCTTAGTTATTTCTTTTACATTTCATTAAGTCATCCTTTCATTTATTACCCCTTCTACGCTTTTATTTTTTAAGTAATTTTTTGTACATTCATTTCTTGGTTACTAGGTGAGCTTTCACGTCACAATGACTCAATCATTGCCTAAATTTAAACTCATGTCTATCAATTACCATCTATGAATATTACATATATAATATATTTTTACTTTTAAACATTTGGTACATGTAGTAGACAGCATGGATCCTCAACCGGATACTAAGACTTCCTCCACCAAAATTCAAGAGAAATGACAAGCAAAAAATGATGATTCTTTAAGATTGATTGGCATGGTCACGACCTCTTAATTGTATATCCATATTTATGGTTGTTCCTTTACCTCCACTGCTTTGTCTAAGCTTAAATTTGTTTATGATGTTATAAATGAATCTCACAAAATTTAAATTTAAGATTAATTGTCTAATTTAAAGTATAAATATTTCAAATCTATGGATGATATCTTAATTAAATTTTTTTCTTTACATTTTCACATAAATCCAGATTTTATGAGGTGGTACTCACCTCTTTGGTCAACGTAGGATTTAGGAGTATTTACTTGCATGTAACCTCCCTTACTACACTTGACACATACCTCCCTATCTTTTAAGGGATTAAACTATAAGTGGTACATACATTTAGGAGACTTATAAGGTCATTAATGGGATATTTTATAACTCTCATTATTCCTCTAGCTCTATAAAAGAGGTTTTCATCTCTTCTTTTTTATCATCTAGGAAACTTATGCTCTCTCTCATTCTCTTATTTTGTCATCTCATGTAAATAAGTTTTTTACAAGTCTCTAAATATTATCACTTGAGTTTTTTCACCATTTCATTTAGTTTTTCCAACTTAAATTTTTTTTGTCTTAATCTTAGCCTACATTGAAGAGGTAAATTATTTATTTAATTTTTTGCACTTTTTTATCAAATTTATGAACGTTTCTTAGATAAATATTTTAGGATATAAACACTATATTCTTAAAAATAATAAAACATATTGGTGAACCTGACTTACTTTGAACAAAACCTAAAACCCTAGCTATACTTGAAGTTTTTCCTTTATATTTTTGTGCAAAAATTTAATATCAAAATTTTAATTATTGTATCAATTTTTGTGTGTTATTCCTATCCAAAATTTATTTTTAGACTTTAAAATTATTGCATAATTTTCCAAAATTCTAAATTCCTAGCTAAAAACCCTAGATTTCAAAGCTAGGTCCTTAAACCTCAATCCTTCCTTGCAAATTTTAAAAAATTATTTTGGAAATTTTGCTAATTGATTACTTTGTTAGAAATAATTTCAAATTTTAAAAATTAATAGTTTTCTTGTGCAAAATTTTAATTTCCAAATTCTATTTTTTTGTATAAAATTTTATGCATTATTCCTATTCAAAATTATTTTTAGAATTTAAAATTATTTCATAATGTTTTATAATTTTAAAACCCTAACTAAAAAGCCTAGATTTCCAAACTAGGTCCTCAAATCTCATGTTTTCCTCACAATTTTTAGAAAAATAGTTTGAATTTTTTACAAATTGTTCAGATTATCAAAAGTAATTTCAAAATAATGATGATAGGAGTTTTTTGTGCATGTATTTGCTTGATATTACTTTCCAAAATTCTCTTTGGTGAAAGCAATAAATGGCCACCAAGGCAATTCTTCATTTTCTTCCCATAGATAAATTTCTAAAATTTTATTATAATTATGACAATGATTGGACAAATTTGCAAAATGGCACATTAGCTAAGAACGTATAAAATGATTTTATTTATAGTGAAGATAATTACTATTGTAATGAAGGATATGATGATATACATAGTGATGATGGTGAACCCCAAATAGATGAATACTTTTTTCTAAAACCCATTTCTTTTATTCCTTCTTCTAAAGGAAACAATTTTAATAAATGGGAAAGATACTTCACACCTCATTCTCCTATGAACAATGTATGAAATGAACAAATTAGTAATTGAATTTAAAATGAACATCTTATTGGTGATAAATTGCTTCCATGTGAACCTAATCTCTCTCTCTCTCTCTCTCTCTCTCTCTCTCTCACACACACACACACACACACACACACACACACACACACACACACACACACATTACTTCAATATTCAAATTATAATAATATAAATGGGATAAAATCAAATTACCATTGCATATTTCAAATGATACATCTCAATTATTAACTCTACTTTATCAAAATAATGTTCAAATGAAAAATCTATTTCTCTTACTTCTCATATTACACATGGGAATAATGCATGTCTTTCATCCATGGATAACATAGATGCATTCATATTCCAATTTTAAATGATAATTTATTGCATATTTGAAAATAATTAAATTATTCTATTACACCTCTCCCTAGTGATGATGGAAGTGATAATGAATATGATGGTGAGCATGCTAATGAATATGAAAAAGAGAGAGATTATGAACAATATTACATATATGATGATAACTATGCACATAGTGAATAAGAATATGCATCTCATGTTTCTAACTCTTCTCTCACTCCTCCCCTCAAACATAATGCACTTCCAAATGTTGTTTCTAATTCTATCAATGATTCTATTTTAAATAATGGACATGTTAATGCTAATAGCAGATATTCTACTCAGTTATAATGTGATTCAATAAAACATAAAGATACCAATGAATCTCCCAAGCTACCCCTCACTATAGTAGAACCAAATTATCACTCTTAAGTTAAAGAGAATGGTTTCCCACATCTCTCCAATAAGGTCCAAGTTACCATTACTCCTAAGATTCAAGGTAGCACACCCCCTCTTTATGATCTAATTACTAAATGTAGCATTCCCATGGTTAAAATTAGAAATCAAATTTAATGATTAAATGAAACACTTAAAAATACTAATGTACCATCCAATGAGATCATCTCTTTGATACATTTAGTTGGTGAATTACAACACCAAGTACATTTCCTTAACTTGTAAAATAAAGCTTACAAGTCTTGGATGGATGCCAATGATCTTCATGATAATCATGTTCTAAATACATTCATAAAAGATTCATTATATAAGCATTTATAGATACCATCATTACCTTAGTTTGATGGAAATAGAGATCCATTTGTACACTTTTAGGGTTTTTTAAAGGCTTTGCCATCTCATGTGAGCGCATTGATTATACTCAAGTTATTCTAGCAAACATTAGTAGGGGAAGCATAAAATTGGTTCTTTCATCTACTCCTTGTTGGTTCATATCACACATATGATGACTAAATAGGTCATTTATTAGATATTACATTATAAATACATGCCCTCATATTACATATGTGAAACTCACCACACTACATCTAAATTATTTAGATCTAGTTAGTGAGTATATCTTAAGATCTAAGGGTCACATGTAAATATTGATATATAAACCAGTAGATCTAGAGATTTAGCATATCTTTATTAAGGGGCTTTGTCAACATCTCCTTGAGCATCTACTATATAAAACAAAGTCTTTTTTTAGACACTTATGTTATACAGTTCTATCTTTAAAAAATAAATTAGGATTGATTGAGGTAGATTCAGTTGATCATATCACTCTAGATTTCATAATAAAATCTTCAGCTATAGATCCTATCACTTATCATACACCATTTCTTAAACAAGATATAATACCATAACTATAAAAGTAACACATCAAAAATAAAGAGGTAGTTTCCAAAACACAACCTTTAGTATACACTATAATGAATAACAACAAGGCACCACTATAGTTTGATTCAAAGAATGATAACCCATCTACCATATTATCATCACTACTAGATAGAAGGTTAGTCAAACTACCTTATAATCATCGATGAGATCCATGTCTCTTATATAGACAACCACATCGACCCTTTTGTAACTATCATCATATATGTGGACACAAAGATAATGATTTTTAAGGACTTAGGGATTGCATTACTATATGTGATGATAATGGCATCATAACATTCACATAGGGGGCACCGAGATACCTTTTATTATGGAATCCTAGAACTCATTATTTCAAAATTTAGTCATTCTAGGACATTTATTTATAGGAATCATCGGTCACTCATTATGAGCATAATGCATGTTTTAGGGTAAAATATCATAGGAGATATCCTATTCCACCATCTCAGAAGGTTTGCAAACTAGTAGAGTGAGAATATCCTACATATAGCATCATAGTATCAATAATAAATAGTACAATTTCATATACATATCCAGTAGTGTCACATGAACCATAACAATCTTACCCATGATGAATATTCACTAGGGGAAGATTTTTTAAGTTCTATCTCACGTAGCAATCCACTATGATTAAAATTAAATGACCCCACACCATAGAGTATTATTCATGAGAAATATTCATTATGGCATGATTTTTTAGGTCATATCTCACATAAAAACCCATTATGATTAAGATTAAATGAGCCCTCATCACAGGTTTTAGCTCTATCTTGATATATTGATCATTCATATACATTACAACATAGGCCATGAGGTATTCAATTATAAATAGATGAGCCTTCTTCACAGCACATAGTTTTAGTTATAGGACCAACAAAGTTATAAATTTTTTAGAATCTTCACACACAGCTACAATTAGCACATAACAAATAGTATCAGATACAAAGCACATTCTTACATAGCATGAAAAATATGGAGACTTGTTTAATTGGGTAATAAGGTTGAGATAATGATACAACATATAATAATACAACATACAGTCATATTATTTTTAATTCATAAGCTTCACTTAGTAGGGAAATGATATATCCAAAGGTCTAGTTAACCTTTGTATTCTTGAGCCACTTTAGGGGAGGTAATATGCATATAGTGCTATCTTACATCTCCTACTAACAACTAACATTCTTGATTCTAAATAGCCATCCCTAGCCAAACCAACTTATCCAAATCCATACCTTACCAATATCCTACTTTTTTCAATTCCAAAGCAATTCAATCTACTAAATCAATTTTAGAAATTACAAAACCAAAAAAAAAAATTCTTACATATAATCACAAATCAAACCTAAATAACACAACCAAACATATCATGAACAATCGAATCACATCCCAAATGCTATCTTACCAAGCATATCAAAACAATAAAACCACATATCCAAATTACTATTTTACCAAGCATATATAGATTAAAAATCAATACCAAATCAATTATCTCTAAATCAACCACCTACAATCAAGATACTAGTATATTCCAAAATCCAAAAGACAATACACAGAATACAAAATCAAACTAATATCCATATATATAACACAAATTTCAAAACATCTATATCATATAAAAATATAATCACTCATGAATGGGTGTCATGTTCTTACTCTCAGTCTCACCCTTTCCTCTAATACTAATACCATAATCCAATCTATCAATCAATTTTCCCATGCATCCTTGACCTACTAAATGCCTCTTGTGATGGCTCTCTCACTCCAGTAATTGACCATAATCCTCATGTAAGTCTATGTACCATATCTAAAGATTTGTGTACTATACCATAATATGAGACCTCACTGATCTATAATCAGGTGGAGGTATCTTATGCCTATCCATCTCAACCCTTAGTACATTTCTCTCTCCAATTGCCCTAACATATGCAACCATAGCTATATCAACCTTATCAAATAAATGAGCATAATGCAAGTATTAATGATCACTCATTCTATCAAACCATCCTCCATAACATCATCAAGCACATGCTGTGTAATATCATGAAGTGTAGACTCAATAATAGTCTCCTATAACCCATCATTCCCACCTTCTCCCCCAACTGGTGATTCATCCTACACACCTCCCACTCCAGCTGCATGTAAATAGATAACACTATGTTAAATAAGAACTTTCAAAAGAAAACTAAAACAAGTACAAAATCATACAAAAACTCAAAAGATAATCAAAATCTTACCTCTCATCATCTGGATCAGATCAAGATCCTCATACTCATGGGAATCCTCTATACCAATAGGATACAATGGGGTCCACTAATGCCTTTCCCACCGTGTGCTGTATGCCTCTGTTTAACCAATATAATCTACATAATGAATATCTATAGCTACATCCCATGCATTGAATGGTAATGGTACTAGCTCAGCCTCAGTAAGATTACCATGATCTCTTTTTCTCACTGGTGCTCGTACACTCCTCACCCACACCCATGCTACTAAGGGCACATCCTATGGAACCCCAAACTATTTAGTCACATGCTCATACTGAAATCACTCATACACTCTAGGTCAATTGTCATGTAACCAGAAACTAACCCTAATATAATGTAATTTCACTCCATCTTTGGGCTACCCAATAAATCTTGTATAGGGCCTCCATATGATATCCTAAGCCATCAATATATCTAACACTCATATATAGTGATCCATCCTATGACACCTGATAACTAATGAACCCATCCACCACTCCCCATATAGCTGTGAAGGTGCCCACCTTTCTGTTGATAATCCTAGTGGCTACATAATTGCTATGTGATCACAAGCCCAAAAATTCAATAAAATATCCATACTCACACCACCACTAAATGCCTCCTAAGTAAACATGTATAGATCTTTGTATAAGTAGGCAAGCATAGTCCTACCGCATGGGAACATAGTGACATATACCTCTACACTACATACAATCCTATACATATTATATGAAATTGATAACCCACTCCCATCCAGTGTAACAAAATAATCCAACAATATTGCCAACCACTTCCATAGATGTGAAACACTCGATCAAATAATAACTAAAAATAGTACATTTCTATCACTACATCTGCTATATATGCCTGAGGGCACACCAGAAAAATATAAGGATGCATGATCAATAGAATCTACACCCATTTTATCCTATAAAATCACACACCATTTACTAACCAACAAATGCTAAATGTGGTACACATCCTCTACAATAATAGTCATATCTCTAGTAGGAAGCTAGAAAGTACATGGGTCTGCATTCCACCTCTCACACAAGGTGGTTATCGAATGCATATACCCATAGCTCCATTTTACAAACCATTTTATTCCATATAACCATGATGATAATGTATTCAATATTCAGAAAACCTTGATCTCTTATTACATCATTTTCCTAGTATGGCATACACACATTTCTATACCTATTTTGTACCCAGATACATACAAATTCATCCTTACTAGTAACGACTTGTTCAACTCTTATACAACTTGGTCCTCACCAATAAAAGCTCATTCAAATTTAAAATAACTTAGTATAAATAATAAATCAACTTCTCAAATAAATTTTAAACTCTACCAACCTTGTTCCTAGCATTACTCCACTAGTCACCACTTTTGACTCAACCTCCTCTATTATAAATTTTATATTTCCCCAAAAGGGGAACATAATTACTAATATTCTTATTTTTACACCTACCCATCACACATATCCACTCTCATATATGGATACACCATGGTTCTTATGCCTTCAGTAGTTAAATTATTAGATTTAGCTTAGATGGATCAAGGTATAGAGTGATTCAAATTTCATGGGTCACTCATCATTACTAAGGACATTCAGAGGGAAATACTTTAAATATATATATATATATATATATATATATATATATATATATATATATATATATATATATATATATATATATATATATTGGTTTAGATCATATGGATTCATAATGACTTTGACATAGATTCAGATCATATATCGGATTTAGGGTCATGTACAATAATACATATTTCACACATAGAGCTTCATAAAGCATTACATAGGTACATACCAGATAATAGATTAGAGGCATACTTTAGAGCACATTATTTTTATCTCTAGTTTTTCATATGAGATATGACACAATATCTCATTTCACATATGGCTATATAGATTATCAGACTATACAGATGCATCACTCATATACAAAATTTAGGGTCATGTCACATATGTTGATGTTCTTCATCATTAAGAATTATATAGATTGAAATGGCAAGACATGCCATTTTATTCTTACACATATACCAAAATTTTCAAATTACACTCAGGCATACCCAAGTTGTCACTAGGTTGGATTGTATGATCATTTGTAGTGGTTGGTCCATAACATCATTTAAATCGAAGAGTTTGTGCGGGACATAGGGTAGACATTGGTTTTGAACCTATAAACTTTGAGAAAATAAATAATGTGAAAGAAATAATAATTCATTAATATTAGATCATTGAATTACATGGGCTATTAAATATCCAAAAACTTAGCAAAATGAAATCCTAGAAAATATGATGTTACACAACTAATAAACTCAGAATAGAGATTATGGGTGTAACAATATAACAATCTAAAAAAATTCATAATATACTAACCTATATTCTATGTGGTTGTTGTATATAAAATAAAACTACTTATTACAAACATAGGTGAATTAATTTATTCAAACATTCTCCCCCTTAGTTAATCATAGTTTGGAGAGTAAAAGAGAGAGAACTTCTAAATGCCTCAAACTTATCACATGAAAGTGACTTCATGAAGACATCTGCACACTGATCTTGACTAGGGATATATTATAGATCTATATTATGTTTTGGAACATGTTTTTGTATGAAATGGTCTTTAACTTCAATGTGCTTTGTGCACTCATGAAATAGTGGATTATGAACAAGTTTAAGAACACCTTAATTGTCATAGTTTAGAATTGTTCATTGAGTCTATCAAACTCCAAATCCTTTTAGTATGAGACATAACCATATCACCTCCTAGATATCTCCTCTTATAGTGTGATATTCTACCTTAGTAGAAGAATGCAAAACAAAGTTTTGCTTCTTGCTCCCACATGAGATTGGACTAGATCTAAGAAAGAATACAAACCCAGAAGTGGATTTTTTGTAATAAATTAAACCTACATGATCTACATTCAAGTATCTTATTAATAAGAACTTATCATTCTTATTATATGCTAGGCCATAGTCCATTATTCCTCAAACACATATCATTACCACTTAGCTACTTTACAATGACTTAATTTTGGATCTTGTATGAACCTAGAAAGATAACTCATAGCATTGTTGATATTTGGCCTAGTATATGTGAGGTAGATGAGAATCCCTGTCAATTGGAGATAAAGAGTAGCATCTATTGGTGGTGATGGATCTAAGCGAGACACATAGAGTCTTATCTCTATGGATGTAGCCATTTACTTGCAATCTATCATCCAAAACCTCTCGAGAACTTCATTTGAGACAAGAATATGTGGTAACATTTTACCCATAAATCCAATACAGGATAGTATTATAGTAGCTCGAGATATATCGTGTCAAAAAATTGGTAAATATTTTTCTTAGTTGCATCAATCATCTTTACTGAGCTACCAGTGATGACTAGATCATCAACATAAAAATAATGATTAAAATCTCTTACCCTTG